>CM031242.1:226180511-226780511 GCA_018340775.1 Taxus wallichiana var. yunnanensis
TATGTCAAATTTCTATCTTAGTTGGTGTACGGTCTTACCTTTGTTAAAGATGGCAATGTGTATGTGTTTGGATAACACGTAGTCATAGGAATTGTTTTTCAGTATAAGATTTTGACCATATCATAGTAATGATTAAGAAAATTCGATTGGATACTCTTCGGTCTTTGACATGTTTAAGGTAAATAATATTTACCTTAACATCTTTGAATAAGCATGTAAAATATTGTTGGGTGTCATTTTTCTTGGGTGAAAGTATGACCTTGCCTTTAATGTTTGACATCATATCGTTTAATCCTAGACCTAAGTCAAATAAGATGAGTTGATATCTTGAGATATGGAGTAGATAAGGTCAACATAAGCACGTGGAAAGTATTGTGACATTTAATGATAGGTGTAAAAGTCATAAAACATAATATTTCAAAGGTATAGTGCATGTACAAGGTCCTTTTGAAGCAAGACTATGAAGACAAGGATAGTTTGCATGAATAATTCATGATGTTTGGAAATTTTTAGGTATGGAAAATTATAGATGAGAGATTTAAATCATATAGTAGGGTTATTTAGTGCTTTGGATCAAGTTTGAGGTCACTAGAGTGACTAAAAAGAAAGAAAACTCATTTTTAGTTAAACTCAGCTCTTAGAAAGGAAAAAACGAGATCAAAGGTCAACTTTGGATGCCCATTGGGGAAATTTTGCTTTATATGGTAGATTGAGCCTTTGGTGGATGTTATTACATATAGATAATAAGGTTTAGCAAGAATAATGAGCTCTTTTTGTTGTCCTATTTTTGTGAACCATTGTTAAAAGAAAAAATGCTATGTTATGGTTTCAAAACCCTAGGTTGAAAGTGACTTAAGGAAAGATTATTTTACATGTCCAAAAATAATTCATTTTTCTAGTGTGATGATTTTATGATTAAAATGGCTCCTCCATATTTCCATTGATCTATTTAGAGGTTATGACAATACGTGAGTCCACCCAATAATGAACGTTTTGGAGTTTTTTAATTTTTCCAATAGATTTCCATTAAATCTAATGACTAAATTACCATTTATGGAATACTTGGAGTTAAAATACATGTCCATGATATTTTATATCATGTTTGAGGTTCTAATATGAAAAGGTTCCCCATATTTGAAGACTGAATTTTGGGGATGAAAAGGTAGTTTTGAGCAGTATGTTTGCAGAGGAGTTTTGAGGCATCTACAATATGACTTATCATAGTATGAGCATATGGTAATGTATCTCAATTCAACATATTTCTATTTATATAGGATACTTGCATGGTTGAGGTCATTTTATTTGACATTGAGCCTCATCTTTGAGGAATGGGGTTTGGTGCACAAGTAAAAGTTTGTTATTGGGATGATTTTATGGCTTGAGGTGATGATGTAGAAATTTTTGGGTATGGTAGAAGTATGATGAGGTCTCTTATGATGTTACTGAACTAATTAAATTCCTTTTGAAGTGTTTCTTGGCCTTGCACATTCATATTTGGCGAGTAGGCCACTTGAAGTGTTTTTGGGCTTCTCAAGCCCCAAAGTGGAGATATTTGAGCATGTAGATGATATGAACGACCTATGTGGTGATTTTTATTATTTAATTATTAATGTTTTATCATTTTTTATGATTTATTCTATATTAAGGCTGACCTACTTCAATTGTGGAAAAGAGATAGGTATATAAGTCATTTTATAATGATCATTTGTATGTGCAAAAGTTATGGGTGTATAGAAAATTTTGGAAGGAAGGAAGAGTAGGATATGAGGGAATAATTGAAGAGCATGGGGATTATAAAATTATTAAGTATGCTTTCATGCTGCTAATTTAATGATGGTGAGTTGAAGAAGGTCATTCATACATGACCTAGTTGAGAAGAAGACCTAGTTTGTGTGCATGGGCTTGAGTGAGCTAGAGGAGAGTGTGAGATTGTTATGAGGGTTCAAGAATAGGTTAGAGAAGAGGTATGAGGAAATTAGAATGGAAGATGAGAAGGAGATATAGGTAATTAGACCTAATGATCACATGTTGGTGCAAGTTTGAGCAAGGAAGAAGAAAGAGGATTTTGAGAGAGTTTTGAGTGCATGGAGCTGAATTAGTGATCACCCTCGGTTTTCGGAGAAAAAAATTAGAAGTGGTATTCATATTTAGGTGGATGACTTTTTGTTTGGTCATATTAAGGTGTTTTATCCTCCATGTAGGGTGGATGCCTTACTAGATTAGGGGTTGGTTCTCCTTGTAGGATATATGTCCTACTAAAATAGGGGTTGGTGTTCCTTATGGGGTTGGTGCCTCACTAAAGAAATATTATGTGATGTGTAATACTCAAATTAAGTCCTTTATTTGTTGTAATATAAGTAGAGGTTTAGTGGGTTTTCTTCCCCTTGAGGGTTTTCCGCATATATCTTGTGTCCATGTGTACTCTCTTCCTTTATGTTTCTATGGATGGTTGTTACATACCTAATAAGCTCACATTAATGATGTATGATGAATGAATGTTTTGAATAATGTATAAAAGTTAAATCAAATTAATTAAAAAGTTTTTTTATCACCGATTAAACCCCTCATTCATTATGTTTCTAACATATATTTGAAAACACAATATAAAAGTGAATTAGAAAAATGCTAGCACCTGTAATAATCACATAAACACATGTAATTTTAATGGCAGCGCAAGGAATATGACGCTAGCACAGATATGTACAAAAATCACACGAAATGAAGTTAGTCAATAGAATGGAAGCACATGCACTTGAACAGAAACACGTAGACTTTTGATGCTAGCACATGACATACGATGCTAGAACAATTTACGTGCAACATTAACACACCTAGTGAAACAAAAGCATATAATGCATAATTAAAGGATAAATAAAATAGAACAAAACAAAATGGAATTTTTTTAAAAAAAAATTTACTCCACCGCTAAGCCTAAAATTTGGTTAGCAATGTCAAAACAACATAAACAACACAAATCCAAGGTTATTTTTATATAAAAAAGAAAAAAATTACAAAATATGTGGGTTTTTGTTTTATCAGTGTGCCAGAATGTAAACCAAGGAAATTACATAAATAGAGAAAATTAACACAAAAAGCAAACCTTCCTGTGATAAGTTCCAAATCCACCTCAGATTGGATCTGACTGTAGAATTAGGGTTAAGTAATGCTCCTGATATATCATATTAATTTGAAGACTTTTGTAGATTTGTGGATGCTCCAAGAAGTATTTCGAATGGAAGATTGATCAAGCTATAAGCATGAAGATGATTGATTTGACTTGATTTGATATTGGCAGAATAACAATATGATTGATTGATTCACCAAACAATTAGACATAATAATAGTATGAACTCTCAAGCTTGTTGGTGGATGATTTGTGAAGGAAAGACCATTGATTTATAGCTGAGGAAGGAGAATCCTCAAGCCAAGATTAGATTGGATTTATTTGAAGCTAACTAAACATGATGCTTTTTTTTTTTAGTTTGAGTTTCCAAATTCATTGAAGATTTGAACTTCCATTCTAATTTTTCATGGATGAACTATTGTTTATTTGGAAAAGGTTACCTATGTTTGTTTGACTATTTAAACTTAGAATTAAATATTAATTCCATGTCCTTTATTTTATTCACCCAAAAAGTGACGTGAATGATTTGTTTTTGGAAGGATGTGAATTAATTTTGGATTTTCATGACTTGGGAGATATCTTTAGTTAACTCAAATGTATAGATTTTTTTAATTTAAACATATCCTCTTGATTTTAATAATGATTTTTAGCTTTAGTCATGACTTTTAGTCAACTTGAGTTGAGGAGGTGGATAAGAAATGATGATATTTAATTTATTTAAATATGAAAGTGGATATGTGAGGATTTATTTAATTAATTTGATATTGAATTAGCTAATAATATTATTTGAGGGGGTGATAGGGTGCAATATAATTAATTAAATTGAATCTAGAGAAGGAAAATGGGTTTAATAATATATGTTTATAATGCATAGAGGTTATTTTCGGGTATCTACAAGGTCTTTAAAATTATCCATGAGAGAAGAAAAAGTAGTTTACTATTATTAGGTAATGTAAATGATCCCAAAGTAGATTGCAAGATGTCCTTATACACTGATACTTTTTAGAGGATTAAGTTGTTCTAATAGGTCATACTCCTTAGAGGGTGTAGTAGGCTTAGCCACATGAGTTGTAGGTGGAGGAAAAGATGAGTTTCCCTATGTTTTACTTAGTGTGATGTGTGGTGACAAAATTAATAGTGGAAAATAAAGAGTTGGAGATTAAGAAAGAGTAAAGGAATGACCTCAAAGTTTATATCCACATAAGTGAGGGGGCATCAGCCATGTGGTAAGTAGGATCAAGATAAGGAATCTTACTAAAAGTTAAAACATCACCATGGACTTGGTTAGAGGGATATTGACCAATGATAGCATATGGGGAAGAGTTATTATACCTAAATCGATGAGCATAAAATATATAAAATATGGACATGGTGATATAAATGAAAAATAGGAATATAACATTAAAGAAGATCATAAGAAACCCCTATAGCATTAGGATTTTGATATCAGCAAGCCTAATACAAAAGGAGCTGAGAAGATCCTAGATTAGGTGAAGGGTTTAATCAAAAGTGGGTTCATTAATTCAATTTTGTGTAAATTTAATTAGTTTTAGATTAGATTACAAGTCTTATAAATATGTTATATTAAAAATAATAACTCATATTTGTAAATTAGATCGGATAAGGAAAATATAGCATACACCAATAAACCTAACCAGCACTTGACCTTGTTCTTTACCAATAGGAAAAAATGATCCCTCCCACATCATAGCTTTAGCTCTCTTTAATACTCTGTAGAAAGCTAGGACAAAGATTGACAGAGCAGACTAGTGAAGGTTGTTTTTTCTTCAAATTACTTATTTTGTTGCTACATTATGATGTTGTTTTCTTGCTAATTTGTTGCAGTTTAGTTCATGTTTTGTCTTTTTGTATAGTTTTTCTAAACATTATAGTTGGGATATCATGTATTATCTATATTTTGATCCATAATAGTTGTATTGACTGCATTATCTAGCTTTTGAGCCTTATTTTGTAACAGGGTCTAGTCCCTTCAAAAATATTTACCATTAATAAAAACATGTAATTGAAAATATGAAATAGATAAATAGAGACATTTAATTAATTAAAAATGACTTCAAAGAGAGATTTGGTGGCATGCAACAATGAAACTAGGGGTTGTGAACTTGGATAATCTTAGAAAATGGAATTACGGCTATGTATTCACCTAGGAAACACCGTAAACTTCTAGAACCATACCATATGGTCTTAAACCTTATCTAAGTTAGATTATGTATATTTTCATGGTGTTCACCTTCCTGGATTTGTTTATCACTTTCAAATCCTATTTGTCATACATGCAACGATGCTCTCTTAATAGACTCGAACTTCATCTCAAATCCCATCTATGGATGAATATTCATATAAACAAACATTATAATGGTTATAGGAACCCATGTGCACACACTAATTTGAAAAGGCCTCAAAATTCATTTCGTTCTCCAACTAGCATGTGATATCTAGATAGATCGGTCAAATTTGGCAATTAATTTGAACATACTTGTTTTGACTTAGCTCTTATTAAACACTTGGAGAGAGGATGTTTGATTTCTTATGGATGAGATATATGGTTGTATTGACCTATTTTGTAGCTTTATACATGATGTGGGTGATGCCTTAATGACTTTAGGTGTGATAATGCAAGATTTAAGGAGCTTTGGATATCTTTTGCAAGTGTATGAAGTGAGTGCTCTAATGTATTTCCTTAGGAGTTAAAGGTTAGAAAATGAGGTAGTGTTTACTTTATTATATAGGGATTCACAAAATATTTATCTAAGAAAGTTCAACCCAAATGAAGTATAAGACGAAATAAAAGACATCAATTTAAAAGTAGAGTTAGAGGACATGTTGGTTTAACATCTTACATATGGGTTAGATTTGGATATAATTATTGGATAGACTGTAAATTCCTAACTTAGAGAAGGAAATATGGCACATGAATTTTGGATTTGATAAACAAATGTTTTTTATATTGGTTTTATGCAATGTATTCTCAGAATATGTCATCATGTCAATGTGCAAGGTGTAGACACAAAATCTATGTAATTGGGTACATTTCTACGTCCTACAACATACTAATGTATACATGATTCCTAAGCAATAAATATAGTGGTTGACAATTCCTTTTGGACTTTTGATTGCTTTAACTCTTATGATTTCTGGATTTACATATATTATAGTTCTATTGGAACTTAAGCGATTTATCTTATGATGGCCTCGAACAATAGCACCCGAGTTAGGGATGTAAGCTCCTAGATGCTCTTGTCCCATCTAGGAACCTCTATCCTTATATTTATTATTATTACTATTTTGGATCCTTTTCAATTCTTGGTCACCTTTGACCACTTTGGTTTGTCCTTCTAGTTGTCAATTATGAAATTTAAACAAGGGAATCATATCTATACCTAGTTACTTCTTCTAAATTAAAGGCCAAACATCATAAGCATTATCTATCACCACCTAATATTGTAAGAAGGAACAAGAAAATTACAAAGCATACATCTAGTACATTCATACAAGGGACACGGGCTGAATTGTTTTTCATACGCTGCATAGGAGGGGAGTTTGTTCTATTTCATCATGCACATTCGCATACTTAGAACAATCTAGATTTAGCCACTATCATCCTACAACTTGCACAATGGTAACCTAGGGCACGAAACACACACACACAAACACACGAAGAAATAAATGGATTATGAGATCTACTGCAGCACTCAGTCATAAGTTCATTATTTTAGTGACCATTGGGGTCATTCTGACTCCCCATTTTGCATATTTTTTATTAAATTTGATGTGGTTTATGGGCATGTGCAGTTAGTTATCTATTTTTCAGGTTACACATGTGATCATAAACCTAAAAAAAAAAGTCGGAGAGAGATAAATAAAATATTGGAGTGAATACATTCGACCCATAATAGGTCAGAATCTAATCATATAAGTAGACACTTGTACCCATATTAGTCACTAGTTCTAGGACACTCATATCCTCCTACAGGATCTTTTGTCCTGCATATTTTTATACTTCTAAATCTTCATTGAGCCATTATGAATTTTTTTCTCAAAGCATGTTCTAGCTGATTCATAGTCCCGTTCACACATAATTAGATAAGTCATCTTTATCCCTCCATTTTCTTATGGTTTTACATTGTTGAATGCTTATTGCTTGGACATTACCATATTTTATCACCTAAATATCATTGGTTATAGTAGGTACTATGAAATAAAGGTTTAATTTAATTTAGATTAAATAATTTTGTGAACCCGGCTCATGATTGATAAATCAAATCCTTATTTTACCTATTTTATCGGATCCATCTTTTCTTAACCCCAAATCCTAGTTGCATCAAGGTTCATATTTCCATATATTGTTTATCATACATCTAATCTACATAGTTCTTCCTAGGGTTTCATCCTTGGTCTTATCCTTTGGGTCGCTTTCTAGGAATCTTATTTCAAAATTATAATTTCTTTCATATCATGGCCTCTAAAGTTCCTCAAATATCCTTAGTTTAATTACTTCAAAATCACCCAATTTACAAAGATGACTTCAAAAAATACCTACACACAATGTACCTCCCTTACGATATGCCACCTTCACAATCATCCTACAACTTGCACAATGGTAACCTAGGGCATGAAACACACACACACAAACACACGAAGAAATAAATGGATTATGATATATACAACAACACTCAGTCATAATTTCATTATTTTAGTGACCATCGGGTCATTCCGACTCCCCATTTTGCATATTTTTTTATTAAATTTGATGTGGTTTACGGGCATGTACAGTTAGTTATCTATTTTTTCAGGTTACACATGTGATCATAAACCTAAAAAAAAAAGTCGGAGCGATAAATAAAATATTGGAGTGAATACATTCGATCCATAATAGGTCGAGAACCTGATCATATAAGTAGACAGTTGTACCCATATTAGTCACTAGTTCTGGGACACTCATATCCTCCCTGCAGGATCTTTTGTCCTACGTATTTTTATACTTCTTAATCTTCATTGAGCCATTATGAATTTTTTCTCAGCGTGTTCTAGCTGATTCATAGTCCCAATCACTCTAAGTTCACACATAATTAGATAAGTCATCTGTATCCCTCCATTTTCTTATGATTTTACATTATTGAATGCTTATTGCTTGGACATTACCATATTTTATCACCTAAATATCATTTGTTATAGTAGTTACTCTGAAATAAAGGTTTAATTCAATTTAGATTAAATCATTTGGTGAACCCCAACTCATGATCGATAAATCAAATCCTTATTTTACCTATTTTATTGGATCCATCTTTTCTTAACCCCAAATCCTAGTTACATCAAGGTTCATATTTCCATCTATTGTTTATCATACATCTAATCTGCATAGTTCTTCCTAGGGTTTCATCCTTGGTCTTATCCTTTGGGTCACTCTCTAGGAATCTTATTTCAAAATTATAATTTCTTTCATATCATGGCCTCTAAAGTTCTTCAAATATCCTTGGTTTAATTACTTCAAAATCACCCAATTTACAAAGATGATTTCAAAAATATCTACACACAATGTACCTCCCTTACGATATGCCACCTTCACAATCATCCTACAACTTGCACAATGGTAACCTAGGGCATGAAACACACACACAAAAACACATGAAGAAATAAATGGATTATGATATCTCTGCAGCACTCAGTCATAAGTTCATTATTTTAGTGACCATCGGGGTCATTCCGACTTCCCATTTTGAATATTTTTATTAAATTTGATGTGGTTTACAGGCATGTGCGAGTTAGTTATCTATTTTTCAGGTTACACATGTGATCATAAACCTAAAAAAATTCGAGAGAGATAAATAAAATATTGGAGTGAATACATTCGACCCATAATAGGTCAAAACTTGATCATATAAGTAGACACTTGTACCCATATTAGTCACTAGTTCTGGGACACTCATATCCCCTGCAGGATCTTTTGTCCTACGTATTTTTATACTTCTTAATATTCATTGAGCCATTATGAATTTTTTTCTCAGCGTGTTCCAGCTGATTCATAGTCCCAATCACTCCAAGTTCACACATAATTAGATAAGTCATCTTTATCTTTCCATTTTCTTATGATTTTACATTGTTGAATGCTTATTGCTTGGACATTACCATATTTTATTACCTAAATATCATTGGTTATAGTAGGTACTATGAAATAAAGGTTTAATTTAATTTAGATTAAATCATTTTGTGAACCCCGGCTCATGATCAATAAATCAAATCCTTATTTTACCTATTTTATCGGATCCATCTTTTCTTAACCCCAAATCCTAGTTGCATCAAGGTTCATATTTCCATCTATTGTTTATCATACATCTAATCTGCATAGTTCTTCCTAGGGTTTCATCCTTGGTCTTATCCTTTGGGTCGCTTTCTAGGAATCTTATTTCAAAAATTATAATTTCTTTCATATCATGGCCTCTAAAGTTCCTCAAATATCCTTAGTTTAATTACTTCAAAATCACCCAATTTACAAAGATGATTTCAAAAATACCTACACACAATGTACCTCCCTTACGATATACCACCTTCACAGGTAAGTGTGATTTTCAATCATATCTCCAACCCCCTTATTATTCCTGATAACATAGCTAATCAATCCATCTATAAGTTAATTTAAGCTTTGCACCTTTTCTTTCAAGATAAATTTTAAGCTATGGAAACCATGATTACATCCCTTACAACTGAAATTCAACATCCAAGGAATGTTTCTCATGCCCATGCTAGTTATTCTTCTACACCTCATCCTAATCCCATGTCTACTACATGTGCTCATACAAGTAAGGTCAAGGTCTTACCACAACAATTACCTCTCAAGTTTGATTGAAATTATAGGCAACATGATATTCTCTCTAAGCTCCTCAATCACTAGTTAATCACCTTACCACCTACTGCGTTACTACCCTCTATGTGTGTGTGTGACCTACCTAGTCATCATCCACATCATCACATAGTGATTCATATCACCTTGTGAGAGTCATAGGTCTTAGGGAGTCAAATTAAAAGTGTTAGATTCTATCATAGAATCTATCATTGTCATTTACGTCGGTGTCTCATAGGAGTTACATTCCTTATTTGGAATTGTAATCCCTCCTTTAATGGAGTCATATGCATCAATAACGTCATATGTGCTAGTGGTGTCATAGGAGTTACTTTCCTTGTTTAGGCATGGGGGTTACATAACACCCCTATTTGTACTTCCTTTTTCGATTTATGAGAATGAGTAGACCTGTTTTCTTATTTGCATATTCTTTCCATTGTTTGAATCTTGCTTATTGCGTTGGAGCTATGACATTACCATTGGAGTGCAACTTTGTTGTGGTGCATTGTTTCAATATCGGTTCTCGCATATCCCTCTTTTATGGTATCAAAGTGCAAGGTTTTGGTAAAATGTGCATTGTTCATTTATCGATTGCTTATTACTTATAGTTTCTTCTTATTTCCACATGCATGTTTTTTCGATTATTGCTTTGAATCATATTACTCACCTTGTGTTGAGGTTTCAGCAGTTAATAGTTGAGGTGTTTTGCACTATTTAGTTTCTAATTCATGGGTCATAATGGATATTCTGATTATGTGCTTCTTGCATTGATTCGGAAATTTATACCTTTATCCAGGTTGTTCGTGGTTCATTTGGTTGTGTTTGAGTATTCGTGAATTTACCATTTTTTTGGTTTTTGGGTCCTCAACCTTTGCATTCATGTTTTGGAGGCATTTTTTAGGATTGGGCTTGATTTGAGTTTTTCAAAGTGTTTTTAAAGCGTTTTAGAGGTGTGTTTGTTGTCTTCAAGGGACAACTCAGCCCTAGCTCACCGAGCTAGGAACTTAACTTCCCCCAACTCACCTTCTCTAGCTTGTCATGTACCATTTTTCGGCTCATTCGCCCTTGTTTTCAACTCGGCTCGAGTTCACTTCTATGGTGTTTTTACGTGAACATGTTTACTTGAACTCGACAGATCTGGTTTTGCAGTCAGTACATTATTTTTCTTGGTTGAGCTTGTTCTTGGTCTTCGACTCACATGGGTTCTTTGTGGATCCTTGACCTGTGAGTTTGATCTATGTTCTTTGCACGTCTCACAAGGCTCCTAGAATCCACCATTTGGCTCGAGCCTTTTGGTTTGGTGCTCGGCTCCATGTGGGTTTTTTCGTTTCTCCCTCTGGCTGCATGTTCCAAGCTTCCACGACTCTCCTGGCTCATCGTTCCCATGGTGGATCTGATGTTGCTCCTAGTTTGTGGATTGTGAGTTTTTGAATCCCTATGTTCGTTGTGCTCTTACCACCATTCATGGTGCTCTGTCATCGACCACCAGTCGGCTTGCTAATTTTTTTGTTATTCCTGTCACTTCTCAAACTTGACTCCAGACGGACTTCCATGCATCATCCCACACCTAGCTTGGGAATGTCCATCACTTAGTTTGGTCAACAACACAGTAGCATGGTGCATCTACATGGTTTGACACCTTTCATTCCCTTTTAGACTTGTTTGGCAGTTAAAATAATCCTTTTTGATGTTTTAAGGTTAAAAAAATTTATTTCATGGCATTGTAATAACTTTTTGGATATATTTTGCTTGTATTATTGTCCTTCCTTCGAGTGTTGAAGATGGAGGGTGAGGTTGGAGGTTGGCAGGAGGCTAATCCCCCCTCACATTAAAAACAAGCCCTATCTAAAATTTGATGCCATTTCTAATGAGCACACATACGACACCCTTTGCATGCATTTAGGGAACCTTTTTAATCTATTTGCAAGACTTATTGGCTTTTTCCATCAGTTACGGGAATCATTTTTTTGCTATAAATTTTGACTTGTTGCTCCATTTTGAGTACTTCTTTAGTCAAAGTTGCATGTTTTTTCACACACTACATGATGGGATTATCAGTTTTGTAAATGCACTATTTTATAAAGTGCCACATTTTGGGGGTGTCATTGTATTGCTTGTGTTGGCTCATTTCGAATCATCTTGAGCATTGTACTATCCCTTTTATTGCTTGTGGACTTGTGAGCATGTCGCCACATAGATTACGAAAAGGGAATTTTTGTGCAACATGAGATGCCATTTCTCACAAGGCCTTCTCTTCCCCTTATTTTTTTCCCTCATTCTTTTGCTTTCTTACAGTGTTAAGCTGTTGTACTTAATAAACCTTGATAATGGTCTCCACTCTTTTGCATTATTACGTTGATTGCAAGGTGAGTGACTAACTCAGTTCTCGACGCTTGCAGTGGCATCTAATTGTAATAAATGCACTAAACTAGAAAGCTCCGTAAAAAGGGGAGTTAAACTAGTATTCTTTGGAGGATCCTCTTTTCATGGACATTGAATTTCATTACTTTGTTGTTCAATTAGGACCAGGAAACTACCTACAATGGAAGAATGGGATACTCGATCATTGCATTATGCATGACTTGTTACCCCATCTTCTTAGGATGGCACTTTGAACCTAGTATTTGCATTCATCACCAATATTGGTTAAATGAGAATGATATGACATACGAGATTCTTTATCTTACTATACCAGAGGACCTTCAACCTCAAGTAGAGTTCACGAGTTTGCGCACCAAGCTTGGAATTTCATTTGAAATATTCATGGATATTTTGACCCTCCTTCATCTAGTTATGGATCTTATGATGATCTTGCATGCATGGAGGAAAGTGATTTCACTGGTAATTTTTCTTACGAAGGGCCACCTACATATATTTCTTTATGTGATGACATTTCGAATGACACGAGACTCATTTGGTTCTACTTTTGATGAAGAGTATTGTGCACCTAGTTATGATGTTGAGAGTAATCTAGAGTAATCTTCTCCTCCTCACACTATTCCAGAGATTGTTGAAACATCCCACATCTCATCGGATAAAGAGAAGTCTCTTATACTGACCTCATATAATCATCACACCCACGTCTTTTCCACCTTCGGTGTTTGAGGCCCCTTTCACTCCTCCACCTTCATTAGATGATTCATACCTATCTAACATCGCTCTTCTATTTTTGAACCCCTCATTGGGATGAGTATCTTCCTTACCTTATTCATCTTTTTGTAAAGTATACTTGTGATGTACTATAGGTTCCTCATCCATCTACAAGTATTTCAGATGAGTTCATCATCTCCGTTGTTAGGAGTGCCCCTTCTAGGACTCTTACCACTTCCACTTTTCCAGAGACATTCATTGATCCACCCTTGCTTTTGGATTAATTTTCTATTATGGGGGATGTTTTTTTTTCCTTCACATCAGTTGGACATCATTTCTACAGGTATTCACCCTTCATACTTTGTGATTCGCACTTGTGAAATTACCTTCAGTTCCGTTGCACTCACTTGCTAGACCTATGTCACACTTTCATGAACCAAACTCTAAGTTCTTTATGTTTCTACCTTTAGTTTCCTTCATGGAGTGGGCATACTTCCAACACGTCATTTTTTCCTTCCTAAGGGTAGGCACACAGTTCGGTGTGGGTGGCTCTTCTTCAATCTAGAGGTAGAGGATCTTGTGATCGACATTCTTCTCGAAGACTTCTTAGAGTTACAGAATTAAGATCCGTCCATGGCATCTTTTGCATCCCTCTTGTCTCCCTCTTCTCCTCCTCTTCTTCCTTCCAGAAAGATGTTTTTTGTATATGGACACCTTATTAGGAATTTAGTACATCTTTCTTAGTTGTCTAGGGAAGTACTCTTTTTTGTTCTGTCTTACCATGACCTCTACCTCAACTTTGATGAGGGGGTGTTGGTGTGTGTGAACTACCTACTCATTGTCCGCATCACAAGGTGATTCATCTCACCTTGCGTGAGTCATAGGTCTTAGGGAGTAAAATGATAAGTGTCATATTTTGTCATAGAATCTGACATTGTCATTTGTGTCAATGTGTCATAGGAGTTACATTCCTTATTTGGAATTGTAACTCCTCCTTTAGTGGTGTCATATGTGTTAGTGGCATCATAGGAGTTACTTTCCTTGTTTAGGCATGGGGGTTACACAACACCCCTATTTGTACTTCCTTTTTTGATCTATGAGAATGAGCAACCCTCTTTTTTATTTACACATTATTTACATTGTTTGAATCTTATTTATTACATTGGAGCTAAAATGTTACCATCGGAGTGCAACTTTGTTTTGGTGCATTGTTTCGATATTGTTGCGATCGATCTTGTTTCTTGCATATCCCTCTTTCACCCTCCTTATCGATTTATAAAATACAAAGATCACCCATTTTGAAATTATCATAGAATTAATGGACATTGTGATAGTGATTTCTATGCTTTAGAACGAATAATCAGACAACTTGAGAATCAAGGCCTCATTTCATTTACTACACAACATTTTTCCATATGCTCATGTCTAATTACCAAACCCCAATGGGCTCCCAAATCTAATCCCTCTATGTCTAGCGAGCATCACACAATAATCACTCATATTCCTTCTCTAGTAATGCAAGAGTTACCAAACCCCCATCAAAGGAAGAACAACCAATTCCCTTGCCACAAGTTGAGATCCCACACCAACTTCCTAATATTCTATTTACACTTCCTCCTTTTGATCTAGATAATGCCTATGTCCATGATTGGGACACATTTCAACATCTGCCACCATGACATGGTCTCTCTCACATCATCACATAGATATCCATCGCTCGTGTACTTGGGGGCATAGAACTTCCCCATCCCCCATAGTCACATGTTCTAATCAGCAGTTTCTTATCTATACTACTCACATACACACATATACCTTACTTTTGTTATGCACTTCTCATTAATCTTTCTAGCAGCACTTTTTCTTATCTATACTATAAACACACCTTGCAATATCTATCTACGATTACGGCTTCCCTTTCTACACTTTTGCCACCCCATGCATGATTTTATCATTATTATTACTTATGGATCATTTTATTCATGATACACATACAAATTTATACATATAATTCATATTATTTCATTCACTATACATACTCTAGATATTATTTCTCACAATTCTCACATCTATTTGCCATGACTCCCAATATACACATTTAGGGGGCATCGGACTTTCCCCCTTCCTCACTTGCTTCTCATATCATTAATTATTCCTATTTATACAAGACAATGTTAAAAATAAATATTCTACCTTGTTACATGATGATGCAGTCATGTTCTCTAGGCTTATACATGACTGTTGAGAGCATAAAATGAACCTTACTCGCACACTTGGGGAATCACACTTTCTTCCTCCCTTATCACTATTTTTGTCTCTATCATCTACTCATAAGATTATCTACTACACTTCATGCTTTGTGCTTCATGGTAAATCTTTCCTAGCATCCCCACTCAATCACATACAATACCTTTCCCACCCAATGACGTACTCTTATTCTATGGTTCATACTTGACTATTGAGAGAGTAATTCTTAAATGAACCTCACATCATGAAAATCCATTGGGGTACAACATAGCTCCCCTCATCTACACATATTTCATATCATAACATACCATCACTTTCACACAACATTTTCATATCTTGGTTACATTTAATCTTGTTATCTTATATTATTTACATGTTGCACTTTATTTCCTATGCTAGTTGGATACTTAGTATGTCATTATATTTTTCTATACACACATGCATATTCATGTGGTATCTTGAGGTCAATGTAGGACTTCTACATATTCTTATATGTTGATTTGTTTTATTTCCTTTTAAACACCTCATCTATTGTATTTTTTTAGCCAATTATACCCATGAACTTGTATTTCCTGGTGATATTGCTGAAAATTTCCATTATAACTTGAAATCATGGCATAGATATTAGTTAATAGAATTATTACTAAGGTTTACTTTATTTTTTTCATTATAATCTGATGTTAAATGATGCTTTGTATAAATTTCAATCTTGTTTTCAAAGAATTTTTTATATGTAACAACTAACATGTAGTAAAGGATCCATACGCAACAACCGACATTTCTCCAAAAGAACCCATTCACAAAAAAGGTCATTTGCAGCAATTGACATGTAGCTAAAGGGACCCATCTATAGAAAAGCATTCATAGCCAAACGAGGTCACACATATAAATAAAGTTGTGATTCTGAGAATCTTACACAACGTGGACACTACACTTAAGCTTACACATATTGATAGAAGAAGTATTTATGTGAGCAATAATAAGACTCAACTCTATCACCTAATTATGCATTACAACTAAAATAAATAACTAATTGATTTAACTCATAAATTAATAATTGGTTGATTGATTGTTTTGTTAGTTAAGTTATGTGATTTTATGAGAACATCTATTGAATAATTTTGTTACATGTATGTAAGTTTCCAAGTTTGTTTGTTAGGATCTTTCACTTAATCTAACTAGAACTACTAATAGGAGTTTATCTCTTCACACCCCTGCTATAGTGAAAAGATATGAAAAGGAAAGATTAATGTTGTAAAGGGGGAGAATATAGTAAGATAGAGATAGATCCATAGATATAGGAGCTTGTTCTGTTTTCCACTTGTAATATTCATGCTTATGAATTAAGAATTTCACTTCTATTAAATTTTTGTAGAGACATGGCTTAGGAGGGATTAGAACCCAAGGTAGGCCCCACTTGCTTTTTACTAACCCTCCCCTTTTTTTGTTGTTTCAATTCATTGCATGATTATAATTGCAGTAGTTTGTTCCTTTACCTATATTTTTTTACATGCTTTTCCATAGTCATAGTATTCTTTTCAATCATAGTCTAGTTTATTTCTAGTATTTTTGTTTCTTAATTGTAGTGATAGAAATTTACCTTTACACTCCTTAAACATTTGTAACTATGCATACAACACTAGAAATATTGAAATTTTATGTCCCTAGGTCTAATAATTAAATGATTGTAGATTGATGAACAACATATTAATTGTTGCAAGTTAATTTTCACCACCATTTTTGGTTTCATTTCGGGGATATTGCCAAGTTATAAGGTTTTTGAAGAGGTTTTTCTTTCTTAGAGTAGTTTAGGTTTTAGGAAATTCACTTCCAACCAACCCCCCAACTAATTTTCCATTGATAGAGTTGAGTAGTTGATGTATGCACTACCCAAGGGATTCCCATGGTATATTTTTTCCTAATCCACAGGTAGCACAGATCTCTTCATATACCTCTAAGGATTCTGAAGAAGAAACCTCCATACTAGGTTTGTTGTTTGAAGAAAATCCTCCAAGTTAAAGCTCACGAAACTACTCATAAGCATCCAGAGATGAAAAATTAAGTAAATCATAAAGTTCAAAATGGGGAAACCAATTTTTATTTTCCTGCCACTAACAATAATGCATCTACTATAATGAATAATATTTATCCCTCGGACTTGGAAAACTTTCATGGATCCATGTTAGAAGACCCAAACACCTTTATATTTGAGTTTGATGTTTTGTGCATGAGTTATGATTATACTACTGATGCACATAAATTAAAGTTATTTCTTGCTACACTCAAGGATGCAGCCTTGAGATGGTTCATGGGATTGGGAAGAAATGTTGTAACCATGTGGGAACAAATGAAGGATAAATTCCTTGATAAGTACCAAGATTATTACAGACCAAGTAGCAGAGGAGGTGATGAAATCTAATGAATGGAAAAAAAAAAGGATGAATAATTCGAAGACTATTTGTAAAGGTTCCATTTTTGCATTTATAAGTCAAGGCACACCGAACTACCACCTGAATCTCTCAAATTACTCTTTCCAAAGTGAATCAGTGAGGAGGACATGGATGATTTGGATTTGATAAAAGCAAGAGACATTTTAAAAGATAATTTTGAAGAAATTTGTGAATCATACAAAAATTAGTAAGGAGCTACTATGAAGAGGGTAAGAAGTGTAATATAAGGAGGTGGATATACTACCATAAAAATTAGGGATATACAGTCGGAGATTGTTAGTATGTTTAGAAACATGAAGCAAGAGATTTTCAATGACATGGTTAATAAATTAGATCCTCTGCATGCCAAGAAGGAAAAGGAAGATGCAAAACCAACCCTTACATAGTATTTTCATGCATGCGAAGGAAGAAATCTGACTGTAGATGTAGAGAATTGGCCAACATTTCTCAAGAAAGGGAGGCTTCACCGAGTTCAAGATGTTGGAGATAGAGGATGGGAAATTTTTCTATGTTTCTCAAAGAAAACCATGGCCACCAAGGAAAGGAGGTATGACACAAGACCTTATGCATTAATTTCAAAATTGGTCTAATAATTCATATATGCATCCCCCAAATTGGGTTAACCATCAAGGTTGGGACCTATATCGAAACCAATACCAACAACAATGGAAACCTCAATTCTAAGGCCAACCACAATAATAATGGAAACACCCTTCTCGATCATGGAAGCATCCTTGGAGAGGAGGGAGGCAGTGGAACAACCCACCTCTAAATTACCAATAATCTTATCAACAACCTCCTTATCCATAGTAGAAAACTTTGACGTCAAACCCCTAAGAAGGATCTCAACCAAAATCTACCTAACTACCAGCTCATCCAATGCCTAACACAAATAATAAAGATTCTCAGTCATGTAGTCATTTTTAACCTTATAACAAAAGAAAGGAACCCCATGTGTGTCGATCTATCACCTAGTGGGTACTGGGTGCTCACCCGAGGCACGCGTGGGTGTTGAGTCTCTCTTTTATGTGAGTTTAGTGGGAAACATCATCTATGATCCAAGTTTAAGAGAATTGGAAGGAAGTAAAACATACAAGCACCATAGAGCTTAGGATGGCTTCTAGGTCCTTGCAGTCATTCTAGATAGAAAATGCTTAACAGATTGAATAACTTATACTAAAATAGAAAGAAGTTGTACAAGCATCCATACTTAATCATAAACATAAATGAGAAAGATGTATGCATTAGAATCATCAATGTTCATATTCATTGTAAGCTAGTAACCTCATTACATTCATGGAGCCATTACAAAATGTTATAGAGAAGCAGACCGCAGTCATGCATTATATCTGGAATCATATGACTAGGCTCTCAAAATAAATTTATAACCCCATACCCTTGATACATCCTTCCCTAAACCCAATTACCCAAACTAACAGAGTTCTTGCAGTATTTCTACAGAGCTCCACCTCTATCTATCTCTCTCCCTTTTCCTTCGTAGGCACTTGTATAGATAGGCTTTCGGGATGCCAACTCATCCTCCAATGCCCTTAGATCTGATGCCAAGTGTCGAATGTGGTCCTCCATACGAAAATGCTTCCTCAGGGCCTGAGCTTTCCACTTTTACCATGATGACCATCTAGAAGCTTCTACCATAGGCATGCTTCTTCTGGGCCACCTTGTTTCCAAGCTGGAACCTTATCCTTTCCGCATGTGCAGTCGAGTCATGATTTTCACATGTTCTTCCAAAATTCCCAAAATGGCTAAGTCATGAACCTTGGTTCTGGCCCACACATGCAACGGGTTTCATTACACCCTTTCTTAAACCCTGCTTTGCACGCCTTATCCTTATGCACCTTTATTCAACTAGGACTTGCGCGCCTACGCACCTTTTATACTTAGCCAATATTTTAGGGGCCCAACATTACCCCACACTACACATGTTCTCCATCTATGGGAACACTTCTCCAGTGAAAAGAAAGAATACAATAGACTTACACTATGGGAAAATAATAAGGGGATGAAAGAATATGGGAAGAAGAAAGAATGGGGAAGTAATGGAATCATTGTAATAGGCTAGGAAAATCCTTTTGCAATTCGGCCTCCACTTGTTCTAGGCATCGACTTCATTATTCTGCTCTCTAACAAAGGTTGCCGACCAGGGTACTCACCTCATAAAAACATAACCCATTTCCTTATGTGATTATGGTGTTAGAAATTTTCTCTAATTATTTTCCTACATCATCCATAGCATCCATTCTCTGCGTAATTTGCAGGTACAATTCCTTCAACCGGTTTTTAATTAAACCCCTTAAGGCTTCAATGGCTTCATATTTTCTTTTGACCTCGTAAAGGAATTTTTCCCTTTCGACGTATTTCCTTATTATTCTCCAGATTCATGAGTGGAGACCAAGATGTCTCCGCCACTTTATCTCTATCCACACAATTGTCATATGCTATGTCAATAGTCCGAGAAGCAATTTTTATATTAGTAAGAACCTTGTTGTACTCTCCTACAAATGCCACAACATTTAATTTATTTTCCCTCCAAGTACGCAACCACTTCTTCTACAAACTCTAAGGCTAACAACTACCTCTCCATGGTGAGAACCCTTGTTAAATCCTCCAGGCATCCTAAAGTAGATCCATACTTCTATGCGGGAGGTGCTAGGTCTAGATGCTTGAATACTATAGCATTATTAATAGCCTCCACCTTCTTGTACACTGCACACACCTTGGCCTTCTAAACTTTTAGCTCACGCTGTAACTGGGCACTGATTAGTTTCTCTTGACTAAGCTCCTTGGCACTTATAGCTAGTTCTTCCTCTTTCTTCTTCAGGTCATCCTCCAGATCATTGATTCTATCATTTCGCTTGAAGAGTCTAGCCTTAATTTCAATAGAGACCTTGTTCAGCATGTTTCATTTGTTCATCTAAGAGCTACTCGAGTAGTCACCATGGGGTTGTTTTCTTTTAGTCCCGACAATGTTATTATTTCCCCGTGGCTTACCTCAAATTCTAGCTCATCAAGATGGGACTCAATTTCCCATGAGAGAATCTTCCTCATCCACTTTGGTATGTAGCCTCCTTGACAAAATATGACATTGATATGAGATATTCTCTACTGGAATCATGCTTTGGAAACACGTGAAAAACACTTTATTGGGGTCATAAATATAACTCATTCTTGGATTCTCCTCCTCGAACACCTTCCTCCCATGCATGTTCCTTAGGAATACTTACGGTTAAAATATGGATTCCATTGCTACCATGGTCCTTTTCCCCACTCTCCTCCTCTTCATCCAACACCACTCAACGCTACATTCCAATTTCTCCTCCTTCAAGGTCTTGATGGCCTTTGTTTCTTATCTCCGTAACACCTTGGTTACCAATTCCAACGTGAGGCACGGAGCCTTCTGCGCATGCGTGCCATCCTCCTCACTTCTCATGTCCTGGGTGCTTCTCCATTCCTGGCTATCCTTGCACCATACAAAGAGTAACCCCTACTCCTCTTCTCACCTTCTTCATCTGAATCATGTACATTGAAAACAAATGGTCCTTGTTCTTTTCTAGGCTCCTATTTCCCAATAACATCTTCTTTGCTATCATCTTCTTCACCTATGTGCTTTTCCAAACTTCTAGTTTGTTCTGAGCTAGTCTCCTCTTCTAGCCTCTGCTTCTTCCTAATTAGGGATTCTGATGTAGGTGACTCTATTTCTTCTTCTCCCAAGGACTCCTTGTCTGATGGCTTTCCTAAATTTGGATTGTTTTCCTTGACTAAGGGGCTCTTCTTGGGTGAATACATTCTTGTTCTAGAGCTTTTCCTAGGGGATCCTATTACATGTATTTCCACAACACTTGGTATTTTCTTATCTGGCTCCTTTTTCACCTACTTAGGTGCGGGTCTCTTCCTACCATTAAAATTTTACACGCAATGGCGTCTCTCCCGCATAATGTCCACCCATGCTTCCTCCTTGTGCTTCCTCTCTGATGGTGAGGTGCTCATGCTCTAGTACACACCTGTGCAAAACTTCATCATGCCCTAACTTGTATAAGTCCCCACTGATCAACATGTAGGGTGTGGCGCATATGGCTAGTTGCTTTCTTTCTAATGCCTTCATCCCTTCCGATGCCACACCTTCTTTTAGGAATACCGCAATCTCCTCCAAATCCGAGGGCACGTGCTGCAACCTAAATAGTTGTGCATCTGGCATAGCCTCTTCAATACTTTGTGCATCCTCCCCTGAATCAATCCTTGATAGATGATCAGGTCCACAATTACTTTTTCTAGGCTTCACAACTACTCGTAAACTCAAACTCTTAAAATATTAGCACCCACCAACATTTGTGCCCTTGTAGAATGGGCTTGTTCACTAAGTACTTTAATGCCATGTGGTCGGTGTAAAACACAAAGCGATACCACCATGAGATATTGTCTAAACTTGAAAAGCACATAGATCATTGAAAATGCTTCATGGTCAGTCATGGTGTAATTTTTCTCTACTGGGGTCAACTTCCTAATTGAAAAACATAGAGGATGATCAACAATTCCTTCACTTGGCTATGCAAGCACTGCTCCAATGGCAGTTCCTACGGCATCTACATGAACATGGAAGGGCTTGTCCCAATAAGGAAAATGTAATATAGGTGCGGTGACAAGCCTATCCTTTAATGTGTCAAATGCCTTCTACTGCACCTCTCCCCCAATAGAAGGTAATTTTATGTATGAACAATTCTTCTAAAGGTGCAAAGTGATCTTGGCATACCCCTTGATGAATTTTCTGTAATAACCCATATGCCCAAGAAATCAACACACTATGCTCGGCTAGTAGGCTCCCACACTCCCATAATAACTACAACTTTGGCAGGATCTACCCGCAAGCCCTCCTTATATATGATATGCCCCAATAACGTCCCAAAAGGGTGTAGCAAAGACACACTTTTTAATGTTGAGGGATATCCTTAATTGGCGACACCTAGCAAACATCAGCCTCAAATGATCACAATAGTCTTTCACTAGCACATACACTATCCAATCATCTAGATAAACTGAAGAAATTTATGGATGAAGTCCTAGAATGCCTGAACCACTATGCGCGAGAAAAGAATAGGTGCATTATTCAACCCAAAGGGCATGACCGTGTATGTAAAACTTCCCCATTTAGTGGTGAGCGTTGTCTTCTCCTAGTCCTCCTTTGCAATACGGACTTGGTGGTACCCTAAAAATCCATCCATAAAGGAATATATTTCACACCCAGTGACTCCCTCTAATATTTCTTGGTGAAGGGGGTTAGAAAAGGATCGATGACACAAACTATGTTCAGATCCCAATAATCCATGTATATCCTAATCCTCCCATCCTTCTTGATGCTTATCATCATTGGAATTATCCATTTTGATTCTTCCATA
Organism: Taxus wallichiana var. yunnanensis; assembly: GCA_018340775.1. NCBI lineage: Eukaryota > Viridiplantae > Streptophyta > Pinopsida > Cupressales > Taxaceae > Taxus > Taxus wallichiana. Next base: position 226,203,687 of record CM031242.1, read on the forward strand.
GCTTCAATGATTATAGAAGCTATCATTTTGTTTATCACGTCCTTTACCTTTACACATAAGTTGGGATTCATCTGGTAGGGTCTCTTTCTGACTGGGTGTACATCATCCTTCAATTTTATCCTCATCTCCCCCAAGGAATGGTGGACACCTTTGAGCTCATGGTACCTGCATGGGAATAAATCCTCAAATTCACGCAAAAGATAAATGATCTTAGATACTTCCTTCTTTGACTAGTAATCTTCAATGATAGATTCCTTAGGTTCCTATTTTGATCTGATGTTATCCTTATTTGTCTTTAAAGGCTCATGCTAGGCATGTGCGTGAGCATCAGCCCTATCCACTACCTCACACGTCCCCATAGAATGGTTAACATCCAAGCTCTCTACTTCCTCTCCATCAATAACATATACCAATTTCCCTTTCTCCTTTTCTAAGCATGCTCACTCGAGCTAGATCTCTCATATTTATTCTACTTATTATTTAAAGTGCACCTCCAAATCTGGTCCATCTAGTAGTTCCAACAACCTATCTTTTGCCATGACACTATCCCCCATGGTAAGCCACTTAATAACTTACAATGCCTTATCAACCGATGGCTTGGTACTTCGATATTCAATGGTTTGAATGAGGTCAGCCACTAGCTCTTTCCAATTCCCTATCTGGCAGCGTGTCTCGGAATGAATGTACCATGTGTGCGCGTAACCCTGCAGTGTAGAATACAACTTTTGCACCCAAAGGATGGTGGTAAAGATTCCGTGCCTTCTCTCCAGATCTTCTCACAAGCTTAGATGTGGAAAGAGGCAGATTCCTTACCATGGTAGTCCTTGATGGCAAGTGGCCTCATTACTTCTAGAAAACTTAACAGAGAGCAATTCTCACCTTTCACCATTCCAAAAGGCTCTCCGATGTGTAGCCCACTACCGTGCCACCCTTTGTCTTTGAGAAAGATAGGACTTAACATCCCTCTTCGTTCCTTCTTCTCCTTCCATTGAGCTTCCATCTCCTATAAAAATATCTCAAGGAAGGCCCCTCCTAAATAATTAGGTAGTTTTTTTCCTCCTAGGTGTTGTATTATATGCACCTTTGTTAGTTTGGTTTCCGATCCTCTCAACTGTCATCCAATCAATTCATAAGTCCCATGTGCCCAATTTTTACATGCTAAGCTAGTGGTGTCACTTACTAACTAAGCATCCTCAAACTGGATAACTCCATCGGTAGGATGGATTATCTCTGGATCCCTGATTGAGCACACATATATCCTGTCCAAGACTTCTTCTCCCAAAGGTTTAGTATAGGGTGTTGACTTCCCATCAACCAAGGGTATAATGACCCACTCCTCCTTATTTTCAAAGCTGATGTAACCTTTGTTGAACCGAAGGTCTGCATTGTTCTTGTAACACCATGGGCACCCAAGTAGTGTTGGGAAATTGTCTGCCTTGGTGAGTGCCAAGACTTTGAAGTCCCCAGTAAACTTAGCTCCCTGGATAGTGATAGTTGCATCCTTTAAGACACCAATGGGCATTACCTTAATTTTTTTCCATATACAACACATTTGAAGATGGATGTAATACAGGCCTTCCCATCTGATGCCAAGCATCCAATGTGATAACATTGACCTCCATGCCTATGTCAATGAGGATATTACTAAGGAGCCATCCATCTATGACTGTATCCAATGTGATCTCTTTTTCATAGTAAAGGTTGTGAGGGGGAAGGTTTTCATGTAGGATTTGTGTCTCGTGCTCTTCTCTGGTGCATGGTACATTCTCCCTCAACCATGCTCCTAGTAAGGTAATAACATTCTCTTGCCTTAGCATTTTACAAACTTCATTTACCTCATCCAGGTCATTCTTTGGCACCTCGACCTTCGTCCTTTTCTCCTCCCTCTTGGACTACTCCTTTAGGATCTAGATTTCTCCTTGTAAACTTCAAATGACATCCATGGTATCCTTATATACTTCCTTTTGATACATGGGGTCTGGTTACTTCCCATGAACTACTTCCTCTCTTAAAACCAGGGTCCTCTGTCTTGGTATTTCCTATGCACACATAGCCTATGCCCTTGTTACTAAAATAGGTTCTAAGCTTGCATCACATGTCACCCGCGGCATCCATTGTGTGTCTATCTTCTTGATGCTTACCATTGTAGTGACCTTGTCTTTATGTTACTACTGATTCATGTCCTCAAACAACTCCAGAAAATCCTCATACTTGTGCTTCTTTCCTCATCATGAGAATCGCAACATGTCCGAGCACTCTCATATGTAATGCTCTGTAGACCCACGGTTAAAATAGGTTCCTCATGGGAATTCATTCCTTCCTCCCCATGGTTACCATGACCATGGAATCCTTTGTGAAATCCCCTTCGCTCGTGCCACCATATGTGCACTCCTCATAGTGGCGATCATCCCATTTAGAACTACTAGAAATGCTAGTTTGGTGCATGCCACAATAAATGAGCCTATAGTCCTTAGTATCATGGGTTGTAGAGGTGAAAATATTATAGTAGCAAGACACATTCTTCGGATGTCATGTTGTAACAAAGGGAATCTACTTGCATCATGGTCCCCATGACAAATTTCACACTCTATTGTCACGGTGTGTACTGTCCTTTGGGGATAACTACCCTTGACATGCCCCTCCACTTCAAAATCCATGCACCATAAACCAATGTGAGTATCATGGGCTGATTTTGAGGATAAATTCTCTAGCAGCTTAGCCATAGTAGTAATTTGAGCCACTAGGAATGGGATAACTCTAGTATCAACACTACCAATAGCCTCATCATGCAGAACAAATTCCTATGCCTCTCGTGCGTAGTCTCGTGAAATTTTAATGAGATAAGACCCTTCTAAAAGGGGTGATAAATCCTCCAACAAACCACCTTTGAGCATGCTATAATGGGTTAATATCATATGATAATTTAGAAAAGATATTTTTAAAGCATGCATCATACTCTCACACACTCTCTGTCATTCCTGTTGAATCTCCTTTAGGGCACTGATGCTCTTCTATTCAAACTCAGGGGTGTGGAACTCTGCCAAGAAGGAATTCTTTAAATAAGTATAATCCACCACTATTTTATGAGGGTCATATTTCCTATACCAGCTATGTGCATGCCCCTACAATGTTGTTACAAATTTACTAGGCTTCCGCTTTGAGGTTGTGATCCCCTTTGCACACCATAGCAGCTCACACTTGTGAACATGCTTCGCACCATCCTTAATACCTATGTAATGTGGTAAGTGTAATGAAATATCAAAGAAGACCTCGGGGGTGGTGGGGCTCTTATCCTCCCGAGTCAGAGCCTTAGTTTCCTCTGGTGTTTCCTCCACCACCGGATCCTCTAGGTCCACCAGCTTTTGTGCCTCCTGAGCCACCAGATCCACCAGAACCACTAGGTCCACCAGATCCTATCACTCCCAACCCATTGGATCCACCACCAGGCCCTGTAGTAGTCATTCCAAGTGTCCCTATAGTTCCACTAAACTATGCACTAATGGTTTGTGATAATGCCCAACTACCACTATTGTACCCCGCGCCACTCCCAGATGTGAGACCAAAGGCTAGTATACTTACTCATTGTCCAAAGACTCCTCCAAATACTGGGATATGTGTAGCCATAGAAGTGGGAAGTAAAAAATTGTACCTCCTAGGTGCAGATCTGTCACTTCCATTAATTCCAACTGGGTTAATGATACTCCTTGTTCTAGAAAACTAAGCACCAGGGTTTGGTTACTTAGTGGGTTTAGATACGTGCCAATGAATCTTCTTTCTCCACATGATGAACTCTCATCAGAATCAAAATGGGTCTCTGTTACGTGATTTCCAAGAGGGGGGGACCACAAAGTGCTCAGGTTCCACATCCTCCATGTGAACCTCAAATCCTTCCTACAATGTCTTCCTCCATAGCTCCATCACACTTATAGCCTCACGTCATCTAGTAATCCCCCTTTCACGTGCTTCATTATACTTAAGCCACCTCTACTCCCTTTCCTTCTCTGTCATAATATATGCCATATTTCTCCACCCTATATCCTCGCCCATCGCTAAGAATGGTTTAGTTGACCATTGGAAATGCCTCTAAACCAAAAGTAATAACTAGGATCTTCATTACCAGAGGGATAGCATGTAGAAATGATCCTCTGGGCTCTCACAAAAATTCAAACTTAGCAACTTTTGGGTAAGAATATTTGGAAATAACATACTCTAGAGTGTAGCTAGCCAATACACCTTCCCACCAATGATCCACAACATGATTCCACGTCAGATATACATCTTGCGGCGTTTATTACTCTTCTTGGGTCCATGAGTGTGATCTAGAATACTAGTTTGATCTAGATGCATACGCTGAGATCCATTCATATAGTTTTACCGGGAATTAAAGAAAAATGTTTCATATAAATCATGGTGGTAATTACCCATCTACATGCATCAAACTCAAGTCTAGTGCTAATTATCTAAGAAAATTCATAATCCGTGCTCTTGAACCATGAATCAACACTTTCAAGAGTTAAATGTTCTATCATTACTCATTACCTAGATCATGATGTATGTCATTTCTCACTGTAACTTCAAAAATAGTTCTTGGAAATAGAACCAAGATGTATTCATTTTTACCCTTATCACAAAATAAAGGAACCCCATGCACACCAGCCTATCACCGGTGGGTGCTAAGCACTCACTTGAGGCATGCGCGGGTGCCGAGTCTATCTTTTATGTGATTTTAGTGGGAAACATCATCTATAATCTAGGTTTAAGAGAATTGGAAGGAATTAAAACATACAAGTTCCATAGAGCTCAGGATGGCTTCTAGGTCCTTGCAGTCATTCTAGCAGAAAATGCTTATGATTGAATAACTAATGCTAAAACACAAAAGAAGTTGTATAAACATCCATACTTAATCATAAACATAAATGATAAAAAACTATGAGAAAGATGTTTGTATTAAAATCATCAATGTTCATATTCATTGTAAGTGGTAACCTTATTACATTCATGGAGCCATTACAAAATGTTACAGAGAAGTAGACCACAGTCATGCATTATATCTGGACTCATATGACTAGGCTCTCAAAAGAAATTTATAACCCCATACCCTTGATACATCCTTCCCTAAACACAATTACCCAAACTAATAGAGTTCTTACAGTATTTCTATAGAGCTTCACCCTCTATCTATCTCTCTCCCTTTTCCTTCTACAAGCACTTGTATATATAGGATTTCTGGATTGCCAACTCATCCTCCAGTGCCCTTAGATTTGATGCCAAGTGTTTCAATGTGGTCCTCCATGCGAGCATGATCCTCCAAGCCTAAGATTTCCACTTTTTAACATGATGAGCTTCTAGAGCTTCTACCCGTAGGCATGGTTCTTCATGGGCCACCCTGTTGCTAGGATGACACCTTATCCACTCCGCATGCACATTCGGTCATGCTTTTCATGTGTTCTGCCAAAATGCCTAAAATGGATAAGTCATGAACCTTGGTTCTATCTCCACGTGCCGCATGTGCCACATATTTCCTTAAACCCCGCCCTCACACCTTATCCTTGCGTTCCTTTCTTAAACTAGGACTTGCACACCTACACACCTTTTGTACTTATCCAATATTTTAGGGGCCCAACAAGTCATCCTATTCCACCGAACTAGATTAATATGCTACCTATTTTGTTGATATCAACAATATACATCTTTTCTCAGGAAGAGCACTTCATCCACCGCGCATGACCCACCATTAATGATATTGTTGATGAACCATAGACATTACAAAGTTGATCTTGAAAGAAAGAAATAAAATGCTACGAAAGATTTGTAGAAATAGTAGAAGATGTTGCTTGTTAATCGACAACAACCTAAGAAAAATTCCAAGAAAGGCAAAAATAGGGTAATGAGCCACTATTTCTTGAAAGGTTACAAAAAATAATACTAACCTCAAATCAGAATTTGATTCTAATTTTTTCAACCACTTGAATGACATTTGTGTAAAAATTCCAATCACTCAAGATATTAAGGACCTACCCATCTATAAAAATTGGTTAAAGATCTATGCATAGATCAAGTAGAAAAGAAAAGGAAAGATCCAATTACTGTGTAGGTCATTGGATAACTAGTTGATATTATGCTTGGGAAATCAATTCTACCTAAATACATAGATCTAGGTAGTCCTTTGGTAAATATCACAATCAATGGCACAATGATCAATAACACTACGATTGACTTGGGGACAACAATAAATGTAATGTAAAAACAAATCATGGATGATTTGAAGTCGAGGACTAAAAACAACAACCATAGTTTTACAACTTGAAAAACATGAACAAAGTGAATCTGAAGGAGTCCTAGATGACATTGTAGTAGTGGTAGACTCTTGGGAGTACCCTATTGACTTTAATATTCTCCAGCTAAAAGAAATCTTGGGAGGATATCCTATTATCTTGGGAATACTGTGGTTTGTAATTTTTGATGCATTCATAGGATCTAGATCTAGTAATATGATTATCTCTAATGGAAGTTGTACCAAAAATCTCATGTTTTACTCCCCTACATGAATGTTCAATGAAGAAGACCAAATTTTTTGGGTGGAAGAGCCAAAAGAAGACTAAAGCTTAATTCAACAGTCATTATGCTAGATAATTCATGTACAATTGAAGGGAAAGAATAATATGTTGTTGTTTCTAATGTTTTGTAAAATAATTATGGGAAGAATGAAGAAGTAGATGGAAAATTACGATGTATAAGTTGTCTTGAAAATCAAATCCTACCACAACAAAGAACTATGAACGTTCTAGGTAATAATTGCATCCTCCACCAACTTCTTCCACATGATTTTATATTGAATTCTATAAGTAGTAGTATATGATCCATGAATGATCTCTCTAAGCAAGTGTAAATTACTCCAGGCAAGCCACTTAATGTGAACAAAATGCTAAGCATGCAACAAGAGCATCTGTTAATTAATCTTCTATAAAAACACAAGACAAAATTTACATGGGAATATGGAGACATGCATGGGATACACCTAATCTATATACACATAAGATATACATCAAAGATAATTGCAAGCCAATAAGATAACCAAAAAGAAGAATGAATCCAACAATGAGGGATATAGTGAAAGAAGAATTAAAAAAATTATTGGATGTTGGATTCATATATCCAATTTCAGACAGTCAATGGGTGTCACCCCTTTTCATTGTACCTAATAAGAATGGAAAATGGAGGATCTGCATGGACTATAGAGAGCTGAATACAACAACAAAGAAGGATCATTTTCCACTTCCTTTCATTGATCAAGTACTTGACACTCTTACTGGTAAGAAATATTTTTATTTTTTGGATGGCTATAGTGGTTATAACCAAATTCAGATTACACGTAAGACCAAGACAAGACCACATTCATGTTCCCATGGGGAAAATTTTCATATTATGTTCTTCCTTTTGGTTTGTGTAATGCACCTACTACATTTCAATGAGCAGTTTTGAAATTTTTTAGATCTAACCAATGACTGCATGGAGGTATATATGGATGATTTTACAAGTATATGGTAGTACTTTTGATGAAGAAATGAAGAATCTAGACAAATTTATCAAGAGGTGCAAGGAGCATAACCTATCCTTAAGCAATGAAAAATGATATATGATGATGTCTGAAGGAATAGAGTTGGGGCATTATCTATCAACTATTAGTACTCAGGTAGATCCATAAAAATATCTATGATTATAAATCTGCCAACACCAAAGAAGCATAAGGATGCGAGGAGCTTCTTGGGACATATTGGGTATTATAGAATATTTATACAAGACTCCAGTAAGATTGTAGAACCAATATTTTTCCTACTGGGAAAATATTCTATAATGTAATTACTTAATTTGCATTTGTTAATCAAAAAGGACACAAAGAAAGGTTCAATCTTTTCATTTGAAGGTTTAGTGGCAGCCACAATATTTTGAGTTTTCCCATCTTTGGGAGTTTTTACAATTTATTTAGAGGAATGAATAGTAGAGTCACCTTTGATAAACTAGACCAATTTCTCAAGCTGATCCTTATTGGACTTCAAGTACTCTACCTGTGACATGGAAATTTTTGTTTTATTGATATGATCAATGATATCAAATTTAGGCAAGGTAGTCATACTTGAAGTCTTAGATATAAGTTATTTCAAACTTGATGATGGCACACATTTGACCTTGGCCTCGGGCTTGGTTGACACTGATGTGGAATAAGAAGCTTTCTTCGTAGTTGATCTACCAACTAATTGATCTAACAAAAACCCTCCTTTCTTTAAGATAGTTTTGACCTTTGAAACCTCAATCACCTTGGATTCTTTAGGAGCCTCATTTGTCTTATATTCTTTAGGATTTTCCTTGGAAACCTCTTTATCTCCCACCTTAGTGGAATCCTGCTACTTTTTCTGAGAGCGCGTGAAGACAACAAAGGATTGACTATTCATATCTTCTATAATTTCTTCGTATTCATCTTCTTCCTCTAAATGATACTCAAAGAAATGATTATTACTTTCCCCCTCAGGATCTTCAACTTCAGGTTTAGATGTCTCAGAATCTGGCTCTTCCTCATTAACCTTGATGAATTCAATCTCATCATCACTTTCTTCAATGACATCACATTTAGAATTAGTTAGGAGCTACTTCAATAACAAGCCTCGTTGGAGCACCTAAAATCCTGGCTTTGTTGGGAACGTATCCTTTTCTCATGATGTATTTGTAAGAAGCAGGTTTACTACTTTGAGCAACTTGTTTTTTTAAAGCTAGCACATCATTAGCCAACTTAGTGAGTATAGCTTCTGAAGCGTTGGGAGTTTCTTGACTCTTTCCTTTGAGGGAATTTTTCTTGAATTTTCCTGCCATGATTAAGTCATCTTCAATTTCTATGGCCAAAGATTGAGCAAGTTCCAACGTAGACACCCTAGCCCTTCTTAGCTGATAGCACACTTATGGTTGTTGTGCGTTATTAAAGAAACATTTTTATCCATCAAGGTTTGGACGAATCCCAACAAGAAATTTGTTCACCATTTTGTTGAATTTTGCCACGAAATTCCTCATGGGTTATGTTGGCTCTTTCCTCACCTGAGATAGTTGGGAAAGAAGAGTGTGTTCATCTTCCGCCATTTTGAATCAATTTTCAAACCTAGTTTTCATATCATTCCAATTTGTGATACATCCATTAGGTAGATGATGAAACCAATCGAAAACAACATCATGCAATTTTTTGATGAAGATATGAATAGCAACATCTTCATATTCTACCAACAAAATAGCACATACAGTGAAAAAGGCATAAATATGATAATTTGGTGACATCTTCCCATCTCTGTCAAACTTGGGAAGAATTTTTCTTGATCCTCATGGGAGTTCATGTTGAGCGAGGTAAGGCTAATGGGCCTATGGCATTTCCCATGGTACGTTGACTGACATTTTGGGAAATGTGGTATGTGAAGGTAAAACAACGTGAGCAAGGACAAGTGCTTGGACTGGTAGTGATTCCTTCCTTGCTTATTCTTTTAGGACTTGAAGCAAGGCTTGCAGATCTACAAGGTGTGTTCTTCTTTAGAGGAGATAACTTGAAACCAAATTTTCCTTGAAAGTCAAAAGTGGGGTCAGATCGACCTTTATCTTTTTCTCCTCACGTAAACCTCTTTCCTTCCAGTTTGGAATTTTTATTGTGAAGGGATCACTAGCGTGTTTCGACCAGCTCTAGAATTTTCTCTTCACTCTCTTTCTTGAGCTATTTGCACCTGAATAACTCTAGCAACTCTCACGGATTTCTCTTCTTTGTTATCTAGTATTGATGTGGCGAGATGAAAATGATGGTTACTCATGCACTTTTCCCAAATAGCTTGCCTCAAATATGATGATATGTCTTCTTGAGCATCTACAAAAACAATATTTGGTTGCAAGATAGGTGGGTTACCCATAATAGTCATATAACTTAATACCTTGGTGGAAAGACGACCGCGTCGGTGAACAATGATCAACATGTGTCCAGGAGGTCTCCTAACCACAAGTGTGGGTTCTCTTCTTCTAAGGTCTTCGATGTATATTTCTCTGTCAATGGCTCTATCGAAAGCCATAAATTGCTACAAGTTTTCACATTTTTCCCAAGCTACTATTCAAATGTTGGCGTAATGTATCCTTACAAATCTTCGTCGTGCACAAGGTTTGGTTAAAGAACTTGATCTTGTGTAGAGGGGATAGTCATAAAGATTTAACCAAGCACTGGTTAACGATTCCTAAATCCCCAGTGGAGTCACCAAAAAATGTTAGCATATGGATTTGCATGCATGCAAATGACATGCAACAGTGTGGGAATGAAGTCCCTCCTTAATGAAGGTGAGGCTACCTTTATTGAAAAAAAAAGTATTTACATCTGTACATTCAAAATTGTATGTGGGGGTGTTTTGGAACATCAATGGAAAGAAAAGTGAATGAGGGAGATGGAATGGAATGAATTGAAAGAACATGCAAGAGTTAGGTAAAAAAAAGCCTAATATTGCATGAAGAGGAAAGATGAATAACCAACACAAATAAAATGGAGTTTGAGTTAGCCAAACAAGAACATGTAAAAGGGAACACACATGAGAAAGTAGATAATCAGAGCTTGATCACTATGAACTAGAACAACTGATTAATAACGTTGACAATAAGATCAAAGATAATATTTACATGCAAGATTCAAACAGCTAACATCTAATATACATAAGAACATCAAATGTTATAAGAGACTATGAATGAGACACAAAGTTCGTATTTCATTAACTCCAAAATGTTTTCATAAAGAACACAAAGTTTCTTCCTAAAAAAATCTTACACAAAAGTATTTTCCTCTCCTCTCTCAAAGTCACCCTTTAAAAATGAGCCCCTCACTTCCTTTTATAAGCCAAAAGTTGGTTACAAAGTAGTTAGGGTTTTACATGATCATTAAATAAGGCACTTAAGTGACCTTTGACTTTTTCAACAACTTTATTAAAGACAACACAAAATAGAAACTACTTAAAATATCCATTATTTCCGAAAACAAATAACAACACCTTTTAAAATATAAAATAATAACCAGTGCCTTATCCATTGAAATGGGGTCCGCCTATCTCAAGCATATGAGAAATGGACTCTCCCACTTTGTTAGATACTAAGAAAATAAACACCCTGAACCACCGGTGAAATTAGAATCGCCTTTTTTCCGGTTGAAAGGATCTAAACCTTCCTAAAGTTTCAAACATCTTTTCTTCTTCTTCGGAGGTTCACTTGGTCAAAGAATAACCAACTCTACTTGGCATATAATTTAAATTAAAAATTTTGGATTGAGCATTCTCAAATAAGTTCTTTAACTTGATGCACCGCTCCATTGAAACTGACGAGAAATTGTTGGCGGGAGTGTACATGTCCTTAAATAGTTGTGAAAATTGTTCTTCCACCTACTCCGATGAACACCTTTGATTATGCTCATTTACGGTTACAAGGAATCTCAGCCATGAATTCTTGAATCAAGGAAATCAAAGTGAAGGCTTCATTGCAAATTATTTCATAATGGATCATAGAATCCTCGAGAAGTGTTTTTCTTGATTTGAGATGCAAAAACCAAAGAAAACGAGTCCTTCGATGTTCAAATTCGATAATTCCTTCAATAGCTAAAACTGAAGATTCCATACTTGTCATCTCCTATAAACTTGGCAATATGTCATCGAAATTTGATATAGTAGAAATAAAATTTTCTTTGAAAGAAAGAATTGGATCAAGATACACACCGACATCTTCATGAAGCTTAATCGTCATCTTGATCATCCCCTGGCCTAAAATAAGAATCTCTGAAAGCCAATTTTTAGTGACATGGCCTAATGTGTTTATTTCCTTTGATAAATTGAGAGTATCTTCATCTGGGGTAGACACTGCATTAGGTACTGGCAAGGTGGATGATATGGGAATTATCAAATGTTGAACATATTCCACCAATTTATTCTTTTCGGCCTTGAGCTGAGAGTTTTGAGACTTGTATTTCTCAAGTCTCTTTAGCAAGATATCAATTAAATCTCAAGCCATCACCATGTCACTTTCTAATGTAGATATTCCATGTCCAAGTCTATAAACTTCGTAGTCGGTAGGTGTTATAGCATCGCACTCTTTATCCACTTGTGGAATGGCAAGGTCTACAAATTTGTTTCCATCATTATCAACCATTATTTGAGAAAGCACCTTAGGCTTCTTAGGAATGGTGTCATTCACAATTTTGAAAAGGGCATCAAAATCAATGTTAATTGTTTTGACAAATCTCTTCCTTTTCTTTACTTCAAAATCAACCCAAGAAGGAGTATCATTCACTATTTCAGCATATAGAATCCTCGGAGCTCAAATCAATATTCTCATTATTCTTGACATCATGGGATCCTACATGAATCCTACCTATGACCTCAATTTGAGGAGAAAAAACCTCAATATGCACTTCCTAATTATTCGGGAGATTTTGGGAAATTGCTTCACGAACTACATGCTTCAAGTGTTGGATATTTGAATTACTCCGCACTTGAATGGATGCTTGTTTGAAGCATGGCTCAAGATCATTGGCTGCTAGCTTCTAAGCACTATTAATGATGTGGGTATAATAATCTCTACTCAAGGTAGAAAATCTAGACACGCTCTCTTCTTTATTTAGGATTAGGATCTTTAGATATTTCTCCTTGTGACACGTTACTTGGCAATGTGGATTTCACCAACCACTCCTTTCTTTCTTGTTGTGTATGATTGGATGGTAATGAGATCGATCGAGAAAATACTTTCATTGAATGGATGCCCCGTCATATTAGAAATTTTTGTGATCTGAAACATGATCGGAATTGATTGCAATTTGGAAAGTTCTCTATCATACCAAGATATGCTTCTTTCAATAATTGGTGGTTCTTGCCATCAAGAGAAAATTCATCTCTTTTGGTCCAATCGATTCGAGGCAATGGGAAAAATGAAACGACATCATATGAGGGATCAAAGACATCCTCATCATCATTTATGAATGAATCGGGAGGAATCTAGATGTATAAGGCCTTGATCTCGAGAAAGTGTTAGTTGAGAGTACTCCTGTCTTCTTTCCTCATGTTCATCTGAACAAGCAGCCCAAAAATCTTCCATTGTAGGATTATGTTGGTAATTTTCTCCCAGAATATTTTGCATATATCCATTGATATCAAACTAGGCTCTCTTCACATATGGATGGATGGTTATGAAAGTGAAATCTATTTCAATGAGTTATGCACTAAAAAGATTTGGACATTGGTATTCCTTGATTTGAATTAGAAAATGAATTCCTAAACAGTTCTTATCACTAATAAAGCGGTGAACTTGGAATAATTTTTGTGCCAGCTCCATTAATGCCCATATGTCACTGACGTACTTAGGAATTTTCCATGGAGTAGCAGAAAATACACTCATGCGAATGTAGGAAAAAGATGAAAATTGAATAAACTAGGTTCCCCATTGGGAAATGACACTCATGGCTTCTTTAGAAAAACCTTTCCTCAGTATTCCGATTCAGGTTCTGGATCACGTGGAAGGTGAGTGCATCATTAACTCTTCTAAAATGGTGAAAACTATTTTTGAAGCTGAGTTGGGGTAATAATGAAAAAAATTGTTTGATGGCCCCATGACTTCTCACATTTCAAGTCCCAAAAATAGATTTCTTCTTGTGACCGCATAAGTCGATATGATGTCATGTAGAAGCATCCATCATCTTAAATTCTATCAATTTTCTGTGAAGGGTGTTACTAATTATGGTGGGCCAATCCACAAACTCTTTCTTGGCTAGGATGATACGAGATAATTTTATACATCCATGGGTGGAAAACCCTAGCGAAGAAGGTAGGTGAAAACTCAACTTAGGAGAGTAATCATGTCTCCGATTTCTTCCATGAACTCAACGTGGTACAGTTATTTGGGAAGCTTGTCAATTCAAGGTCTCTTGGTTACTAACCAATTTTTGTTAACCATCTTACTCCATCTCAGGGGTTCTTAATCCCAGAATTCTTGTGCTTTGATTAGCGAGTGATATCCACATTCTTAGGAAAGTCGGGTATGTCGAGAAATTCCTCAATGTGCTCTGGTGTGATTAAGAGGAAAGGCTCATGATTATCTTTAAAAATTCCTCATCTCTTAGGGTCATTTTTCTCCGTGAAAGTAATAACCAATTCTAGACACTGCACCAAGATAGGAAATGTTGCTGCTTGGGGTAGACCACTATGGTAAAGTCTATATGAGAAAATGGTTTTGCCTTCAATTTTCACCCACTCACAGAACTATTGCATGTTGATGTGACCCAGATTTGTATCAGTGATGTTGTCATATGTTGACTTAATGGAATTAGGAGGGATAATTCCTTGAAATTCATATTTCAGGGTGGATTTGTTAGATTTCTCCACTGGCTTCCTCGATCTCCCCACAAATTTGGATTTTTCAGCCATTATGAATTTTACAAAAAAATGACTCAAGCACGTAAAACAATGAAAAATATATGTTCTGTTATATTATTATTATTATTATTTTAAAATAATAATAATAATAATAATAATGACAATAACTTGGTCAGGTTACAATTTTTGATTCCAGTGACGATTATTTATTTTATTTTTTAAATTAAAATAAACAAAATCACCTGATTTTTAATATCCCACAATTTTATATTTACTTCTTTGGTTGGATCTATAGGTCCATGTGTGAATCCTCCTTCAGGTGGCGTGGGTTGTGCGTGATGGAAACGTCCTCTTCTCTTTCTCACGCGTGGGTTGTGCTCGCACTTTGCTGCTCCCTTTGCCTATGCGTGGAGACTTGTCTTTGCTATCTCCTTGGCGTGAAATTCTTTTTTATTTCTTTGCCTTTTCTTTCAATGCATGGTGGTCTCCTTCAGCTAGGCGCATGGTGTAACTATATTTTTTTGGATGCGTGGTAAGTGTTCTTGTTTTCTTGAAACCTGCGTGAGAACTCCTCAACCAATGCATGGTGATTTCCTTTTTTAATATATTGTATACAACTTTTCCTTTTTAAAATATGCACGGTTTTTTTATCTCTCCATGTGTAAACTATCATGTTCTTGTTTTTATTTCCTAAACTGATTCTCTCCCTCTCCTCATGCGTGGATTAAAACTATCCTGGAGAATGTGTGGAGGATGTTTGGAGAGTATATGTATGATTTTAAATCTTTCCCCTTTGCCCAATGCGTGGGCTTTTCTAAAATTAGTGTGTCTCCTCCTGGTCACCTCCTCCAATGCGTGGAAAGGAATTTTTATCTTCTTGTTGTCCTCCTCTCTCCTCACGCATGGAAAAAATTGTCCTCCTTACCTCACGTGGGTAATGATTTTTCTCTCTCCCAAGGCGTGGAAACCTTTGTTATTTTCAATTTTTGGACTGTTTCTTTAAAAATGTGGTGAATGTTTTTGGCTGTTCCTGCGTGGAGATCTCCTTCTCCCTTAGGCGTGGTCTACTATTTTTTTTTGTGGGAGCTTGCAACCTATCCCCTCCTCTACTTTTTGGACTGTCCTCTAAAACTGCGCATTCTTGTATTTGGACTGTTCCTCTTCAAAAACGTGGGTAATGATCTTTCTTTGGCAGTTTTCCCTTGGGCTGTGCATGGGAACTGTTCCTTCTTTACTTCTTAGTTGTATTCTCAGGCGTGATATCCACATTCAAAAATCTTCTTTCTTGGCATTCGCAGTATTGTGGGATGTGACAAAATATTATGTCCTTTAGAAGAAATAAGAAGCAAAGCTTTGCATGACTCTTTCCAACAAGTTTGATGGAGGAAGTTATGAGGATTAATCCAACTTCCTCTCTTCCGGGTAGTGGAATTAAGTGCTAGGGGGAAATGGGGAAAGCAACGGCTAATTGCCAATGGGAATGGCAAAGTGGGCTGACAATCCCTATTTAATTTCCCTATGTGTGAAATTTGGAGATTTCCTGCCCATTAGCCAATCCATGATTAGGCAATTAGTGGAGAAAATCCCACAAGCGGGAAATTTAAAGAAGATTGCCAGGAAAAGGGAAATCTAGGTTCGGGAAGCCAAATTGGCATTCCGGTAGTTAGAAGCATAAGCTTACTTCCCGGAAATAAAATTTGTCAAATGAACTTTTAATTAATATTTATTTAATTAAATACTCTCAAGTTATTTTAAAAATTAATTTTATCAAACAAGGAGCAATTAATTAATTAAATATTAATTAATTAATTTTAATGTATTTTAATGTGATTTAAAGCCTGGTGGGAGGAGTTCTCACCCGAAAAGGATGAAACAAAAACCAAAATGATCACAAAAAGGAGATGGTCATCATGAGGGTGATAAACCACACAAAGTAACACTTTTGAAAATTTTCAAAATTTCCATTTTTATTATTATTTTTTTAATTTTGTGAAGTCAAAATTGGCTGATAACACAATCACAAGGTTGTATTGTCAAGATCACCTCTCTTCACTGGAACAAATTACACATTCTAGAGAATAAGGATGAAGACATATCTCATGTCACTTGGTTTTGATATATGGGAATGTGTTGAGAAAGGATACAATCCTCCAGCCATTCCAATCACTTCTATAGTAGACAAGGTAGAATATGAGTGTAACTCAAGAGCCATGAATGTCATCCTATGTGGCATGACTAAAATAGAGTTTGTAAAGGTAATGCACTATATAACCATAAATGAATTTTGGACCAAGATTCAAGGTATTTATAAAGGGGATGAGAAGGCCAAGCTAACCAAATTATAGACCTACAAATCTTAGTTTTAGAATCTAAAGATGAAAGATGATGAGAGTATAGAAGCCTACATATAAACAATAGATGAAGTAATCAATCTGATCAAAGGCCAAGGTGAGAATCTAGAAAATATTTTATAAACCAAAATATTCTAAGATCTTTGAATTCCAAATATGACGCAAAGGTATCAAATGTGGAAGAAGATAAAGGCATGAATAATCTAACAATGGAATAATTAGAGATCATCATTTCAACATACAAAATGAGGACTATTGGATCTAAGTATACCAAGAAAGAAGTAGCATTCAAAGCCAAGAAAGAGACCCAATCCAAACAAGAAAAAGAAGAATCAGATTTGGAGGATGAATCATATGATGAGAAGATTGAAGTAATGTTTTTATAAGACTAAGAAGAGGCTCAGGTAAGTATAAAGGTAAACTTCCATTCAAATGTTTTGAGTGTGGACAAGTAGGCCATTTCATTGCTAAATTCCCAAACAAGAATAAAGAAACTCAATCTGATCATGATGAAGAAAGTCATAAACACAACAAGAAAAATATGAAATTCAAGAAGAAATATGGCAAGAATAAATTCTTTAAGAACAAAAGGAATTTCTACTCAAAAGAAGATTCAAGTGAATCTGATTCAAACAACCCAGGTAGCTCTAAAAATGAGGATGATGAAACTTAGTCTGAATTTTTTTATGGCCATGGATGTCTTTGAAGAATGCAACTCAAAAGGAAATAATGTAGTTAATTATGAAGACTCTGATGAAGAAGAAGAAAATGTAAATTTGGAAGTAGAACTTGTTTGTGCTCTTGAAGAACTTGAAATTGTGTAAGAGAAAGAATTAAAATATGAAATGTACATAAAAATTTATGAAAAATAAATTCACATATTTTAGAAAATACAAAGTTTAAAGGAAGAGGAAGAAACTAATGAACTCAAAGAACTTGAAACTCAGCTAGAAAATATTTCTAAATCTTATAAATCAAAGGAGGATGAATGCATGAATCTGAACTCAAAATTGGAGTGATGAAGACTGAGCTAGAACAAAGGATCAATAAAATGAAAATGTATGAGAAGATAGAAAATAGATCAAATGTTTTAATTGGTATACTGAGTAGTCAACGAGATACAAATGAAAAATCAGGGATAGGTTTCAAGGAATAAAGTAAAGAAATGGATCCTCAGTAAATAAGGAAGGGAACAATCGCATCAATACAAAGAACCTTTCTTGTTGTGAATAAATATGTCATCAAATCCACCAAGACAAAGACTAATACTCCCAGAATCACTTAGTCTATAAGGAACACACATTATTTCTATGGTTATTGATTTTCATGTAACCATTTTAGACATAAAGATACTAAATGTAGAAGATATGATAGAGGCTATGAAAGGATTTATAGCTCATCATATACTATAATGAACTATAATATTTTTCACTACAAACATCACAAGAAATTTCATGAATCTTAAACAAGTAAACAAGAAACTTTTAAACAAAAGAGATGGGTGTACATTGCAAAGGAAGAAGCCAACAAAATAAGAGGATCTTTCTCAGTAGTTCAAATTGTGTTTCATGTACAAGATGAAGAAAATATCAGGTATTTAGATAGTGGCTACTCTAGTCATATGACATGTGAAAAAATTAAATTCATCTCTATCAAACAATGTATTAGAATTTGTTAGGTTTGGTGATAATAATTATGAAAAAATAGTTGGAAAAGGAACTTTTAGTCTAGACAATGGAAAAACTATTAGTGAGAATGTTCTATATGTTGAAGGACTCAACCACAATCTATTAAGTATGGGTCAAATGTGTAAAAAAGGATATAACCTAATATTATCAATAGAAAAAGAGGAATTTTTTTGCAAAATCTAAACAAACCAAGAACAATATGTATGTTCTCAACGAAATAAATAAAGAAAAATGCCTCACAAGTAAAGTTGATTACAACTGGTTTTTGTATAGGAGATTGAAACATATGAGTTTTGAGAATCTTGTTAAACTAATTTCTAGGGGGTGGTGTGAGACACATGCTAAATATTGTAAAACTAGAAGATACACTTTGTAAAGCATGCTTTCATGGTAAACAAACAAGAAGATCATTCAAATCCAATGATTAATTGACCACAAGACCCCTAGAACTGATCCATACATATCTTTGTGGGCTAATAAGAACTGAAATTATACAAGGAGATGTGTATTTCATGCTACTAATAGATGATTTCACCAGAATGACATGGGTATCTTGTTTGAAGCACAAATATGAAGCCTTCGACAAATTAAAATACTTCAAGGCAATAGTGGAACATGAGAAGAACACCAAAATCAAACGCTTAGCATCGAGATAGAGGTAGATAATTTTGGTCACATGAGTTTGATGATTTTTTTGAAGAACATGGTATAAGAAGAGAAATCTCATCCTTGAGAACACCTCAACAAAATGGGGTTGTTAAAATAAAGAACAAGACAATATAAAAATGACAAGAACTATGTTGAATGAATCTAAACTTCTTGATAGATATTGGAGTGAAGTAGTCTACACAGTGGTCTAGATTTAAAATAGATACCAATTGATAATAAATAGTGACAAGAAACCATATGAAATTTGGAAAAATAGACCAACCAATGTAAAACACATAAGAGTATTTGAAAGTAAATGTTACATCAAAAGAGATGAATATAACTTGGGAAAATTTGACTCAAGGTGTGATGAAGGCATATTTCTTGGTTACTAAGAAGTCAGTGTGGCCTATCAATGTTACAATAAGAGATTGTAGAAAATTATTGAGAGCACAAATTTAAAAGGGTATGAGTCTTATCTTACCAAATCTAGCACTCAACATAATGAAATTCATGAAGATCAATAATATGATGAAGAAATGTAATATGATGAAGAAATGGAAATTACACATGAAGGAGTGGAAGAAGTGGAAGAAAGACAAGACACCAAGACACCCTCAAGAAAATTCAAGAGGGATCATCCAATAAACTAGATTATTGGAAACAAAGAAGGTGACATTCTCATAAGAAGAAGACTAAGAGATCAATAGAATCATGAAGACATAACACTCTTATCTATGATAGAACCCAAGAATGTTGTAGAAGCTAGAAAGGATCAACATTGGGTGGATGTCATGAATGAAAAAATTGATTAGATTAAAAAGAATGAGACCTGGGAGCTTGTACCAAGACCAAAAGACAAGAATGTGATAGGAACAAAATGGGTATTCAAAAATAAATTGAATGAAAAAGGAGAAGTAAAAAGAAACAAGGAAAGAATCATATGTAAAGGATATGCACAAATGGAAGCAATCAACTTTAATGAAACTATTGCACCAATGAGAAGGATGGAAGAAATGAAATGGTTTTCGGAATATGTGGTTAATAATAAAATCTTAGTTTTTGAGATGGATGTTAAATCATATTTTCTCAATGGTTATCTGAATGAAGAGGTATATATTGAGAAACTTGATGGATTTTCTCTAACTGATGATAAGGATTATGTGTGTAGGTTGAAAAAGGCTCTATATGGACTCAAACAAGCTCCTAGATCTTGGTATAGTAGGTTGGATTCATACCTCATTGAGCAAGGTTTCAGAAAAGGTGTTACTAATAGTAATCTCTATATCAAAGAAGAAGGAGATCATCTTCTCATTGTCATTGTGTATGTGGATGATATCATATTTGGAGGAGATCATGATAAGATGACTTATGAATTTTCTGATATGATGAAAGAAGAATTTGAAATGTCTATGCTTGGGGATCTCTCATTCTTCCTAGGCTTACAAATTAGTCAATCAGACCAAGGTATCTTCATATCCCAAACCAAATATATAAAATAAATTCTGAAAAGGTTTAGGATGAAGAATTAAGATCTATAATAGTACCAATGGAAGTGGGATGAAAAAATGTAATACATATCCATGATAGGCTGAGTCTACTCTACTACACCGCATCAAGACACGATATTATGCAAGCTATGGTTCTAGTTGGATGATTTTAAGAATATCCAAGGGAAACAAACTTCAAGGAAGTCATAAGGATATTGAAATACCTCATGGGAACACTTGAATATGGACTTTGGTACCCCAAAATAAATGATTTCAACATGAAATCATATATTGATGCAGATTGGGCAAGAAGCATTGATGATAGGAAGAGCACAAGTGGAGGAGCATTCTTTGTTGGAAATTTCCTAGTAGCCTGGTTAAGCAAGAAGAAATCATTAGTGGCACTCTCAACATGTGAGGCAAAGTATATAGCTACTGCAATGTGTTGTACTCAAGTTCTTTGGATGAAACAAACATTGGAGGATTACAAGGTAAAATATGATAGCCTAATTCCTTTTCTCTATGATAGTACTAGTGCTATAAGTGTCTCCAAGAACCCCATGTTCCAATGAAATAACAATTAAATTCCAATTACAAGTGAATGAAAATAAAATAAATCTTGATTATGTGAGCACAAAAGAAGAAATTTCATATATCATGACAAAACCACTACCAAAAGCAACATTTGAGCACCTAAGGAATGAGTTGGGGGTCATTCTTGATCCCACCTACAACTAGAAAGTGTTGAGATAAGGTAAGGGATCATTCTCTTGTATTATCAGCTCCTAATCAGTGCAATGAAGTCTTCATGTAAGGGGGAGCTAGTTCGACAATCCTTTTTAGGAAACTTGGCTTTTATATTCTCTTATTCTAAGTGAAATTTCCTGAGAAGAGTAAATATAATCATAGTATGCATCACCTTAGGGGGAGCATTGTTTTCATTCATATCAAGTCACATGGATTGAATTTGTGAAAATGAAGCAAATAGTGTTCCAAAAGCTATACAACTAAGTGAGAAACATGAGCTTAGGGGAGCTTCTTGAGGTAAGAACATGTATTTATCAAGTTTATCTGCATCTTCATCATTGTGAAGAATAGATGGCCCTTTTTCATAGATGTCAAAGGGGAGAAAGTGAAATTAGAAACCAACTTGTAAATTATTTTTCCATCAAGGGTTTAGTGTTTCTAATAATTTTTCTAAGAAAGTTTCCATCAATTACAAAGGGGAGTTTATTATACCATTTTGATTTTTCATTGGTTTTTTCATTAATGTCAAGTGGTATTGATGGGAGAAAACATGTTGCAGGTATTGTGTATGTGTCTCAAGGTCAACCATGTATGAAAAAGGTGTTAACAAGTCTGTAACAAGCTTTAGGAAGTAGTTCAAGAAAGACTCAACAAAAGAATTGTGAAGGTTGATTGGTAGTGTCAACTCTTAGATTATTCAAGATGATTCTAAGGGGCTTAATCATGTTTTTGAAATCCATAGACATCGAAGGAATCTACATATGTCTAAATAAATCTTTTGCTAAATTCTAGTAAAAGACGCAGAGGTCTAGTGAGAACTGTGGGTAAAAGGACAAAGATGTGGGGAAAAGATGGATCCTTAAATGAGAAGGAAAAGTTGCGGAAGAAAAGGGAGACAAGAAAAAATCTGTGGGTAATGGAGAAAATCCGTGGAAGACTACAAAAGCCATAAGAGAAGAAGAAAATTTATGGATCAAGTAAAAATCCATGATATAAGGAAATAGTAGAGTGCGGATAAGTGATGTGATGGATGAACCTTAGAACAAGTTTTATTTTTCCAAAAATGAAGGTAATGTATAAAGGTTTTGAAAAGATTAAAATGCATTGTAATGCAAGTTTTGTATAATAATAATATGGAACTTGTTCTTCATGAAAAAAATAGACCTGATATGAAATATCTCGTTAGAATTTAATTCTCTTTGACTTTGTGGAAAACTTATTACATCTTCTAGATCACAAAATCTAAAATCTAGATTACAAGACACAATTAAATATTAGTGAATAAATACGATTCATTAGTTTTTATTAGTTAAAATTATTATAAAGATGAGAAATCTACTTTTAGAAATTGTTCCATAACTGGCTCCATAAACAACACATTGAATATTTAATCCTCTTAGAAAATAGGAAGGTCAAGTTTTAAAACCTAATATAGAGAGAGTAAATATGGAGTTAGTGTAATTCATTTAATAGACATGATTTTTAAACACATATAGGTGTGATAGAGTGTATGAAAAATCAAAGAAGTGATGGAGATTTTTGATTGTCTATAAAAATAAAAATCCATGCAAATATAGTTATTGCTCAAGTGAGAAAAGATGCATTCAAGTTGAAGGAGAAAAAGAAAGAGAGAGAGAGAGAGAGAGAGAGAGAGAGAGAGAGAGAGAGAGAGAGAGAGAGAGAGAGAGAGATAATAGATGAAGTGTTGAAGATTATATCAAATGAGAAGAGAAACAATTTGGTGTATCCATTAAAAAAGATATTTCCATTCAGAAGTAAAAAGAAAGTGATCGAGCACAGAAATCAGAGACCCATATCAAGTTAGAGAGATAGAGACAAAGAGATAGAGAATACTGAATGTAAGATCCTAAAAGAGCAAGCACATAAAGATAAATAAAAGTGATCGTAATTTATTAGGTAAGCAATCTTGATTCTAATTGATCAATGCATTTGTAATGTCATAATTCTAAGTGGGTTCTTATATTATAGGGTTGAGTTCTCCTTACAAGTTGGAGCTTGTTAAAATATGTTGAGTGAGTGCTCAATTATGTTCATGTGGGTGCTTGGATAATCTGAATTGGGTGCTTCAAATGTTGAGTGTGTGGTCAAGAGAAACCAAGACATTGTAAGCTTTATAATTGATGTTCATAATAAATCCTTGGTTTCAAAGTGTTTTTATCCTAAAAGGGTTTCCCATTATAAATTTTTTGTTCATTGCTATTATTGTCTTGAATATATTTTTTTAAATACTCATGGTATATTGTTGCACTTTACTACAGTATTCCTAATTGGTATTGTTTGAAAAGTTTTAATTTACACTGATTCACCCCCCCCCCCTCATAGCTTGTGATCTTTAACAAGAAACAATTTAGGTGGAAAATATCATTAGGATAATGTATACCCTTTAGTTATGGAGATGAGAAAATTCAAATCACCCCTCTTGGTAGCCAAAGGTGTGTTCTCTTCAACATTAGAGGAATTGTCTCAAGTTTGGGATCAAGTATTAGTTACTTATATAAAATAATAAAACATGCCATCAATGAAATTGATTTGTATGAAGAGGAGGTTGGAAAAATATAAAAGGATGTTGATTTTTAGGTACATAAACTTAGATTTCCAACCATGAGTGAAAATACTTCAAATGATGATCTATTAAAATACTTTGAAGAATTAGTCAAGAAGGACACACTGGAATCCTTGGCAGAGATAAGAGTGTTCATTTCAACACTTTGTAAAAGAATATCAATTTTGGTATTCAGAGTGTAAAAACATCAAATTCCTTACAGAGAATTGGAAAAAATCATTGATATTTTTCCATCTTCCTCAAGCTGAAAAAGTAGCACCTACTACAACAAGGTTTAGAAAAACAATTCAAGGGAAATGATATTTCACCAGTGTAAATTTTCAGCAATCTGTCAATGACAGATCTTCATAAGAGTATCTCTCTCTCTTCTTCATTCTTTCTCTCTTTCCTCCCCTCCCCCTCCTTCCTTCACTTTCTAATTCTTCGTTTGGGTTTACACTTTTAATTTTCTTATTCACTTTCATCTTACTCATTAGTATGACTATAATCTAATTATGTAATAATTAACCCTTATTTTATAAAAGGGTACTTAATTTTCTTTCCTAGGAATTTCAAAAATCATGTGGAAAAGGAAAGTGAAAAGACACATGGGGTAGGTGAAGAGTCATTTATTACTCTTTATAATATAATGAAACCCTCTTTCTTAAGGGTTATCAATTTTGTGCACTCAAGATAGAGATCTATTTGACAAGGAAAAAGAGATAACATTCTTCCATTTTCCCTATCTATTTTTTTCCATTCTCTATCATTGTACAACTTGTGAAGATGTCAATAAAGAAAGGAGTTTCTTCTTTTCATGATGCATGAATGTGTGCAACTTTGTGTGCATGGTTTCCTCTCATCATTGATGTTATAAGCATAGTTGTTTCTTTCCTATAAGTTGTGTATGTGATACTTCTGATTATCTTTGGCAAGAATATTATTTTCCTACTTGCAAATCAAATACCTCCTTTCTAACTTCTTATTCCCTCTTCCTTATCATTCAACAAATTCCTTGCAATTCATTACAAGAATTTACTATAGGTATAGTGGAGTGTGCCTATTGGATCCACGCCCTCTTGGGCATCAATATATTTCCATTTCATTTCACTCACAATAAATGGAGTTTCACCAACTAAGTAGAGGTACCTAGAGTCCCAAAGCATTGGCGAGATATCCATGCTTTTTTCTACCTGACAATGTTTCTCACCAACAATTTTTGGCACACACCATGGGGAAGACTTGGCAACAATTTACACCTAACATACAAATCAAGAAAATCCAAAAAACCAAATATCCAAAAAAATAAAATTCTAAAATTTTAAAAGAATCAAAGCCTTATGTCTCTAACCAATGGCTATACCTAGTAACCCTCCTATCCAAAGACTTGAACCGTTGTTCCACAATCAATAAGATATCACATATGACTTTAGGGAAGTTATTATGCATAATAGAGAAATATTTACATAATACTTCATAGCCATAAGAGTTTTGAATTTGGAATAACAAGATGTTCCAAATTTGGAAAGTGAAATACAAGCAAAAGCAAATAACCGAAGAGTGTAGGATAATTAAAAAATTTGAATCGGTCAAGTGCAAGTACACAAGGTCACAACGACATGGAGGAAATATTTACCCAATATTTGAGAAGATACAAATAAGGAAAGAACTAGAAAGAATCCCAAGGAATTCAACCCATCTCAAATATTCTCTCACCGCTGGTACAAGTGGTATCAACCCATTGGACATAGAGTTTCGAATCTCAGTGAAGATTTTGAAAATTTGATTAACATGGAAACCAAAGAATAATTCATAGCTAGAATGAAATATGAAGCAAGAGACAAATCAAAAGTAAGGGATGAAATTGAAGAAATAGAAAGATATCAAGAAAGAGAAGAAGTAAGAGCTAGAGAAATAGTAGAAGCTAGAGAAAGGGTCTAAGAAGAAGTAGAGATGGGTGATGAAGAAACATTGTTTCCTATTATACCATGGGGTAGAAATACAATCCCGCTTGCACTTCCACAACCTCTTCATGAGATGCCACGAGGTTTAAGGAATTTTTTTCCAAAGTTCAGGAGAGATGGTTCACAACTCTCAAAGGAACATATAGTAACCTTCATCACCACATGTGGTGTGTTGGGTTTTAAACATGAAGATGTATCTATCAGGTTGTTTGTGGAGACCTTGTAAGACAAAATTAAAAATGGTTCTACCTTCTACCAACAAGATCTATCACTTGTTGGGATGACATAAAAACATGCTTTTAAGATAAATTCAAGTCTACTAAGGACTAGAAATACCTCTTGGTACAACTAATGCACATGAAGAAAGAACCTAGTGAAGGCATGAGGGATTTCATAGCAAAATAAAATAGAGTTCTCAAGAGGATTCCTATTGATTCCATGCCCTCAGATAATAATTTGAAAATATTCTTCATAAGTTCTCAGCTACCTAAATTTGGTTTCATTTTTAGAAGGTCTCAGCCCAAAACTTTGAAAGAAGCACAAGAATATGCCATAGAGATAGAAGATGATTTGATTCTTTCAGAAAAGTCAAAAATCCAAATGGTAAACAAAAGGGTCAAAGCTCTAGTTCTACCTCCATAGATCCTCTGCTCTAGAAATTGGAAAATGATATGATTGCACTTAAGAAGTAGTTTGCATTAAAAATTTGAGGAAAACTCCAAACAAGAAGAGCAATTTTCCCAACATACCAAGGATTACCCCACCTCCACATAGGCTTGTACTTGATGTACCGCCAATAAACGTAACTCATGATGTAAAAGAAGACATTGAAGAACTAGTAAAGGAAGGTGAATATGGAAACATCCTCAAAATTGAAGATATTGAGAATGATACACAAGTTATATTTCTAGAATATGACTTAGGGGAATATAATGATGATGATGAAGAATCACCAAGCTTCTTGTGCATAGTGTTTACTTACTCCCAAAAGGGAGCCTCTTCCACTATGCCTACTGAGAAAACAAAGAAGAAAGATGAACTTTAAGCAAAAATTCCCATAATAAGATAATAAAAAGAGGATCTCAACTCGCCCTCGATGGAATATAAAATAAAATAAAATTTAGTGGGAATAATTAACCAAGTTGTTGTACCAATTAAGTCCTCTAATACCTCTCCTAATTCTGAATATAATTATGCATCAAAAGCCGAGTCTTACAAAAGCCTCCATCCCCACTCAAGGAAAACCAACTACTCCCTCTCAACCTAATAATCCATTCACAAAGAATTCCCAAGCCTCTAAAGCAACATCACATCTTCCATCTAATGAAACCACTTATCCTAGAACATCAAGTCCATTCACTTCCACACCTTTTGATATTATTGAACATGTGAATAAATCCAAGGTTTAGATTTTTGAATCTAAATTCTTACAAACACACCCCAAACAATTTGAAAGGCTAGTCAACTACATCAAAGGTGGTAACCCAAAGTCCAAAACTGAAAATTTTAATCCCAAAGGGTTACTACCAACACCACCCACTCTACAATCACAAAATAGTCTTTCATTAAGTGCATCAAAAACTAGAAAGGTAGATATTTTCGCCTAACTCTCTTGATCAAATGGCACTAACTTGAATAACTACATAATAGACTCAAGTGCCTCAGATAATGTGATTCCCATTAAGGTTGCTAATTCCCTAGGCCTTACCTTGACCCGAGAAACTGACTCATGTTACTCTATGGAATCAAAAGAGGTATCACTAGTAGGAAGAATCAAGGATGCCTACTTAGCTCTAGGAGATTACCCAAGAAGAAAAAAATTCTTACTATTATAGTAGTAGATATCCCTATATAATTTGGTACGTTATTGATTAGGATATTTTGTAGGGATTTGGGTTGTGATATTTGGATGGATTGGTCCTCTGTTACCACTCTAGTAAGGGGTGAAATTAAGAAATTGTTTCCAATCAGAAAAATAAATAGATCGTTCAAAAGTTTGAGGATCTTATTAGAGCTCAAACTTGCACTGCATCATAGATTACGTTGAAATAAGCCATTTATTCAACAATGGGACTATCTACAAGTTGTAGGACCTTGCGTGCTTGAGGGATACCTCCGAATAAGGTCAGTTGCTCTATCTATTTATACCACTAACACTACTACTAATGCTAGAAATAAATCTATTTATGCTACTCTAGGATTCCAAGGACTAGGGAGATAAGGAGATGAATGATTGAAATCCCAAGCTAAGGGAAGGAAATAGTTACAAAAAGAGGTTCAATCACTCTCCATGAGGGGAAGGAAAGTGGCAAACTATGGAAGAGATGGAGGACATGCATGCACCAAAGAAAACATGTAGAATTGTCTTCCAATGCATTGAAAACACAATAAAACTCAAACCTGTAAGTGGGAAATGCACACAACATGTAAGAAAATGTGAAGAGAGGCGAGATACAACAAAATGTAAGAAGGAAAGACAAAAGTGTCACAAAACACAATTTTATTGCTTAAGGGACACTCATTCATTTACAATCATGGAAGGATGAAAGAATACATTATAGAGACTAAGATCAAGGTTTGAAACTCATGGGAAGTCACACACCATTTTGGCATGGTTTTGTTACAATAAAGAGGGATCTGTTTTATTAAGCAGAGCTCTACAATTTATAAAATAAGAATGAGAGAAGAGGAGGAAAAAGAAAGCGAAACTCATATTTGAATATTCAACCACTAATAACAAGAAATTAATACCTATAAAACCATCTACAATGATGTTAGATGTGCCTCCCCATGTCTATTTTGCATGTACAAGAACGAAGGAAACCAAATATAAATGAAATATAGTGGTTGAGTCGATTAAATTTCTGCATTAATGATTTGAGAGATGTTTCCTATCTTTCACCTACCAAATCTTGCCAAAATCTAATTTTGAAAAGTCCAACATGTAGCCCACGTCAAAAAATTTCAAATGAGCCTAGGCACGTGGGAATTTGAGCATTGTATTGAAATATATGGTGATCTCGAGGTCCAAGTGAAAATTGAACATATAAGGACATGTGGCACATGCCGATTAACTCATAAATTCAGCAAATTGTTCATTGTTGTGTCATTTTTTCCATGTGTCATGCTCTAATTCATTGAAAATATTTGGCCTCTAGTTGGCATGATTTTATAGGTTGTATTTTACACACTTAAGTATGATAGTTTTCCACGTGGCATAGTGATCGATGCGTAACAAAGTGCAAGGCATGCATGAAAGAAGGAGGTGCAAAAATGTAGAAGATGGGTACACAAAATAGTTACACATGGAAGTTGAGGAAAGATGCATATCATTAAGGTGTGTAAGTATGAAAGCGAGACACAAGCAACTTTTGAGGAATGCATGGTGATAGAAAGGAAAGGTAACACCGACCAAGCCAGAATGAAAGAAGCATGTAGCATGCAAACGCAACAACATGTAAGAGACTTATCCAAATTGGAAGGAAATTTAAGAGTGTGCGCATAAGGAGTGTGCATCATCTGGGATGAAAGTGGGTGCATAGAATAAAATCACAAAAGGGAAATGAAAAGGGATAGAATAATAAGAAAAAAATCACGGGAAGAAGTAGAGAAATAGGAAGCATAGGGAAGTAATAAGATGGGCATGTGATGGCATATAGAAGAACTACAACCAACCAATTATTCTAAGGAACCGTCGAGTGTGTGTAACCTAAAATAACTAAACATCGAATCAAGATAAAATATATGTTGTCTAAATAACTAGGGGATTTATTTGGGAAAATAGATCCAAAGGATGATATCTTGTTTCAAGATAGTGGATTTGGAAACTATTTCTTCACTTCAGAAAAAGATGAGAACCTACCTCTTCTTGCAAAGGATGATGAAAATCAATTATGGACGATATAATTTGATAGGAGCCACTCTAGTATGGGATCTAGAGTAGGTAGTGTGTTGACCTCTCCTTTAGGTGTGTTATATCCTTTTTCTTATAAATTACTATTTGATAATATAAACAACACTGAAAAATATGAATCCCTCCTCCTTAGGATGGATATTGATGAGTATATGGGCATAAATAAACTCAAATGCCTCAGTGATGTTGATATAATTGTGAAACAAGTAAGAGATCAATATCAGGTGAAAAATCCAAGACTCGAGCATTATAGAAATTAAGTATGGGATTGAATTGAATCTTTCAAAACTTTCTCAATTCAATCTATACCTCATGAGTAGAATGAAAAATTTGATTCCATCATTGTCTCAGCTTCCTTGATGAATCCTCTTCCATCCTTTGATAATGAAAAATTAAATGTTGAGATAATAATCAGGCCGAGTGTACCAAAAATGTGAACCATTGGAAAGTATTTAATGATGACAGTCAACTTATCACTTTCCTATAGAAAAAGGACAATTTCAGAAATCTTTTCTATGGGGGAAGTGAAAACCCAAATCAAGATTCCACTATGGATGAAGACAAAGAAGGTATTGATGGAGTTGATTCTGAAGGTGTCATCAGGCTAAAGGGAAACAAGATCCCAAAAGGTCTTGTGTCTCTAGAAGATTATTTTGATAAGCAAGACAAGTTTGTTAAGGAAAAATTTTAAAAGTCTTTATGGTGCCAGCTAATTTTGAAAAAGAAAACATTGCTACCACCGAGAAGCCAAGGATGGTTAACATTGAAAAATGTTGTTCACTTGAGGAGAATTTTTTTTTTCATTGCTAAAAAAGTATCCTGATGTTCTTTCTTATTCCTACGATGAATTAAATTCCTTCCAGTCAAAGGATATGCACCTCTCCATTCCTCTAAAGTGAGAAGCTCAAACTTTTAGGAAAAAGCAAACACTCTATAATCCCAAAATTGTAGATATAATAAAAGAGGAAGTCTTGAAGGTGCTAAATTCTAGAATCATCTTCTGTATCCATCATTCCACATGGGCAACAAATATTATTCTAGTGTGGAAGAAAATTAGATAGATGAGAATTTGTGTGGACTTCCATAATATGATTCAAGCATCATTGAAAGATAATTACCCACTTCCCATCATGGATCATATCCTACAGAAGTCACCGGATCATAAATGATCACACCGATAAATGGTTTCGTACATATAATCAAATTGAAGTAGTTGAAGAAGACTAATCCAAGACAACTTTCACCACTCCATGGGGTAATTTTTCCTATAAAAAGATGACTTTTTGTCTCATAAATGTTGGAGAAACATTTAAAAGAGAAATGGATTTAGAATTTGAGGACTTGAAACATTTCATCATTATATACCTTGATGACCTTACACATTTGGAGAAAGTACTCACAAGTGTCGAAGCATGGTATGTCTCTAAATACAAAAAGTGCATCTTAGGAGTAATGAAGGAAAATCCTTGGAAACATTATGAACACAGAGGAGCTATAATTTATCTTGAGAAGATAATATCCATCTAAGAATTGTCCCTACTAACAAGCAAGAAGGGGGTTAACTACTTGGTAAAGTAAAATTCATCTAGTTCTTTGTTCGAGATTTCATAGATTTGACCAAGAACATCACAAGCATGATGAAGCCAAAGGAAAGATTCAAGTGGGATCAAAATGGAAAATCAACATTTAAGGAAATAACAAAATCCATAGTCAAATCCTTGACCTTGATATGTCCTAATTTTTATAAATATTTCATCTTTTGTTGTTACACTTATGAGAAAGCACTCTCTACCATCCTAGTTCAAAAGAATGAAGAAGGTATTGAGGCACCCATTACCTTTATGAGTTTCCCATTAAAGAATCATGATCTAAAATATAACTATATGAAAAAACATGCCTATGCCATGGTAAAAGCAATAAAGAACTTCAATTTTACATCCTCAACTCCCACATAATGGTGATAGTGCTAGGTGCAGCAATCAATTCAATCTTGACTCAATATTATCTCGGGTCCAAAAGAGGAAATTAGGCAACAAGGATCTAAGAGTATGATCTAGAAATGCAACATTCAAATCTGATTTGAGGCAACGGTTTTGTTATATGATATCGAAGATGAGGCTCTCAAGGTTTAAAATGTGAAAAATAATGCTTATGTTTTTAATGTGTAAGTAAAGACATGCCTCAAGTCCTTTTTGTGAGAACCACCAATGAATGGTACATAGATATTGGCTACTTTCTAACTAATGGTGAGTATCTAACTTATCTTGATTACAAACAAAGAAGAAATCTAAAACTTAAGTCAAATAAGTATGTCATTTGGGACTAGATAATATACAAAAGACGGCTTGATGGTTTCTTCCTAAGGTGTGTAGAAAAATAAAATCATGAAAATCTTATTAGAGCTAATCATGATCGGGCATATCGTGGGAACTTATTATAAGTGGTAACCACCCACAAGATTTTTAGGGTAAGTATTATTAACCTACTTTGTTTGTGGATAGTCAAGACTGGATATCCAAGTGTGATGCTTGAAAAAAAATTGTCAAGCGACCTCAACTCATTATGATTCCTCTTCAGCTAGTGTTAATTGTGTTGAAATTAGATGACAACGATTCCTCTTCTAGCGGATTGAGATCCTATTATTCAACTTATTGTTGTAACAAGATATATTTAGTTAGAATATGGATAGGAATGCATTAATGAATTTTATTTTGTGTGAATACTATAAATCTATGTATGCCCATTGAGGCTATATAGAAAAGAGAGTTGTAAGAGGAAGAACTGTGTTGATTGTAATTTCCTGATTTGAAAAATAAGAGAATCGATACCATTTCTCTGTAGATGTTTCCCTCTTGAGGGTTTTACCACGTAAATATGTGTGTTTATGGTTTGTGTTATTTTTTCCATTGAATTTCATTTACTCGCATTAATATTTTGTTGTGCATAATCTTTTCGTGGTTGTATAAGTTTCTATAAGTGGTATCAGAGAAAGGTTGGAGGGAGGCCATGAGGGGTGAGTTTGAAGGGAGAAATCATTTGCTGCGTTGAAGGGTTGCTTATGGTATTTCTTTGGACTTGTGGCGAGTAATCCCAATGTGGAAGCATGATGGCAAAGACACAGAGTGCTAAATTTGAGATCAAGAAATTTGATGGGAGCAATAACTTTGAGTTATGGAAGGTCAAGATGTGGGATATACTGTGTGTGCAAGGAGTTGTGAAGGCACTCGCAGGAAAAGTGAAGAAACCCATGAGTATGGATGATGATGAGTGGGATGAGATGGAAACTCGTGCTCTCAGTGCTATTCACCTATGCTTGGCCGATGATGTATTATTCAACATCGTGTCTGAAACAACAATAGCAGGACTCTGGAAAAACTAGAAATCTTGAACATGATTAAATCCTTGACGAACAGAATCCTCCTAAAGCATCAGCTGTATACCTTGCATATGAAGGAAGGTATGACAATTTCATAACATTTAAATAATTTTAATACTCTTATTTGTAAATTGGACAGCATGGGTGACAAAATTTTGAATGAGGATAAGATGGTAACATTATTAAGTTCTCTTCCTAAATCTTGGGATCATTTCATAACCTCTATTATTTTTAGTTCTAATGAGATTATTATCTTTGATGTTGTTATTGCAGCTATGATATCTGAGGAAACTCGAAAGAGATCTTCTCTGGAAACTTTGACATCAGAAGTTATGATGGCCAGAGGTAGAACTACTGAGAGGGGACAACATTTGAAGGGCCCATCTAGATCCAAGTTGAAGGGCAAAAAGATCAAGTTAAAGTGTTGGTTCTATAATAAATCAGGACACCTCACTAAAGATTGCTAGAAACGTAAAGAGGCATCTAAGGAGGAGGACTCTACAAATGAGGCTAACATAGCTGAGAAGAATTTAGGTATGGTTGATGAGGTATTATCTACATCTATTGTCTCATAGTACCATTATGACTGGTTAATTGATTCTGGGGCATCCCATCACATGTGTCTACATAGGAATTGGTATTCTATGTATCAATCTATTGATGATGGGGTAGTTTACATGGATAATGATGTTACATGTAAAATTGTTGGGATAGGGAGTATCGGAATTAAAATGTATGATGAGATTGTTCGAACACCGATAGATGTGAGACATGTGCTTGACTTGATAAATAATTTGATATCTTTGGGAGTTCTTGATTCTAGTGGATATAAGGGTTTAGTTCAAGGTGGAGTTTTGAAGATATCAAAAGGTATCTTGATTGTTATGAAAGCTAACAGAGTCAGGAATCTGTATAAACTTGAAGGAAGGATAGAAATCGATCAAGCAGGAGTCACATCAGAGGATGCAGGTGAATCCACTCGCTTATGGCATCAATGATTGGGTCATATCAGCGAGAAAGGAATAAAGGTACTTGCTGATCGTAAACTACTTCCTAGTTTAAAAACTATAGATTTGAAGTTCTGTGAGCATTGTATTTATGGGAAACAAGCTAGACAAAAGTTTAAACCTGGAAAACATACAAGTAAAGATATCCTTGACTATATTCATTCAGACCTTTGGGGTCCATCTCTCGAAACTCTCGTATGGAGGATCATCATATTTTGTTAGTTTTATAGATGATTACTCAAGAAAAGTATGGATCTATTTGTTAAAGAGAAAAGTTGATGTATTTAACACTTTTAAATAGTTTAGAGCTTTAGTTGAAAAAGGCACAGGAAAATCCATTAAATGTCTTAGAACAGATAATGGAGGAGAATTTACTTCTAAGGAATTTGATAACTATTGCAAGAATGAAGGGATCGAAAGGCATAGAACCACTATTTACACTCCACAAGTAGAATGGTGTTGCTGAACGCATGAACAGGACTCTTCTCGAGAGAGGAAGAAGCATGCTCAGTAATGCAAAGTTGCAGCAGGAATTGTGGGGAGAAGCTTTGCTTACAGCTTGTTACCTGGTTAATCAATCACCATCAACAGCAATTGACTGCAAGATTCCAGAAGAGGTATGGATAGGCCAACCATGTAATTATTCTAGTCTTAGAGTTTTTGGTTGTGATGCCTATGCACTTATTCCAAAGAGTCAGCGTTCAAAGTTAGATCCTAAGTCACAGAAATTAGTCTTTGTTGGATATGGTGATGGTGTAAAGGGGTATAGATTATGGAATCCTACTACCCATAAGATCATCATAAACAGAGATGTCATATTTGATGAAATTTCACTCATAAAATCAGATGATAAGAATGCCATGAAACAGATTAATAAACCACAGTTACAACAAATTCAATTTGATATACATTCATCCATGGGAGAAGATCATGAAGATGTCTGTGAGTAGGATATTCATGAGGAAATCACTCAGGAGGATGAGCAGATTGAAACACCTCAAGAAATTGAGGAAATACCACAAGAACCTCTAGAAAGATCTACATGAGATAAGATCAGTTCCGAGCAAGAAATCAGTTGGTTGTAAGTGGGTATACAAGTTTAAGAAAGGTGTTGATGATACTTTATCAAAGTATAAGGCAAGTCTGATTACAAAATGGTTTTCTTAGGAAGCAGGTATTGACTTTCATGAGATTTTTTCACTAGTTGTAAAAATTGTTTCTATTCGTATAGTGTTAGCACTAGTTGCATTGCTTAATTTGGAATTGGAGAAGCTATAAGTTAAAACTAAATTTCTACATGGAGATTTAGATGATGAAATTTACATAGAAAAACTGGAAGGGTTCGTTCAAAATCACAACAAGAGGTTTGTCTACAAACTCAAGAAATCATTGTATGGCTTGAAGCAGTCTTCAAGACAATGGTACAAGAAGTTTGATTCCTTCATGGTGAGCCAGAATTATACCAGAAGTGAATATGACCATTGTGTTTACTTTAAAAAGTTGGATAATGGAATGTTCATTATATTGGTGTTATATGTTGATGATATGCTTGTAGCAAGCAAAAGCATGGTTGAAATCAGTAGGTTAAAGGCTCAGTTGGCTAGGACATTCGAAATGAAGGATCTAGGAGCAGCAAGATAGATCTTGGGCATGGAGATACACAGAGACAAGATGAAAGGCAAGTTGTGGTTATCAAAAGAGAAGTATGTGGAGAAAATACTTCAAATATTTGATATGGATAAAGTGAAACCAGTGAATATCCCTTTAGCTTTGCATTTTAAAATTTCTTCAGTTTATGTCCTAATAATGATGAAGAAAAGGAGTATATGTCTCGTGTACAATATGCTAATGCAATAGGAAGTTTTATGTATGCGATGGTTAGTACTAAACTAGATATTTCACATGCAGTTGGTGTTGTTAGTAGATACATGGAAAATCCAGTAAAGAAAATTGGGCAGTGAGTGAAATGGGTGCTTCGGTATCCTAGAGGCACAAGTAATTATTGCATCGTTTTTATGGTTTAAGTGATAAGGTTTGTGGTTATATTGATTCTAATTTTGAGATGATTTGGATAAAATAAAATCCACTTCAGGTTATGTCTTTACTCTTACATGTGGTCCTGTTAGTTGGATGTCAAAGCTTCAAAGCATTGTTTCTTTATCCACTACCGAGGCAGGCGAGTATGTATCTCGCTTCACATGCTTGTAAAGAGGTAGTATGGTTAAAAGGTTTCTTTGGGTGAGATAGGGGAGTTTCATAAAAGTGTAAAAAAATTTGTGATAGTCAAAGTGCAATTTATTTGGCTAAGAATACAGCTTACCATAGTAGGTCGAAACATATTCTAGTTAAATACCATTATGTAAGACATGTTATTGATGAAGGACAGGTGATTCTTGATAAGGTCTACACTCAAAAGAATTGTGCAGACATGTTCATGAAACCAGTTATATTAGAGAAGCTACGGTGGTGCTTGGCTTCTCTTGGCTTGCAAAAAAGGTGATGAGCAATGAGCAAGGTATCAGGTTAATTGTTGTCAAGGTGGAGATTGTTGAAATTAGATGACAATGATTCCTCTTCTGGTGGATTGAGATCCTATTATTCAGCTTGCTGTTGTAACAAGACAACTTTAGTTAGAATATGGATAGGAACGAATTAATGAATTTAGTTCTGTGTGAATACTATAAATCTGTGTATGCCCATTGAGGTTGTATAGAAAAGAGAGTTGTAAGAGGAAGAATTGTGCTGATTGTAATTTCCTGATTTGAACAATAAGAGAATCGATACCGTTGCTCGTGGATGTTTCCCTCTTGAGGGTTTTACCATGTAAATCTGTGTGTTTATGGTTTGTGTCTTTTTTTTTGCCATTGAATTTCATTTACTCACATTAATATTTTGTTGTGCATAGTATTTTCGCGGCTGTATAAGTTTCTACAAATTGAGGAACCCTTCCAACAATGGGACTTGGACTTCATCGGATTTCTCAATCCTCACTCAAGCACAAAACACCGCTACATGCTCACGATGATATATTACTTTATTAAGTGGGTAGATCTAATTATAGATAAGTAACATAATTCCAAAATATTGTTTAATTTCATCAAGGAGAACATCATTTTCCAATTCAAAATTCCCCACAATATTGTGGTAGATAATGTTTCCTACTTATCGGCTATTACAATAGTGCTTCTACATCTATGAAGTATCATCGTATCACTTATCGAGCTATTACCCGCAAGACAATGGTGGGAATAATTCAAAAATAAAAATCTTGTGATCATAATCCATAAGTTAGTTGACAAAAATAAAAGAAATTATTGGCATAAGAAACTCTATGATGCACTATGGGAAGACAGGATAACTTCCAAGAAGGAAAATATCTTGTCACCATTTCAATTGATCTATGGAATTAATGTAGAAATCCCAGTCACCATCACATTTCTTACACTCAAATTGGCTAAAGATGTGGAAGATGGCCAATACCATGATGCTCATTAAAAGAGATTATTTTTCTCCTAGAAGATTGAAGAAGATATGGTCAAAGTGATGGATTGTATCACAAAACATCATCTCAAAGTGAAAATTTTGTTCAACAAGAAAGCTAAGGAAAGGGACTTTAAAATTTGAGACCTCACCCTATTATAGAATAAAATAAGGGAACAAAAATAAATAAATGGGAAGTTTGATTCCCTATGGCTTGGTCCATTCATGATCTAAGAAGCTTGCAGTGATAATTTATTTTATCTCTTGTATATGGATGATACTCATTTGGAGTTGCCTTGTAGTGAGAAACATTTGAAGGTGTATAAAAAATGAAAGTGGGGTGTCCTCCACATTATACTATAGGTTGTTTAGTCTTGTTTTTCCTTTTCAAGTGTGGTGTGTTTCCTTTTATTTCTATGTGTGTGTGTGTACCTCCATCCATCTCTTACAAGTTGAGTAACACTCTAAACCCCAATTGATAAAGCATTGTTTTTCAAGTTGAATTTATATTTTGTAGTTCCTCATGTCATTTCATCACTATGTATGATCTATAACATGTCCCTAAGTTATAGCTAGCTACTATTATGATTTTTTGCAAGGGAAAAATGTTTTGCTTAAAATTCATCCTGATCCCTCCTCTAGATCATCCTAGCACTTGTATCAGTCCCATCCTACCATTATAATTGGTTATATGTGTTGTGTAAACCTTTTCCATAGGTGATTTATGTATATCAAGATCATTCACGCACTTCTAATCCAAGATCCTTCAAAAAGGCTATTTGAGAAGCTTACGAAAGGTTATTTTTTGGTCTTTCTAAGGCTAATACCCCCATGGAGTAGAATGAAAGGATTAAATTCATCAAGGAGGTGTATTGGAGAGATAGGATCAATTTAAAACTATTTTTGGAATATTCTACGAAGTTTAAGAGGTTTTAGGATAAATTCAACTAAAGTAGTTCCCGGAGGGTGAATTAGCTTGTTATGCTAAAATAGTTTTCAAGCTTCAGGAAGTAATTCTGAGAGCTCCGTAAGGAGTTATAGGTCAAAAAAATATATTCACAAAGGTATTTCTGACTTCTATAGGATGGTGGTATCATATCTTTCAAAATAAATAATATTTTTTTCCCATAATTAGATTTCAGCATGCCTTACCTATGACCTTGAAAGAAAAGCCTATTTTTTAGGATGTTTCAGGAATAATAAAGGTATGATACCCCTCCCATTGTTTGAACAATATAATTTCCATTCAATTTCATATAAATAATTACATTTAAAGACCTATGGAAACTCAATTTATGCTTCCATTAAGTTGTTCCCCAAGGTAAGATCAAGGAGTTAGTCAAATTTCTAGGTGGACACATGTCAAGCCTAGATTTTGGTGCACTTTTTTACATTGAGCATCCAAATTTTTTTGGACATTTAGGAAAAAAAAATTCACCCATCCCCTATGCATCTCCTTGGACCATTATATGACCTTATTTGAGCCCAAATTACACAGTTTAGCCCCGTGTACCATTTTCTAGCACCCACCTCCATCAAACCAAAGAGTGCCACATGGACTAATCAGAGAGGGGTATAATTTTTTACACCAACCATACCAAATGTTTGGGAAATTTGGGACAAGAAATTTCTCTCATGTCAGGATTGAATAACTTTTAAGTTTTTTCATTTTGGGTGTTGTTTCTACTTCTTCCCGTGCGTGTGCACACAAACCCTTACTCCGGAAATTCCCAATTTTCTATTTTTTTTTACTTTCACCTCTTCACCATTTCATTTCACATCCATTCCTAATCCTCTATTTCTTACATCAGACTAAATTTTTCTTTCTTAGTTGTCACCATGCCGAAATTTTGTGAGAAACTTCTATGAAAAGTAACGGTGAAGTATTCATATCTCACAAAACCCAAGGAAGATTCTAATGAAATATTTTTCAGATCTTCCTGCCCAGAGAAAATTGATGCTGGAAAAATATAAATTTCAAAGGTGTACCATATTATTAGTGGTAATCATTTTTAATTTTGTTCCCTAAACCCTTATTTTGTAATTTTCCATTGATCCAAAGAGTGGGTGATGCTAAAATTTTGCATAGAAAAACGGTGATTTTTCACCAAACAAAGGAGGGGAAGACTAGATTCTAAATATGATAAGGTCTACTAGTTCACACTTACTATTTATAGTAGTTTTCTAAGAATAATAAAATACTCAAAAGAATAAAACACTTAAAATCACCGAAACAAAAACTAGGGCACATAGGTAAAAAAGGAAAAAAACTTTCTAAAAATAGAAAGTTCTTTAAGTTGGTCATAAAAAATATTTGGAAATTATCTAAACATGGTAAGAACCCCTTAGTCCTAATATCAAGAAAAAGGCAACCTATCCCGAAATAGCATCTCTTAAAATACAGTGGTCTAAAAATAACAAGTTTCTATCACCTCTATTATGACTCATATCATTTGATTTTTGCATCATAAAGTTAACATTCACTAGCTTGGATCCCATTTCATCTCTCACATCATATTTCCTAAGTGTGGGTAACAATAATGTTGCTCACATGGACCTACAGGAGCTCAAGAATAGAGTGTTGGGCGGATCGAGAGAACCTATTCATGAAAATATATTCGTAAGTGAATTATACGCGGTGGGTGGTAATCTCATATCCTTACAAATAATAAATTTAGTTTTGGAATATTCACAACACTATGAAGCATACATTGGAACAATCATGGATGATGAAACCGTAGTCTTAGTAGTGCTCACCCGAAAACCTATATCTCAATGTATGTAAATTCCAACTAAAAATACAAGGTCATGATCATGAAGGAGTTCACATCGTCAGAGTAGTCAAAGAAGAATTATTATCTTCAAGTCCTCACCCTTAAATACTATTTGAAACATGAGATAAATCCCTCTCATGCACCTAAGACTCTTTCTCATAATGAGTTCCATGAAGCTTTTACAAATGTCATAATTCTCTTAGGTTGGGTAATGGGAGAAGAGAACACAATTATTTTCCATGAATGTATGGCACTTTTCATCCTTGAGATTGTAAAATGCAAGAAAGTTATTGAGTGGGGAAACCTCATAAGTAACAACTTACATCACTAATTACTCTATGTACCTGCTTCTAAGAAGTTCTTCATGACCTCATATCTAGTCTACGCCTTGAAAAACACAAGACCATTTAGGGGCCTAAAACCTATTCCGAATATATCTCAAAAGGCTCCTGCATTTGAGAAATACCTATAATTTTTATTGAAGGAGAGTAATCAACACTTTTACATGGTGAATGACACACTCACAATATATGTGGTATAATTAATAGAAGGAAACCAATACTTGAGGATGTCTTCACAAGTCTGCAACCTTAGTCGGGAGGTATAGTTCATACTTCATTAATTTTTTAACATTCTCTTACATCGAGTTTTAGGATTTGATATTTCTCCACGAAGGTTGCCTCGCTTCCCAAGTGATAGTGTCTTGTTGATGGAATTATGCAGATAATTAGTGCATGTGAATAGTAAGTTAAGGAACAAGAAGAAGAAGCAGATCCCTTTCCCTATCTCTGTAGGAATTTTCTCTTACAAGAGTTCCCATTATACTTTTAGCATTGAATTTTCCCTATCCCCTATAAAAATGCACTCATACACTTCTAGGGAATATTTTTACAGTAGATAAAATCCATACGCATTTCACATTCCCAATTTCTACCATGTCTCGCAAATTGAATACTTTTGAGAAAATTGTGTCAATGAATATGAGGTACAAGAACGTGATCACGAAGGATTATAGTGGATCAAATGAGGGATTTCAAATTTGATTGGTATAAATATGGTGTCTAGGAGGATGGCTCATAGATGTTTCATCTGGAGTACCCCGAAGTGAAGGCTTCTCCTCTTCCTTAGGTGGTCTAGATGTTAGTGAGTCTCGAAGACATCAAATATCACACATAGGTAGTCATTAAAAGTATTAAATAATGGTTCAAAATAAAAAGTCTTGGTATCATCTTATCATGTAACTTTACATACCTCCAAATATTAGCATCCTACCACTCCTCCAAGGCCAAAGACAAGACCTCCAACTCAACTCATTTAGGAGGAAGCTTGAAGAGCAAACCATAGGAACTTGAGGTCCCTCACTACATGAGTATGCATAAGAAAGAAATAACAATGGAAAAAAATTGTGTTAGGAGTTTCCTCTTAGCATATGTGAGGGTGGTTTTAAATTAAGGATAGCCAAATGAGAGATGCACAAGTGACTAGGAAGCCTAATTTTCAATTAGGCACTTAGTTGTCATAATTAATTTTTCAATTTTTCATGCTAGCTATTGTGCATGACAAAATTTGATGAACTCAAACATGGGATATTCATTCTAGAATTATATATACCTAAATTTTTCATATACCTTATTTTAGTAATGATTTTAATATGATTTTATGTATATATTACTCTAATATGAAATTTGAGTTTAAAATGCTAAGAAGATATTACTATGTAAATAAAATTCAAAACAACATAATAATCCTAATTTTCTCAAATTACGTACTATAGATCATTCCAATAGATATTTCATAGATATGTTAGTTAAATTATAGTTAGAGTTAATTTTTAGAGATATATTACAATTAAACTATATTTATATGATGTGATAGAATGCTCAAAGTGGGTATAGAAAATGGGTAGATTATCAATAATTTGCTTGTAAAATAAAAGGACTTGAAAGTGTGTATAG
Source organism: Taxus wallichiana var. yunnanensis (assembly GCA_018340775.1). Classification (NCBI taxonomy): domain Eukaryota; kingdom Viridiplantae; phylum Streptophyta; class Pinopsida; order Cupressales; family Taxaceae; genus Taxus; species Taxus wallichiana. Next base: position 226,246,048 of record CM031242.1, read on the forward strand.
GAATTTTTTTCTACTGTATTTTTCATGCTTGATCTATGTAAGGAGATATGAATATATCCCCTTATTCTATAAGCCCTATTGTAATTTTGGATCCACTTCACCTATGTTTTGAGATTTGGAATCTATGTATGGATCAATGTTATGACATTATTGGTATGTTGAGTTCTAGGTGTTTTCATTGATGTAAAATATAATTAATTACAAAGAGGATGTTGGAGAAGTGTAATAACATTATTATTATGTTTATTACAAATATATTCACGTGGTTTCATGATGGCAACAATTGAATAATTGAGATTGGTTTTGTTTAGCTAGCCTAGTCAGGTGACCTAGCTAGCATAGGTGATGGAGCATGGTGGTGTAAGTTTCTTGGTGGATTGAGTAGCATGGTAACAACATGGAGAGAATTTTTGGATATTTCTTAGGAACTCACATGAGTTTCAAGGTGTAGGTATAGGCTTAAATCCAAGTTTTAGGTGCTCATCTAGATTGAGTCTAGTGTTTGGAGGTAGGAGGATGAGTTGTAGATTTTTCTAAGCTCATAGATGCATGTATGTGAGTTATTATTGATGTATTAAGGTTACTATGAAATTTTGGAGAGTTTTCATGATGATTTACAATGTTGGTTCAATTGAAACTATCCTAAACCATGTAAAACCCCTAAGGCTAGTTATTGAAATGAGATGGGATGAGAATATTGAGACTTATTTGAGCTATGTTTATGATTTGATATGATGCAAAAGAGTTTCCTAGATGTGTGATAAAATATTTGAATCATTCTTAAGAATATTCTATAAGTTATGTTGTTTTTGGTGAAACATGGTCAAGAAGAAGGTGTTTTCTATCTCAAATTGCACCTTCTGATGCTCACCATGAATTATGTTCTTTTCATGGGACCTTATGGATTTCATGTATGCTTATTCATTTAACTAATAAGTTTTCACAAAAATAATTAATTCATTTCATCATCACATTTTTATGAACGAATGTTAATAAGGTAAACAACATTTTATGTGCTTGAAACCCTAGCTTGAAAGAGGTAGGATATATTTGATTTATAATTTCCCATAATTTATTTCTAGTACTATTATGATGATTATATGATGTAGAGGACTCTATATTTTTAAGAGGTATGATATAGCATGTGGTGATGAGTGGAGCCCACCTGAAAATGCAAGTTTCCAAAGAAGTTCAATTTGCGACAAGGTTGTCCAAATAATTGACATTGTTTTTACTATGGGATTTTTATTAATGTCCTTTATGTTGTCATATCATGGGGATGCTTCTAATTGGAAAAGTGTACCCTATTTATGATGACTTTTTTGAGGTAGTTTTAGGCGCGAGTTTCAAGTCAATTTGTTTGCAGAGATGGAATTTGTTAGAGGCCTTCCACTTGGATTTGGAAGGAAATGTAATATGTTATGAAAAGAGGATTCAAAGATATTTCCATGGGTATATGGGTTTCATCTTGGTGATAATATTCGATAGGTCATCTATGTCATTTTGTAGAGAAGAATGTTTGTTGTTTCTCGGAAAAAATTGCTTTTGATTAAATAATGGGGTATAACATGCATTAGATGAATTAGTTGATGATTTATATTAGTTTTAGAGTGAATATGTATGAATTTTTTTCCTATGGAATTTATTTTGAGGTATTAGAAGTGATATCAAGGGTGTAAACTAGTTGAGATTACCAAAGTACTTTCGGGAAGCTTGATTTTGTGAAGAGGAATGTTGGTGTGGTTTTCACACATTAATGTTTCATGAGATATAACATGCATGTTGTTAGGAATGAAACTTATCTTCATTCATCATTAGTTGATATTTGAATAAATATAATAAGTTAAAGTATTTAATTTAAATACTTTAAACTTATTTCAATAAGTATTAGTTATCTTTAGATGTTAGTTAACTAAGTGATATTGTTCTCATCCCAATGTTTGTGGGATCATGTTCTATCTTGCATGTTTTGTTCCCGAGATGATTTCGATGAGGGGAAATAGGGTAGTTAGGGGTATTATGTTATTTTAGCATATTTTCTCAAATTATTTGATTTGCTTCCATATATTTTGGATGAGATAGAAGTTGTTCAATATCTATAAATATTGCAGCTCTCTCATTTGTTTATAATGCTTGATTTTGATATTAATAAAATACACAAGCATTGTCTTGTTTATGTGTAAAGATTTTTGTCAAATATTGTTTTCAAGTATTCATTATCAAGACATGTATGTGGTTTAAAGGTATGAATGATTATATTTAGTGGTAACATTCCATATTTTAGTTTTTCTTGTGTGGTCTTGAGGCCCAAAGGTGAAGACAAGGTGTTGGAAACAATCTGTTTTGAGAAGGATATGAGCCTTCTTGAGTTAGTTATGATAAATTTGATTGGTGCAAGATAATTAATGACCATGGATGATGTTTTTATGTCATATTACACATTTATGATGAATTTTTGATCTTGAATAATCATGGTTTTGGCATTTTTGGTTTTAGCTCATCTAGGTGATGGGGTTTTGAGCTAGTTTTGTGCATGTTTGATGGTTTTGGGCATGAACGACCTATATGGGTCCAATGTGAATGTTTTAATGAATGTATTGGTATTTTTTAAAGTTGTTTTGGTAAAAATTGTATTGTATGACCGACATAATTTTTGTTTGAGAGATGAATTCCATATAAAAATAAATTTTGAATTAAAATTTGAATTAGTTTAGGGAGATGGAAAAAGTGTGACCCATATGTGTGTTTGTAATAGGCATGAAAGAATGATTTGAGATATGAAGAAGTTTTTATCGGTTGAGGAGTGATAGAGAGAATGTGAGAAATTTTTTTATGCCAGGACAAGTGAATAGAGTGAGAGATATAGCGAGAGAGGAAAATGAGGGTTTGAGAAAGGTTTTGAAGGAGTTTGGAGTTGAATCTTGTGATCACCATCAGTTAAGTTATTGTAGAATATCATCAGTGATCTTATTATCAAAATCTTGTGTGATGAATCATATCCATGCAATTCTATTTTTGTGAGTATTATGAACAAGGGTTTAGGGGTTAGTGATCCTTATGGGGTTGGTTCCTCACTAAAGAAATCTCTTCTAATATTGAGTTGATTCTTTTTTTGTGTAATATCAGAAAAAAATTTAAGTGGGTTTTCTTCCCCTCAAGGGTTTATGTTATGGTGTATAGTTGTTGCTTATTATTATGACCACATTAATGCATAGATGAATATTAATGATGTATGAAAGTTAATTTAAAATTGTATAAGGTTTTGAAGGATTTAATCACCCCCTCCTCTCAGTCCCTTATAATTCAAAACATTGGTATTAGAGAAGTTTATTTTGGAGAAGTTTGATCACTTGAAAGGAGATCGTTGAAGCACAAAAATGACAAGTTAGGAGAGTTTTTTTATAATATCAAGGAACCATTATATGATGGAGTGAACTATTATTTTTGGAGTCTAAGTATGAGGACTCATATCATGTCCCTAAGGTTTGATGTTTGGAAATTTGTGGAGGATGGTTATATTGCTCCTACTACTCCACCTATAAGTACTACAAATAAGAAGTTGTGTAGTGATAATTCAAATGATATGAATGTTATCATGTGTGGTCTAGGTGAATCGAGCTTGTGAAGGTGATGCATTGCAATTAAGTAAAATGAGTATGTGAGAACTTTTTGGTTTTATTCAAATGACATTTCAAGGTAAGGATAGTTAATCTTCATACTTTAAGAAATCAGTTTGAAGGTTTTAAAATAAGTGATGATAATCCTATTGTTGAATACTTGTTTAAGGTTGATAAGGTTTTCAACACCATGAAATTTTTAGGTGAAGAAGTGAAAGAAGAGGTTGTAATTCAAAAGTTTTGAGATCCTTAATACTTAAGTTTGATTCCAAAATATCTATTATTAAAGAGGCCAAGGATTTGACTCAGTTTAAGATGGATGAGTTGTATGAGACTTTGGCTTCCTATGAGATGAGGATTGTTGATTCCAAAATAATTGAGAAAGAGATTAATTTTAAATATGAAATGAAGACCAAGAAAAAGAATACTAAGGAGTTTGATGATGTTATTGAATATGAATATGAATAAATATTTACAATGATTTCTAGAAGATTAAAGATTGTATCTTGAAAATACAAAGGTTAGCTTCCTTGTAAATGTTTCAAATGTGGTAAAGCAGGTAATTTTTATATCGATTTTCCTCATAATATTAATAAGGAAGATCATGATGAACATGAGAATGATGGAGATCATGACAAGAAGTATCACAAGTATGGTAAAGGAAAGAATAGCTTTAAGATGTTTGAAAACAACAATAAGAGATTCTATATAAAGGAATATGATTGCTTTGTCTCGATACTAGTAATGGTGTTTCATATTATAAATTTGAATCTAATCATGAAGATGTTGGAAATGAGGTGTTATTCATGAATAAATATGTCATGAGATCTACTAGTGGTGGTTCTTCATTATTAGGTGATTTCATATCAGGTTCTTAAAGATTTTGAGGAGGAAGAAGATGATGTTGAAGATGATATTGTGTGTATCCAAAAGGATTTAAGGGGTGTTGAAAATAATAACAAAAATATGAGATCTCAAAGCAAAGGATATAAAGATAAGACTAATGATTTAGAAGAGATGCACTAGTCTTAAACAAGAAAGATAAATGAGTCATTCATATTTTTAGAAGAAAAGGTAAAGTTCCTAATCACTAATTTACAAGACAAAGAGAGTATGTGCTCAAAAATTGAAGAGGATATAGATTTCCTAAAGGAAGAATTATTAGAGGGTGATAGGAAGGTAAAATTGTTATAGAAATTTTAGATATGCACAAAGGATCTTGATGATCTTCTTGGAAAATAGAGATCAATAGGTGATAGAGAAGGTTTGGGGTTTAGTGATGACTTCAATGGAAAATAAAAGATGCAAGATGATAGTTTTCTAAGTAAGAATGATTAAGAACAAATAAATAAGGAAGGGAATTTGGAGAATTATTTCAAAGACAATGTGAAGACAAAATCAGTTAGGCAACCCAATGCTTCAAGGTATGAGAGATCATTTAATGGTTATTGCTTCACTTGTAATGGTTTTGGTCATAGGGATAAGGAGTGTAGGATGTTTTATAGTAATGATCATCCTTGAAGGGATAGTAAGAGTGAGAAATATAAGAATGTAGTGTGCTACAATTATCATGAAAGATGGCATGTTGCTAGATACTATTTTTATGATCCACATAGTAAATTTGAAAGATATAAAGGAAAGAGTTAAGTTGTGTGTTTCAGTTGCAATTAAGTTGGTAATCTTGCTATAGAGTTTCACTACATGGCTACTTAAGACAAGATAAAATATTTTAAGGTCATGAGGTGTAATAAAGAGGCTTTCGGAAGTATATATTGCATATTAGTAGTCAAGGAAGGATATGAGATCTTCGAAGGAACATAAATGGTATACTAAGGGCTAATATGGATGTAAAATGAGGTGTTTCTCAAATTTATTTTCATAAATAATATGGAAAATGTGAGGTGCAAGTATCTAAGAGTGCTTCAGACCTCTTTAGGCTTCTCTTCTAGATTCATCATGAAAATTTAAGTCTCTACTAAGCTTCTTAGAGACTTAATGATCCATATGAAGAATTAGAGAAAGGGGTGCTGATTATTCTGAGGAATACTACTATAAGTTGTGTCTTCATTGTTTTTAGGTATGTATCATAGTCCTATAATTTTTTTAGTAGTGTTTCATGCAATCAAATGAGTGAAATTGGTCAAAGATCCCTTCTAAAGAGTGTATTGTTATGTCCTAAGTATTTATTTATCTTTTCATGAGTATTGATGGTTGAGATACTTATGAAATGTTGTATTGGTCCTTTAAGGTATGGTTTTGATTTATCTTGATTTGCTCTTAATCCAAGTATAAGTCATATTATGAAGATTATGAGTTGAGACACCTAGATAAGTCTATGAATGAAACTCAAGGTATGTAAAGTATGAGAAAACTTATGTTAAGATAGGTCAAACACCTTGTTCTAAGTATGTAATGTTATCAATATGTCAAGGATTAATCTTGTGTAAGTGATTTGGTATGGTATTAATGGAAATTTGACATGATACATGTTTATGTAAAGCTTGGTGTGTAATGTTGAGTCAAGTGTAAAGGATGATTTGGTTGATCTAATGAGTCTCCATTGTTTTTGAATTTTATCCTATCATGTCAAACAAGATAATAAAAGTATTTTTATCACCAAAATACAACACCCTCTAATATGTCATGAAATGTGGATGAGAAATCAGTGTATTTGGGTAATAAGGGATTGTCTTGAGGTGTGGGACACTATGAATGAGACAAACCTCTAGAGAAGGTTGGTTCCTCTACCTAATCCTAATGTTAAACTACTCCTAGGAAGGGAAATGCAACTATCTTACATTATCCTATGATTCCAAGGGACCAAGGTAATAGATAAATGCATTAAAATGTAAATCCTAAACTAGGGGAGGAGATAACACCAAAAATAAGGGTTGGAGATATTCCAAGCAAGTGAAAATAGATAAAATGAGTTAAGGGAGGGAAAAAAAAATCCACGGTCAAAAACACTTTAAAAAAATGGAGCTTACAAGAAGAATATGATATGAATAATATACCTACAAATGCAATAGAAGGCAAGGAGTGCAATATAACTCAAGATAGGGTAGGAAAATCCACAAAAAAATTATTGCTCAGAAAGATGCATAATCCATTACAAAGTAGACACAAGGTAAGAGTATTTTACAAAATTACCAAATTTGAGGCATGTAACTCACAAAATCTCTAAAAAAAAATTACAGAGTTCCTTTACATTTAGAATGTCCCCTCCTTCAAATAAGGGGTTTATTACATTGTATAGAGAGATCCTTAAATTTTCCTCACCAACCAAAAACATGCACTAACTTATTTGAAAAGAGGTATGGGAAGCCATAAAAATCCACTTCCTAATAGTAAGTTTCATGCAGGAAAAACATGGGTGTCATACCTAATTAACGGGTAGTTAAGCTACTATGTACCATATTCATTAATGCTGGAGACATATTTCTATTCCTATTTCCGGTCGGTAACATTTTTCACTATGTTAGTCAAGAATAAATCAGCTTAAGAAGTTTTTTTGTCATCCAAGTAACACTTTTCATTGTTGTCAACCAATAACATCTATACATGTTACCATCCAATAGCATTTTTATTGACCTTTTGTGGACCTTCTCGCTAACCTTATAATGACCTTTTGCATACCATTTTCTAACCATCGGGTACACTTTTTTAGCATCCACTTATAAGTTCTTTTTGTCATCTAGTAAAACTTTTCATTGTTGTCGTAGGTAACATCCGTACATATTACTAGTTGGTAGCATGTTTTTGAGCTTCTATTGGCCTTTTGTTGACCTTTTCGACAATTTGTTGACCATCGGTTATACTCTTGTTGTTGGTCGGTAACAAGTTTTTTTGTTGGATGGTAACACTTTTCATTATTATCAATCGATAACATCTATACATGTTACCGATTAGTAGCATTTTTGTTGACCTTTTGATGACCTTTTTCTAACCTTTTGATTGAGGCTCCAACAAATCACCCAAGTTCATATTTTTCATGTTAGCCAAATTACGGTGGTACAAAATTTGATAGAAAATTTTTGACTCATGGGGTAATCTTCCTACTAGATTGAAGAGACTAGTAGCCTTGAAGCATCCATTGGGCACGAGTCATCCTAAAAAATTGAAACCGATCTAATGCTTGAAAATTTCACCCTTGAAACTTTGAAGTACTTTGCATGGACCTGAATTTGATCGGAATCTTCCTAAAGCGTAATCGATTATTTTCATTGTAAGACCTTTCCTAAAAATATAAAGTGCAACAAAAATAAGGGCAAAACTATATACAAACATGAAAATCATACATGATCCAAATGGAACATGTACAATGTGCACAAACACTCATTACAAAACAAAAATTACAATGTCAATGAAGAATGTGATCCAATAACTTGGAGGAATTATAAATCTAATCTAATATGTAAAAAGTGAATCCTTTACTTCAGTACTAATATTTTAGGTATATTCCATTGACTTTAATCTACAATTCTTCTCCATCCAGTTTTCATAGCTAGAAAAATTGTGTCTTGTATCCTAAGATCATGTAGGACCACTCCATATTGCATCAAATTTGGAGTGTCTTCCTAGTTTTGCTATATCTTCACGCCATTTTAGGACTAAGTCTCCCTCTCAAAAAAATTCTAGCTTTGGATTTCTTGTCAAAAGACCTCTTGATTAGAGCTTGATTCTTTTTAATTTCTTTCATTACCTCATTCATAAGCTCTTCAAGCTCCATAAGCTCTACATATCTCACTTCCATGGCCTAAAATTCAAACAATTCCAACTACTTGATAAGCTCCAATGCTGGTAATTCTAGAGATATTGGAAGCCTTGCTTCTTTTTAAAAAACTAGCTTGTAGGGAGATTTTTTTGGTTGTTCTCTTGGGTGTGATTCAATCATCCCAAAAGGCTGATTTCAATTTTGTGTTCCATGTCCTTTGGTTCTCATCTAGATTCCTCCTTATGATTGTCAAGAGATTCTTGTTTGTGGACTCAACTTGACCATTACCCTGGGGGTAATAGTTAGAGGAAGTTCTCAAATATATCTCATTCTTAATATCCCAATCATAAATTTTAGTACCATGAAACTCCAAAGCATTATCAGATATTATAGTAGATCAAACACCAAGGTTATGATTCCCTCATATAAATCTAGTATGCTAGACTCATTTTCCTCCTTGAGTGTAACTTCTTGATCTACTTGGTGAAATAGTCAGTTTTTGTGAGAATCCACTTGTGGCCTTGGCTTGAGTTTGGATTGATGACTCCAATGAAGTCTAATCTCCATTGCATGAATGGTTGATCAACTAAGATTTGGTGGAGAAAAAGTGCTGCTAACTTCTCTTTGCCTATGAAAAATGTACATTTCTTGCACCTCTTGATCTATGCATACAAATCAATGAATATATTGTTCCAATAGTAACCAACATTTATAATTCTAAGGGTCGTTACTCATAGAGAAAAGTGGTGTGAAGCTTCTCCATCATGGAACTCATGAAACACTTTCTCAATTTTATTAGTTCCAATACACCTCACTAAAACACTATTCATATCCTTTATGAACAAAATGCCATCAATAAGAACATATGGAATGGATTGGATTTTGAAATACCTCATTTTCTATTTTGTTAATCCCTAAGGGAATTGACGTATTTTGAGGAATTTGTTCATATATTGAGTCCAACAAGGTGTGGGTAAGGCATCAACTTGTTGTTCTTGATCATCTTGGAGCACTAGAACAACCTCTTCTTCATCCTTTCACTTGGTATACTAATTTGAAGCTAGCTGCTCACACAAGTCTTTTCATCTATCCAATTTAGTAACCTTGATTTCTATATCATAATTCATTACTCAGGTAATCCAACTAACTCTTTTCTCATTTAAATATTTATTCAGGAGGAAATCCTTCACACCAGCATGTGAGACTAACAATTGGATCTTGTTGTTGGAAAGTAGATACCTTAAATTCTTAAAACTTATTATGATGGTAAGAGCATGCTTCTCAATGAACAAGTATCTTACCTAATAGTATTCAAGGCTCTAAATGAAGAATGGAATAGGCTATTTATATCCTTCTTTATTCAATCGTTAAAATATTGTACATGTTGTGTCGATCCACTAAAAGCAACAAAATGAAGTCCTTTGATAAGTTTGGATCAATAAGGTTAGAGCATATGTTATTGTTTTCTTAATAATATCAAAAATCTCTTTTCCCTTAGCATTCCATTTGAATTCCCTATTCTTCTTCAGCATCATTGTTAGTGTTTTAACAAGATCAAGAAAATCAAGCACAAACCTTCTAACAAAGTTAATCTTCCTTAATAATATTTGGAGATATTTCTTGTGACTTGGCAAGTACATTTCCGGAATGGCTTCAAATCTATCCCGATCAATAGTTAAACCTTATTTAAATGTAATGTGGCCTAATAAATTACCTTCATGAGCCAAGAATATGCATTTTTAGGATTTAGGGAAACTCTAAAATGCCTACATCTCTCAAACACTCTCTTGAGATGAGAAATATGGTCATCTCGCATTCTTGGAGAATGCTATAATGTCATCAATGTGCACAAGAACCATATTTTTAAACACCTACTTACATGCCATGTCCATGGATCTTTGTAACATTTCTCTAGCACTATAAAATCAAAATGGAATTTTTTTGTAAGCACGTGTGCCCCATTTTGTAATGAATGTTTTCTTGAACTAATCCTCTTCTATCACCATGACCTGGTTATAACCTCGAGTAGCCATCTAGAAGTGAAAACCTCTCTAAACCAGATAATAATAGTATAATTTTCTCCATTCGGAGGAGTGGGTAGTGATCCTTGAGGGAAGCTCTATTTAGATATCTAAAATCCATGCACAACCTGATTTCCCCATTCCTTTTCTAAACTAGCACAAGGTTTGCAACCCATGATGAGTGCTTGATAGGGAAAATGATGTTTACCTCAATCAACTTGTTCAATTCCTTCTTCATAAGAGGCTTTATGTGAGGATTCACTAGTCTTTGCTTCTTCATAATGGGTTTAACTTCTGGATCTAGTTCAATACTATATTGAGATAAACTATGATTAAATCCTCTTAAACATTCATAGCTCCATGTAAGTATATTAATAAAATCTTGAAATAGTTATATGAAATCATGATTTTCTTGTTGAGTATTTACCTTTCCAATTTGGATCACTTTTCCTTCTCCAACTGAAATAGGCTTTGAATATTCACCTTTGACCATGATGTTTTCTTTCTCTCTCCTAAGTTGGTCATTGAGATTTAAAATTTAATCTATAGTCACTAGACCCTTAGGTACCTTGTTTGTTCTTAGCTGGACCACATGATCTCTCAACTACCTCTCCAATTTTTCTTAGTTTCTCGAAGGAACTCACTCTATTTGGTGCGGGGTTGAAATCATCTTCTCTAAGATCCTTCTCAAATTTATTAAATTCCAATCAATCAAATTAACATTAACTATTACAAAGTATCCTATGTCACATTGTTCAATTAGATTCTTACTTTGCATGCACAATCGAGGTATCACAGATCAATACAAATTACACAATCTTGATCATAAAATTTTTACTCAATCTATTCACATAATTTAAAACCAATTACAAATATACGTCATACATGGATGAATTTTCATTCACTGTAAATAATTTGATAACCCAAAATTACATAAACTACCAATAACGTAGCACCCAAGTGTTAGTTCTCTTTCGAACAATCATCTCTATTACTTACACTTTTGTGTTGATATTTATTCCTCTTCTCCAACATACATACATCTCTCCTTTACACAACATGCATAAATATATTTACCTTCATTCTAAGATAGGATTTTTACTTTCCTAGTAGTTAAGATATTCTCTCAAGCCTCCTTCTCAAAGAGACATATCTTGTTCTATGAAAACTTGTATAAAGAATATGGATAACAAAGACATGATCCACACAATATCATATGATAACCAATCTTCCTCCTACATAACATAGAAGATATGACAACTCACACCCACCTAAATCACATAATTTCACTCTTACTGATAATTATGTGCTTTATTAGTTGGCTTACAACAAATTTACTCTCACATTTCTCATTTTTACATGCCTATTAATAATTACACTTGACTCAACCAAACAAATAACTTACTCATATTAACATAATAACTATCATGATTGTTAAGAAATCAAATCCACATGATGCTCCTATATTAGACTCCCTTGGTGGGAAAGATTTGATCTCCGATCAAATATCTCTTCTTCTTCCTTTAATTCTATTTCAATTTTTTTGCTTTTTCTTGACTTACACGTATATTTTGTCTTACATGCTTCTCTCTACACATACACTTGTATTGTTTCTTCATAATTTTTTTCTTCTTCCTTTGTTTTTGTCCTTCTATGTTCTTCATCACGAACTTCACCTTTTCCTTGTGTTCCTTCTAGCTACTTGTAATCAACTCATCTAAGTAAATTTTAAGTAACCAAATGTGAGACTTGATGACTTCCCTCACTTGTGCTACCACCATTTGTTTCTCATTTTCATATTTGGTCTCTTCATAAGTAATTTTATTTTATCAATGAAATGAAAATATTCTACATTGAAATTCAAATTATCTAAATGCGTTGAAGGTTCATAAGGTTTCTCAACTGAAATCTAACTCTTCTTTATCTTGTTGTAGTTTTCTTCAGCATCAAGAGAGGCTAAGAATATCTCTACCACTTCATCTTCAATTGTCTTGTCTTCAGGATTTCTCTTGGCTTGATGTATGGCTTCTGCCAAGGCTTTCAATTTTTCTTGCAACAAATTCATGCTTATGTATACAAACTCATACTTTTACATTCCTCCATCCTAAAGGTTCAATTCCACTAATAGACATTCTTCTTCCTCTATGGTCTTTATACCTTCAATCATCCACTCATGGAAATGGTTAGAAAGTATTATTTGAGACTCCTTGGTCTCCATGGATGCCTCCTCCTTTGGCACCTCTTCTCTTTCTTATTACATTTCTTATAACTTCTCATGTTTCCTTCTCCTTGGAAACATTTCTTCTCTCTCCTTCTTATTCTTCTACTCAACTGTTCTCCTCCTCCTCCTTCTCTTTACAATTTCTCTTACTGGCCATTTAACAAATTTCTTAAGGTGAAGGTACCACCCTTGTTCCTTGTAGATAAGGCTTCTTATTCCTTCCGCATATGTTTCATTATCCTTTCAAGGTCATATTTTATGGAATGTACCTCTTGTTCGAGCTGGAACTACCTTATCTTCTCAATTTAATTTTTCTCTTGCCTCTTTGTAGCCATCTAGATATAGTCAACTTTCACACACTCCTAAATCAGCTTCATACTTTTAAACAATTTCAAATACTATAGTCTTTTGTAGTATATATCCTATTCAATTAGAATAAACTAGGCTCTATCTTACTCCACCAAGTTAGTACCACATATTATGCGTTCAAAATAATTACTTCCTTTAAAAAAATATCTCTTATGGATTTAATCAATTAAACATAAATCAATGCAAACTTTGAATAAATTTACACCAACTTTACTATCTTCAACCATGAGTTCTAAATCTTCTAAAATAGACATTCACGTTAATAAAAAATATTTGACTTATCCCTTCCTATTTTCCATGTATTTACTCCTTTGTGTGATGAGGTAACTTAACTTCTTGTTGATCTCATTGTTGCATGAAGAACTTGAGCCTTGCTAGATGGGATATATGTGGAAAGAGGAACATATCGGTCGATGAAGCCTTCAATGTTCCTTCTCACAAGAAACACACAAATGTCATACGATAACCAATCTTTCTCCTATGTAGCATAGAAGATATGATAGCTCATACCCACATAAATCACCTACTTTAACTTTTACTAAAAATGAGGTTCCTTATTAGTTGGCTTACAACAAATTTACTCTCACATTTCACACTTTTACATGCTTATTGATAATTACACTTGACTCAACCAAACAAATAAATTACTCATATGAACATAATAACTATCGTGATTCTTAAGAACTCAAATCAACTTGATGTTCTGGGTCACTCCTCTTGAAGGAAATTGATGATTTCTTTGTTACTCTCAAACACTTTCCAACTTTTGTTATTATTTGGTACTATAGGCATCACTATCACTTTGATATGTGGTTGTTTTTTTTCCTTCCTTATATCATAAAAAATGTCAAAAGATGCCCCCAATTTCTACAAGACTTTCTGTGACCTCATTCTTCTTCCTTGGTATGGAACTTATATTAAATGCATTCAAAATATTCTATGAGATCCCATACCATGTTCTTGTAATCCTTGAGTAGATCATTCTTGGCAGAATTTTGTCCTCTAACCTGATTTACAATCAACTCACTATCCCCTAATGTCTACAAGTTCTTGATATTTTTCTTCCTTTCCTATGTAAACCATGGAAAAGTGATTCATACTATGGTGTGTTATTCGAGTAACTAAATTGAAATCTAAAAGAAGAGTATTATTTTATACCTTTAGGGGACACAAGTAATACTCCTCATGTTACACCCTTTCTACTCCTTGAACCATCAAAGAAAATTTTCCAAACTCCATTTTCATCTTCATCATCCAAATTTTTGATAGTAGGGAGAGGTGGATCTTCTTCATGTAAGCCATAGATACCGAATTTATCTTCTTCCATTTATTTGTAAGGATAATAACCATGTCATTTATGTGCCCATTCATCAAGCATCAAATTTGGAATGCCTCCAATTTTGGTCTCGATTCTTGAATAATGGGGAAATCTTCTTGATAAAAAATTGTGCAATTGGAATTGATAGGGATTGGAAAATATTAAGAAATAAGGGATAAAATATGTAGAACAATCCCTCATAGAATAGCAACAATAGAAACTAATATGTAGAAAAATATTATAGATCTAAAATAAAAGTGTCTTTGAATAAAAATAACACAACAAAAACAGACAATATTTAATGTAGTTCACCAAATTTGGGCTATGCCCTCCAAGAATCACTTGCTCATATTTTATTACAATCCACCGCTCTCTTAATACAATACCCAGATCTATTTGGAGCTATGCTTAACAAACTATATAGAATACACACCTGAATTCACACACATCGTAACATTACATTATACCTACCATATATAGAAAACTACATAAGTAGACAATTGCTTGATAATTTTTACAAAAGCTGTGGGTATCAAAACCATGGGCCAAACCATCCCATAAACCTATGGGTGAAAAATCCCTCCCATATGAGGAAAACACATTTTTGATATATCGGGCATGATTTTGGAGGCTAAAAGAAGTTTTCTCGGGGGCTACACCCTCAAGCCCCGGATACCACCCTTAGACCCCCTGCTCGGGGCCTGCGTCTATGCCCTAAACCCCAAAGTGAGACAACTATGGAAAGTGTACAATACTCTTAGTGTATAATATTAAACACTTTCTCACATGAAAACAAGCTCCAAAACCTAACAATCTCCCACTTGGAGACTAGTTTTCCTTCGAGAAAGCTTCTTAACCCTTCACTTTCGTCCATGAAGACAAACCAAAGCTGAACACAACTTCAATTTTTCCCTTTTGACCACCTTGGTCATCATGTCTATAGGATTCTAACTGGTATGAATCTTCTCCATCTTTAACTTCTCTTCCTTCAAAGTTGTCCTGATGAAATGGTACCTAGGTTATATGTGCTTCGTCGTAGAGTGGAAAGCAGAGTCCTTAGATAGGTGTATAGCACTCTAACTATCACTATGCAACTTTGCTTCCTCCTACTTATGCCCCAACTCCTTAAGAAATTGTTGTAGCCAAATCATCTCTTTGCTTGCCTCTGTTGTAGCAACATACTCAACCTTTGTGGTTGACAAAGAAACCAACTTCTGTAGTCATGAAATCTAGCTCATTGTTGTCCCACATATAGTGTAAATATAATCTGTCATGCTCCTCCTACTATCTACATCTCTATCCACATCTAAATCTACATAACCACGTAAATTGGTGTCTAATCCTTTGTAGCACAAAATTGTCCCCATGGTCCCCTGTCAAATACCAAAGGACCCACTTCATTATCTGCTAGTGATTTCTACTTGGATCACTCATAAATAAACTTACCGCTCCCCCCATTGCATGGGCAATATCGGGCTTGGTACATACCATGGTATATATAAAACTACCAACCGCTGATGAGTAAGGTACCTTATACATCTAATTTCTCTCATTCTCTATCTAAGGACACTACTCCTTTGATATCTTGAAATGGCCTGCCAAAGGAGTCCCAAATGTTTTAGCATCTTACATATTAAACCTATCCATGACCTTCTTAATGTACTCTTCTTGAGATAAATTTAGCTTTCGTTCCTTCCTATATAAAGATATCCTCATACCAAGGATTTTACGGCTATCCCCAAATCCTTCATAGTAAAGGAGTCACTTAGTTGTTTGTTGAGTACTTTTATTTCCTACATGTTTTTACCTGTAACCAACATGTCATCCACATACGCACACGAGCTAATATAACTACCATCCTCAAATTTCTTTGTGTACACGCAATGGTCGAATGACATCTAGTATAACCTTACTCCATCATGAATCTATAAAATTTCTTATACCATTGACATGGAGCTTGTTTCAATCCATACAAGATCTTCTTATACCTTTGATCTCATATCCCTCTAGTTGTTGCATATATAGATCCTCCTCCAAATCACCATGGAGAAATGTAGTCTTTACATCAAGCTACTCTAAGTGCAAGTCTTCTACAAAAACTATTCTAATAACAGTTCTAATAGAAGTCATTTTTACTACAAGAGAAAAAATCTCATCAAAATCTATGCCTTCTTTTTTTTTGTGCAAACCCCTTGACCACCAATCGGGCCTTGTATTTTTCTTGCCTCCTTCTTCCTCTTTGACTCTATACACCCACTTGTTATGTAATATTATTTTTCCTTTGGGTAGCTTCACCAAATCTAATGTTCGGTTCTCCATGATATCCTAATGCTCCTCATC
Source organism: Taxus wallichiana var. yunnanensis (assembly GCA_018340775.1). Taxonomy (NCBI): domain Eukaryota; kingdom Viridiplantae; phylum Streptophyta; class Pinopsida; order Cupressales; family Taxaceae; genus Taxus; species Taxus wallichiana. The sequence continues at coordinate 226,262,648 of CM031242.1, forward strand.
CATGGCTTACTCCCACTTCTTCTTGGCATCTACCTACATTGCTTTATCAAATCTCTCTAGCTCTCCACTATCAATGAGTAATAAATAATAAAGAGAAGGAGAAAAATGTTTAGATTCTCTTCTTTCCTAGAGGACCTCTTCAATATAGGAGTTTGGGGTTCTGTTGAGGAGATTCCTAAATTGATTCATGTGTCACTTTCCCATCCGAAGATCCTCTACCACAACATATTCTTTCTTGGATTCTTCCTATTTTCCCGTAATTACCGCTTATACATAACTTTATCATTAAACACCACATCCCTAGATCAAATTATTTTCTTGTCCTTAATACTCCAATATTTATATTGAAATTCATCACAACCATAACCAATGAAAGTACCTTTTTCTCGATTTATCCTCTAGCTTGGTCCTATCATCATTGTCTATATGGATAAACACCTCACATCCAAAGACTCTAAGAAATGAATAATACACATTCTTACCATACCAAGCCTCCTCATGTATGCCTTCATCCAAGGCACTTGAGGTTCCTCTGTTTATCAAGTACAAAATTATGCTCACCACTTCTACCTAAAAACAAAGAGGTAGTCTTGCATATAATGTGATGCTCCTAACACATTCCATTATTGTTATGTTCATATTTTTTGACACCCCATTTTGTTATGGAGTTCTTCAAACTTTATTTTTTCTATGAATTCCATTCTTAGAACACTAATCATCAAATTCATTTCTATAATACTCCCTTGAATTATTTGACCGAAGACATTTTATCTTAAGACTGGTTCATTCTCTACCAAGGATTTCCATTTTAAAAAAATTCAAATACATCAAATTTTTTTAATACAATAAACCCAAAATTTCATTGTTGCATCCTAAATAAAAGTTACGTAATAACTTGAATCCCCAAGAGATGATACTTGAGTGGCCCACACACATTAGAATGCACCAGCTCTAAGTTACTCTCTTTCTTTATAAGTCACACCTTGAGAAACCTTACTTGCTTCTCGTTTCCCATATATGCATTCCTCACAGAACTCCAAACATATTTATTTATATTTGGGAAAATACTTCTTTATGATCTTCATACCCTTATGGCTGATATGACTCGAGGCTATAGTGTCACAATGTTGTATCTTCTTCGAAGCCACAAGATTACAAAATTTAGTTCTATAAGTGGTTAAATATAAGGTTCTAACATTCTTACCTCTTGCCATAACAAGAGCACCCTTGGTAACCTTCAAAGATTCCCCTTTGTAAATATCACTGTACAACCATCACTTCCTAACTACCCTCTTTGTTATTAAATTTTGTCTCAATGTAGGCACATGTTTGACATCCTTCAATAGCCAAGTATTCCCATTTTTCATCTTAACCCGAAAAGAACCTTTCCCAACTATGTTGCAATTACCATCATCTCAACAAAATGCATTCCAAAAATATCCTTGAACATAATAAACAAAATAATTCCTATGTGGAGTAACATGGAAAGAATACCCCAAATCTAAAACCCAAGATTCGGTAATATTGTGTAAAGATAGAATCAAAGAATCCCGACATACATTACTCATTGCCACATTTTCCTCCCTATTTTCTTCCTATTGTTTCTTCTTATGCCGAAGCTCCCAACAGCTTCTTCTTTTCATGCCAAGACTTTCCACAATGCAAGTATAATATCTTAGTTTTAGATTTTGACCTTTCCCGATTCTTCAATTTTCCATGGCTTCCTCTATTTGTATTCCTCCCTCTAGTTTCCACTTTCAAAGCATTCCCTAAAGTAAAATATTCCCAGAATCACCCCTACGACATCCTTGAAATTCAACTTTGAACTAGCTAGAACCGAGTTCCTTACCGCCATTACCAAGCTATTCCAACTCTCGGATAAAGAGCACATAATACTAAAGCCATTACTTCTTCATAAAATTCTATTGAATGAAGCTAGCATATTTACAACCATATTAAAATCATTTAAATGATTTTCTACTAAACCATTCTCATACATCTTCATATTAAACAATTTTTTCATAAAAATATCTTGTTAGAGGCGAGAGGGTTTTGCATACAATTTCCCTAATGAATCCATCATTTATTTTGTAGTATTTTCCTTTGAAACATTAAATAATACTGAATATGTAAGACACAAATAGATTTTCCCAAGTGCCTTCCTATCCAACAAATCCCATTCTACATCTATCATGCTCAAGGGTTTGTTTACCTACTCAGACACCAGAATATAAAGATCCTTCTGATAAAGGTAATCTTCCATTTGAATCTTCCAAATACTGAAATTTCACCCTTTGAATTTATCAACCCTTGATCTTCCATCATCTACCATAGTTCACACTCAAGCTAAATCTTTCCTCTAATTCAACACTTTAGTAAGCCAAACTAGGCTCGATACCAATTGTTAGGAAATAAGGGATAAAATATGCAAAACAATCCCTCACAGAATCACAACAATAGAAAATAATATGAAGAAAATATTACAGATCTCAAATAAAAGTGCAGAATAAAAATAACACAACACAAAGAGACAATATTTAACGTGGTTCACCCAATTTGGGCTACATCCACCAATAATCACTTGCTCAAATTTTATTATAAGCCACTTCTCTCTTAATACAATACCCAAATATTTTTCGAGCTATGCCAAACAAACTCTACGAGAATACACACCCAAATTTAGATACATCTACAATGTTACAATATACCTACCATATGAAAAAAACTACATAAGTAGAAAACTACTTAAGCAGTTTTAAAAACCATGGGCCAAAACCATCACATAAATCTATGGGTCAAAATCCCTCCGATTTGAGAAAATAACGTTTCTCAAGATATCAAACACATTTTTCAAGGCCATTTTTTTTTCACAAGTTGCACCCCCAAGCTCACACTACAAGAGGCTACCACCCTTGGACCCCCACCCGGGACTCGACACGGCCCCAGGACCTAATGAGACAAGCGTGGAAAGTCTATAGTACTCTTAGTGTACAGATGTCAACACTTTCTCACATGAAAACAGCCTCCACAACCTAACCAAACCTAAGGCTCAATGTGAAATGTAGCAATTTTCTTAGACATGATAGTAGTATTAGATCCGTATATAGTTCTTAATAATACGTGAGACCAATCATTTGATAAGTAACACAAAATTTGAGCAGTGATATGATGAGATAAACATAGGAAAAGAGTGGAGATAGGTCAATCACAGATATATCTTGAGGAACTATGAAATTGGTACATGCATGTAGTGTAAGGTTTATACCTTTGATGACTCCAACAGTTCCTACTATTTTCCCATCTAATTGCACCACTCCTTTTGAAATAGGCTCATATTTGAGGCCCAACTAATCTGTGATTCTCGCTTTGGCATAATCATGCGTTTTGCGCATGAGTCAATCATGCAGTTGTGCACTAGGCTATTCTTGATAATCAAGGAAACATAGAATTTTGGAGGCTTCATGTTTCTATTTGGCCAACCCTCCTTCTATTGTACTACATTGGTGAGGACTCTTTCTTGTTCCTTGGATGGATCATTTGATATGGAAAATTTTTCCATGATTGCTTGCAATAAATCTCTTTGGCCTAGAATTTCTAATGACTCCCACATGGAGATACTCACATTTGTTTTCTTCATTTGATCAATGATCTGACTGGAGTTAGACTATCTTTTTGCTTCCCTTTTTCACCACCACATTCTCTTATATATGAGCTAACACAATAGGTTCCTTGGGCTGATTTTGTGAATTTGGGATTGTGTTTGAGTTACCAACTCCTTGAAGTGTGAGAGAACATTGAAAAGAACATGAATTTTATTATTAACCCTATTCTATAGATCTTTTCTTGGATCTCGTGTTTTCTCGGTACACCCTGAGGAAGAGGTTGATTTATCCCAAAAAAATCCTCTACTTTCTAATTCACAAGTGAAGTGTCACTTGGAGATGGCTCTTGAGTGTTTAGCTACTTCCTATTTTCTTCTTTAGTTGTTTCTTGAAAAACATAAGAACTTTTCACAATTAAATCTTTGTTTAGGATGTCATTCGACATGTTTCTTGATTATGTGGGTAGCCACAAGGAGAAAAAAACTCGTAGTATTTTACAAGATTGTTTTGAATGGGAACCAAAGCTTTAGATGAAGATGATACATTAGGATTATAAGGTTGGAATGGCCTAGTAGTGGGAAATTGACTTTGATTCTGATTTGTAGCTTGAGCATGAGGTCTATTTGACTGATATGGGGACTTGTTTGGTTGGTATTAAGGCTTATAAGGTTTGAAAAATTGCACCAACTACCTCTTGATTGTCACCAACTCATTCCCCAAATTTGTAATCTTTTTATGACCTCTTGGATCTCAACAGAGGTTATTGAAGAGGTAGAAGCCTCACTATAACTTTGATTTCTAGGATTTGGGATAGGAGCTAACTTAGGTGTTTAAATAGAAATACGATCTCCTACATCTAGATAAATTGGAACTAGTGGTCTAGGGGAAATTTTTCTTTCTTGAATTAAATAGTTTTCAGCTATAATATCTAATACATAAGATCCTATAAATGTTATACCTCCCATAGATTGAACGGTAACAATAATATCATAATTAAGAGACTTTGAGAAGTAGAGAAATACACCTTAAGTAGTTGGTGTTATGAGGGATGGAATTATGGGAATGTGAAATTGAAGTCTTCCATGAGTTCAGTCGAATCCCTCTTTATGGTGATCAACTTCACTAACAAAAATAGATTATCTACTCTCTCTCTATATAAATTGATTACAAAGAGCTATGCACAAGGCATTCCAATTTCTAATTTATCCTTCTATCAGACCTTGAAACCATTGTAGAGTCTTCCCTTTAAATTAGGATTCTATAAGTTTCACAACTACATGCATGTCAAAAAATTCATGGATAACACACACATTTGCAATGTCCTAGATATGATCATTTGGAGTGGTCTAATTCTCTCCATTAAATATGGAATGTTCTTCAAGGTTGTCATTAGAATTAGGTTTAGTGCATTGAGGGCAAGTGGACTAATGCCCATAAAATTAAAAAATGGTGTTTGTGGTGGTTTTTGATCCATTCTAATTGGTCTAAGAACTCTATTAGATTGTAGAAATGGCCTACCAGGTGGAGATGGAGATCTCTGAACTTGTCTTCCTCTTCTAACCCTTATTGGAGATAGCTGCAAGGATTCAAATATCCCGCTTTCTCTATTTCTTGAATGTATTTGAATATTTCTCATGAAATTGAGAAATTTTGGCTGCTAAAACCACTAAATTCTTATCCTGCGATTCACTAGATGTGTTGAAATAGAGCTTCCAATGACTATGATTTTGCCAAGACACACATCTAATATGATAAAAAGGAAATATTTAATTATTTTTCCCACTGGACATTCTTGAATAGTTATTGTCAAAATATAGTACCCTTTGATATGTCATGAATTGTGGATGAAAAATCATTATATTTGGGTAACATGGGATTGGCTCAAGGTGTGGGACCCTAAAAATGAGACAAACCTCTAAAGAAGGATGGTTCCTCTACCTAATCCTAATGTTAAACTACTCCTAGGAAGGGAAATTCAACTATCTGACACTATCTTATGACTCCAAGGGACCAGGGTAAGAGATAAATGCATAAAATGTAAATCCTAAACTAAGGGAGGTAATAGCACCAAAAATAATGGCTGGAGATATTACAAGTGAGTGAAAATAGAGAAAATTATTTAAGGGAGGGAAGACAAAAGTGTTACAATCCAAAAACATATTCAAACTTCCTTTTTCATGGAGCACAAGAAATTCAGATCATGCAAGAAGAACAAAATATGCACAATATACTTGCAAATGAAATAGAAGGAAAAGAGTGCAATATAACTTGAGCTAGAGTAGGAAAAGCCACAAAACCTAGATTTATTGTTAAAAATATTCAAAATCCATTACAAAGTAGACACAAGGAAAGAGTATTTTACAAAATTACCTAATTCGAGGCTTATAACTTACAAAGTCTCTGGAAACAATTTTACAGAGTTCCTTTACATTCGAGAATGTCTCCTCCTTCGAATGAGGGGTTTATTACATTATATAGAGAGAACTCCTCTAATTTTCTTCACCAACTAAAATCCTACATTAACTTCTCTGAAAAGAGGCATGAGAAGCCATTAAAATATGATTCCTAATGGTACTTTTCTTGCCTAAAAATACATTGGCATCATACCTCAAAAGTAAAATTGGTAGTTGATCTATTATGTATCACATTCATTAATATCGGAGATGTATTTCTATTCCTATTGTTAGTTGGTAAAACACTTTATTATGTCGCTTAAAAAATCTTAGCTAAAATAATTTTTTATTCTCGTCTAGTAACACGTTTCATTATTATCGACATTAACATCTATACATGTTACAAGTCAAGTAGCATTTTATTGACCTTTTACAGACGTTTTGTTGACTTAATCGGGTACAATTTTGTTGTTGTCAAGAACAATTTTTGTTGTCGACAAGGTAACACTTTTCATTGTACTCGGTCGATAACATCCGCATACATGTTACAGTGATAGCATTTTTGCTAAAATTTTGCAGACCTTTTACTAGCCTTTTGTTAACCATTTGTAGACCACCAAGTACACTTTTTTGTTTTCCAAAGTAATAAGTTTTGGTTGTTGGATGGTAAAACTTTTCATTTTTTTCAATCGGTAACAACCGTACATGTTATTGGCCGATAAAATTTTTTCGACCATTTACGGACCTTTATCTAACCTTTTCATTGATGATCCATCAAATCACCGAAGTTCACATTTGTCAAGTTAGCCAAATTGTAGGGGCTACAAAATTGGATAACAAGTTTCATTGGTTTTATAAAGTTCATGGTGTGAGTCAAAGTCTCTAAGAATATCATTTCATTGAGAAAGACAAAGATCAAGGATGGGAAATTGATAATGACATATAATTAAAAGATTCAAAGAATGGTGTCCCCTCACCTGGTAAGAACACTTGAAGTTGATTGTAATAGGTCTCTAGCCATAATTTTATACCTTGAAATTATGTTTGAAAGAAGTTATAGTAAGTTTTTGTTTCTCGGGCTCCATGAAAACCCTAACCTATGGTTTATAAGTAAAATTATACATAGGGAGATGGATTAAATGGATTAATATGAAATATTAACCACATGAACTTTACATTCTAAGAAGAGAGATTTTAAATTTTTAAGGTATTTTGTCATTGTATGGTACCTTACTTCCATGACAATATGAATCAATGCTTTGAAGACCTAATTAGTAAGATGATCTTGTGGTTTTTAAGAATTCTTTATAAAAGAAGTCTTGGTGAAACTTTTTATCTTAAACCTAGGCCCCAGATTGGTGAAAATTTTTCATTTTGAAGCTTTGTACCATGAGATGTGATCGTATTTGTTAATGATTAGGGATAACAACTTGTGTATGAAGGTATGGAGAAATAATGAGATGGTTGAAATATTTTCTTAGCTAATAAAGGAAAATTACTCTCTGATGTTGATCCAAGTAGATAACCAAACATGGAAATGATAGGTATGAAAGTGTTCTACCATGGTATAATATATAACTACTTTTATAAAGGAACAAAATATAGTGGTGAATGAATTATTTTTATAGACCTATAGGTGCTCATTTAGGTGAGTAATGAACTCTCTAAAAATGATATTTGAATCCTTGATCCTATTAAAGGACTCATAAGGTTGAATATGATGGCTAAGTTTGAAGTGGAAGTCTATATGGGAGCTTTAATCAATGTTATTGGTCAAACTATGCATTGAATTGAGTATTTTCACAACATAAGATGAATGATTATCTGAGATGGTGTTCTAAAGGTATGAAAATTATCTCATGACTAAAAGGGGAAAGACTTGAATATGTATCAAGAGTGCAATGTAAAAAAATCATTTAAATTTTTGAAATTTCTACATGTAAAGCTAAAATTCAAGATCATTGGTCTATGTTTGGGTTAATAGGATGTTATGGGTCTAGATTATTATCCAACTCTATCTATGATGGGTAGTGATTTCCTTAAATGTGTTGAATAATATCTAAGAAGTGTGAACAAGCATAGAGGAAGCCAAAATTATTTATTGAAGTGTCTTCATGAGAAAGGTGTGCATACTATCAGAAAAGATGAACAAGGGCATGTTATAGGTGTCAAAATGGATTGACGTTAATGTGTTAATTCTCAAATGTCATGCTACATGTGGTCTAAGGTCATGATCACATATTAAAGGGTGTACAAAGGAAGAACCAGGAATTTTTAAACAAAATAGGTAGGTTCTAATTTTACAAATTCTGATTTATCTATGTAGAAGGTATGTATGGAATGATATTATGTTTCTTTTATACCAAAACAAGAAACAAAAGGTTTTTTAATGCCTTTGAAGGCCAAGGAGAATGTGTTGTACTTAATACATTTATTTATATTGCATAGAGATGCAAAGATGGAAAATTAGTTATGTTTAAAGTAAGAAGAGAAAATGAAAGTGTTAAAGGAGGATGTGTAGGTAGTCATTATGTGTAAGATCTAGTGTCACAGCTTGTGAGAGCCTCTAAGACAGGGGGAGTTCTTATTGAGCTTTATAATACGATATATAAGGTGGTTAGAGAACGTATATGACAAATTATAATTTGTTTTATAGGATTTTTGGCTTGTGGAGTAGTTTAATTCTCAAATAGCTATAAGATAACATGTTTTGAGGTTAAAAGGAGTGAAATAGAGCTTCACGATAGAGGAAGTATGGAGGATATATCTAGATCTCATGATAGTAAGGTAAGGAGCTCAAACTTTGTGTTTTTCAGTCAAAGATGGATAGCCTAAGTTTAGGGGGTGATGAGAAGTTTTTTCATTATATGTATGTTATCCTAGACCAATCCAAAGTTGGTTCAAAATGTACTTGAAGGTTCTAGTTAAAGAATTCATTTCTCAAGGATGTGTAAAGTAAAGGTATCAAAGAAACTAGTCTTATTTGAGTAAGATAAGTTGAGATAGATCATGTAACAAGTGAGATGATTTTATAAGCCTATAAATCCTAATTTTTGGCATAAGGATGAGGTATGTACATAGTCCAATGTCTGCTATAGTGCTCTCATAGGTTGAAAAAGGTCAAAAAAGGGTATAAGGTGAAGAAAACAAGTTCTTGAGTCCTAATGATGATGTTGTGAGATTTTTTCACTCAAGAGAGAGGTAAGAAAGATGCTATTAATATGTATTATCATACTCTAATGAATAGGTGTTGTGTATGCTCTTTCCCAGGGGCAATAAAGTCATAAATGCTTTGAAGGAGGTAAAAACATATTTTTGTGAGAAATTACTAGTTTACGAGCTAGTATGAAGTATTTGGTTGATGTTTCTAACCAATAAATGACCCTATGAAGCCGAGAAAGGTGACTATTATAAAATTACATGTATTATAATTCATTAATGTAAAAATGGGGAGAAGATTAGGTGGTTTTCCATCAATGAAAAATTGGGAGATTATTGGCATGTTATCATTGATGTAAAAGATCATTAATGACAAAGAGGATATTGCAAAAGTGTTATAGATTGATCACTATGTTGATGATATGGATATTCAAGTTGTTTTATGATGGAAAGAATTGAATCATTAAGATTGGATTGCTTCAACAAGCCTAGTCAGGTGACCTAGCTAGCCTAGGTGATGGAGCACGTGTTAGGAATATCCTAATTATTAGTGCTTCATTAGTTTATTTGTGTGTAATCATTATTTAAGTCAGTATATTATGTTATATGGTTGTTATATAAAACAACATATAACAATTATTTGTTGGTGAGTTTTAACCACTCACGTATATGGAGTGTGGGAGAGATTCATGGGAGAAGTAGTTAAGGCTACCTCCTAAAATATAGGAATTATATGTCCTATATATATGTAAATGTATTATGCATGGAATGATTGAACATATATTGTTTTGAATACATTTTCTTATACCCTATCATCTGGTATCAGAGCAGTCATGAATTCCTAGGATATAACGAGGGGCTGTAGCATTGTGCTTCACCTCTGAGGATGGGAAAATATTATTATCTGTGATCTAGTATATGTGTGGATAGACTCATTAATTTCATATCATTGTCATCAGTTTTTGCATATATTCTCCATACTCGATTTGTGTATGCATAGAAATTTAGAGCATGTGAAAGGGTTGTTATGAGGACACCTACGCTTACCAATCTTTGATGATTGTGTAACCTTCCATTGCCAAATCTAAGAAGGACAACTCTCAGTTTGAATAGAAATGGTCAATCACTATGCATTGATAATAACGTGAATACTTTTGAGGCATAGCAATGGACTGTTAAAGAAATCAATGTAGTTGCAGACAATAATTCTCATCAAATTCCGATACAATTACTCTAGCCTTGTATTTGACAGATTTGAAGTTTTGTTTGTGGTTTTCAGTCGGTCGTTTATTGTATCTCAATGTTATTCTCGAGTAGATTTATATTCACGCCTGAAATTGAAGATGTATAGACTTGCAAGGGATAGCCATGTGTTGTAATGCCATGTACTAGAGGAAAGATTATATATCTATTCTTCTGATTAGTCTACAGACCTGCATAAGAAACTTCTTGTTGCTTATTATTCTCCACATCATCCATATTCACATCCACCTATGTGCAGACCAGACCTCCAGATGTATTTATGTGTATGTGTGTGCCATAATCTCATAGATCTATTCATTGTGATCTGGTGCTGTGAACTAGTTTGCTTTTGTTAGAGGCATTTAAGTGGGATTTACAACGTGCATTTTGAAAGTTCTCTTCCACATGGATTTCAATACACATGTAGATTTGGTGGAATATAAACCGAGCCCTTGTTTTGTTAATACAAGCATCAAGAAATATTCAATGCGTCATTCTATTGTGCACACCTTCCAATATTTTCCGTTTGAAACCACTTAATACAATTTTAAAAAAGCATGTGGCTCATTCTTTAGACATTTTGCCCTCGCATGATCTATTGTTGTTTGTAAAGTTAAGGTTAGTTTGTAAGTCATATTAGGGGTTAGTTTATATATATATATATATATATATATATATATATATATATATATATATATATATATTGATAGGCTTTCTAGAGTCATTGGAAATGTGTTTACACTAATGTGTTGGTAATTCATTAGTGTAGTTGATTCAAGAGGATTCTTTTTGTCTAGTCAATTATTTAAAGTCGTATTTTGTTATATCATTATTTGGTGGAGTTAAGTTGTCAAATCTCATTTTGTCTCTTTTAAGTCATGTTTCAAAATTATAGTAAAATTCAAAAGTTCAAGTCAAATCGGTCATAGTATCAATGTCAAAATAAAGTGTATTGTCGGTCAATGCCATTGTAAAAAAAGTATCATCGTCAAAAGTCTCAAAATGAAAATTGCCTTGTGAACACATTTTCGGTGGAATTTGATGTTCGGGTAAGGTATGTAATTATTGAGCCTCAAAGACAAATTTTTGATCTAGCATCATGATAATGGAGGATGGAGGACATCGGAGGTTGGAGGTCATTCAGCGACCTCTTGTCAGTTGCCAACGACGAGGCCACATATCAGCTTTGGTGACATGTGTGTGTGTAGTTTGATTTTAGTGCTTCAGTGTGGTACAATTTATAGTTTTAAATAAGTGGAAATTTCACATTGAGGGGGAAACATGATCCAATGTTCCATTTCCATTATGTCAACTTTTTCTATGTATGTACGAGCAACAAATTTCAATATAATTTCCTATGTTATTCCCTGTAGTGAGATATGATGAGAGCTAAGAATAGTACTTGGCATATCATGATGTGGTTGTAGGTAAACCACTTGAAAACCTTCTTTTGTGGTTTTTGGTAGACCAATAGCAAAGCCACCATTCTTGGTTGTTGGTTATCCATTCACAAAACCATCACTTTTTGGTTTGAGGTAAACCAGATTTACAAAACCACCATTCTCGCTTTTGGTCACATTTGGAAAACCATCCTTGAGGTTTGCGATCATCCTATGAAAATCACCAGATCATGAGCAGGTGCAAGTATAAAGGGAGGTTTTCCCCATGTTCACACTAAGGGGGGAATGTTAGGAATATCCTAATTATCGTGGGATTCATTAGTTTATTTGTGTGTAATCATTATTTAAGTCTAGTATATTATGTTATATGGTTGTTATATAAAACAACATATATCAATTATTTGTTGGTGATTTTTACCACTCACATATATGGAGTGTGGGAGAGATTAATGGGATAATTAGTTAAGGCTACCTCCTATAATATAGGAATTATATGTCCTATATATATGTAAATGTATTATGCATGGAATGATTGAACATATATTGTTTTGAGTACATCTCGCTTATACCATGTCAACACGGTGGTTTGAGTTACTTGGTAGCTTTAGGAGAATGGTAGAAGTATGGAGAGAATTTTTGGGAGTTTTTAGTAACTCACATGAGTTTCAAGGTGTAAGTATAGGATAAATTGCAAAGTTTGGGTGCTCATCCGACTAGGTCTAGGTGTTTGGAGGCATGAGGATGAATTATAGATCCATGTGAGCTCATGGATTCATGTAATTAAGTTATTAATGATGCATTAAGGTTTTTATGACCTTTTAGAGAGTTTTTATGATGATTTACAGTGTTGGTTAAGTTGACCCTAAACTACACCATGTAAAACCCCAAGGGATAGCCATGCAAATGAGATGGGATGAGAAGACGAAGACCTAAATTATCTATTTTTATGATTGAAGATATTGAAAAGGAGTTTTATAGAGGTGTGATAAATTTTTGGATTCATTTTGAAGAATATTTTGCAAGTTATATTGTTTTTGGTGAAATAAGGTCAAGAAGAAGGAGTTTTCTAGTTTGAATCACACCTTTTGATGCTTGCCACAAATTTTGTGATTTGCATGGGACCTTATGGATTTAAGGGATGATTTTTAATTAAAATAATAAGGATTTAAAACAATAAATAATTCATTTCATCGTCAAATTTATATGAACAAATGTTAAGAAGGTGAATAACTTTTTGTGTGCTTAAAACTCTAGCTTGAAAGAGGTAAGAGATATTTGACTCCTAAGTACCTAGAATTGATATCCAGTGTAATTATAATGATTAGATGATTTATATGAATTATCAATAATTCTAAAAACGTTTGATAGAGCATATGGTGATGAGTGAACCCCACCGAAAATGAAAATTCATGAAATAAGTTTATTTTTTGACAAGGTTATCCAAAGGAGTTACAAAATAAATTGACATTATTTTAATTATGGGAGTTTTTCTTGACTTACATGATGTTTCTAAACGGAGAAGTGTTCCCTATTTATGATGATGGTCATAAGGCAACTTTGGGATAGTTTTAGACAATTATTAGAGATGGACTTGGTTGGAGGACTTCAACTAAGAGTAGGAAGGAAATTTGATATGTTATGGAAAGAGGATTCATATATATTTCCATTAGTACATTTTTTTGTCTTAATGATAATATTTTATGGGTTATCCAGTCGGTTTGTAGAGAAGAAGGTTTGTTGTTTGTCTGGACATAATTTCTTTTACTAAAAGAATGAGGTAGAAGATGCATGAGATGCATGAGTCAATGATTAATATTAGTTTTAGAGTGAAGATAGATTATTATTTTTCCATTAATGACTTTTTAGGTATTATAAGTGACAAAAATGGTGAAAACCACTTGATTTTGTAAAATTTCTCTCTGGGTGGTTTGATTTAGTGTAGAGGAAAGTTGGTGTGGTTTACACACATGAATGTTTCATGACCTATAATATTCATACATTTTGTCTATAGGTCCTACTTGATTCAAATTATTTGTTACATGTAATAGTTGAGTTGTTCTTAAGTGGTCTTAAGGCCCAAATGTGATGATAGGGTGTTGGAAACAACTGATTTAGGAAGGATATGAGCCTTATGGAGTTAGTTATGATAAATATAAATGGTGAAATATTATTAATTACCATGGATAATGTTTTTATATCATATTACACATGTATTGGTAATTTTGGATCTTTTATAATCATGATTTTTGAATTGGTGGTTTTAGCCCATCCAGGGATAGGGTTTTGTGTTAGTTTTGTGCATGTTTGGTGGTTTTGGGCATGGACGACCTATATGGGTCAAATGTGAATGTTTTAATGAATGTATTGGTATTTTTATTAAAAAAATGGTCGAAATTATGATTTAGGAGCAACCTCCTTTATGTTTGATAGATGAAGTGCATATAAAAGTGAAGTTTGAATTCAAATTTGAGTTAGTTTAGGGAGAGGAAAAATTGTGACCCATGTGTGTGTTTGTAACAGGTATGAAGGCATGATTTCATATCTAAAGAAGTTTGGTATAATTTGAGGAGTGATAGAGATAATGTGATCAAGAGTTTTATGCCAAGATAAGTGAAGAAAGTGAGAAATATAACGAGCTAGGAAAATGAGGGTTTGAGTTAGGGTTTGAAGGAGTTTGGAGCTGAATATTATGATCACCATCACTTGAGTTGTTACATATTATTATCAGTGATCTTATCATCAAAATATTGTGTGATTATTCATATTCATGCAAGTCTAGTTTTGTGAGTAATATCAGCAATGGTTTAGGGGTTAGTGCTCCTTGTGGGGTTTTTGCCTCACTAATGAAATATCTTGTGATGTGTAATATTCACTTGAGTCATTGTTATGTGTAATATAAGAAGAAAAATTAGTAGTTTTTCCCTCTTAAATCTTGTGTTCTTGTGCACTCTTTGTTTATGCTATGGTGTATGATTGTTATTTATTATTATCAAATTAATGCATGGATGAATTTTAATGGTGTATGAAAGTTAATTTGATATTGTATAACTTTTTGAATGACTGATTCTGATTCATCTCCTCTCAGTCCATTTTTCTTCCAATATATATTCTTATGGTTTTATATTTCTCCTCCTTGTAACATGAATACAATATGAATAAGATTGACCTCTCCCCACTCGATTGATGTGATGAACATTATACTATATTCCAATATTACAAAGAGGGTTCAAGCCACACATAGTTCTCCCAATTCTATGATGATATGGAGAGTGAAAATAATCTAAGGAAGAGGGAGCTTGGGATGTTTCCCTCACACTTGGTAATAGATAATTTTAAATTCATTTTATCTCATGGATTTTTAATCTAAATTAGAAATAGAGATGTATTTAAAGTTTGAGTATCTTTTTATAATGTTACTCTAAGGAATGGATGATTCAATTTTTAATATGTCATTATTAAAGTGTTATTCTAATGTGATATCCTTATATACCCCTAATAATTTAGTGTAAATGTGTTAATATATAAACCATAATGTTTTTGACCCAAAATTACCATCTAGGATGATAAAGCTACATTTTTATTTGAAAATAAGACCATTTAAAGTACAAAGAATAAGTTCAGGCCATGTGAAATAGGTTCATCAATTGAAATTTTCAATTCCTCATGAACCTATCTATCATAGAATTGGAATTAGATTGAAGATAGGAGTTAGTATTCATATGTGTTATGTAGAGTGTGGAGTGATTTTTAGAGTGCTAAGATAGAGAGTAGTTATAAATTAATGGCCTTGGGAAATAGGTAGGATGTTTTAAATTGGTTATTAAATAGGTAATATAATGATGTAATAATAAATTCCAAGTTTATATTTCCAAGTGATCAAAACAAATTTTTTGGTACCACAGGTTCATTATCTTAGAGTAGATAATAATTAACACTTTACAACCTTTTGAATCTACTTATATTTATAATCCCTAAAAACATTTATTATTCATTCTTCTATTTTGATGTGATTTCCTTGTATCCCCACTTTATATATTTTTCTAATGATTTATATTTTTACTTGGATGGGGTCAAAAATCCAAGACAAGTTCAAGTTCAAACTTGTCCTAGGGATACAAACCCATCCCATTTTGAATTTGATTCTAATTTGCGAAACCAAGTATATTTTAGTCATATTTATATGTTTTTGAATTTTTTTTATATCATTTACATTCCAAAATGTTATTAATTTGAGTTTAGTGGTTATATAAAAATTCAATTAAGATAATTTCAATTCAAGAAGGAATGACACTTAAAATCAATAATAAATTCTCTGGACACATATATGTTAAAGGGATTGAATCTTCATTGTCTAAATTTAAATTATAATTACATGTTTATGTCACTTGGTCCTAGATAAATGTCATGCATGGTCACATAGGCTAATCACATGTTCTCACATACGCATGCATAGGTTGGATAACTACATCGGTTTGAAGCCTCTTTTGTTTAATATTATGTCTATAAAATGCTCAACCATTATGGGGGTGTGTGGAGGTGAGTATCAATAAAGTAAACTAACCCCTTTTAAGTTAAAGATAAAAGATATAGAGATTTTATGTCAATGAGAATCCATATCTAATCTTGTCACATTCATCATGAGATTACAGATATATAAAGAAACCTACAAATAGAGTGAACAAGAATAGAGAGGTTAGAGCACATACAATTTCCTAGAGGAAAAATATGTAGCCTTTGAATAGTAATTTATCCATGGTACTTTTCATCCCCCTATAAACTTATCTAGAGTAAATTAACATGTTTTTAAATATACTAATCGATTCTTACACACAATTTGAGCACTTATCAAACCTTTTTCCAAAATATTTTCTTCTTCTCTAACCTTACTTGTAATTTTCAAATTCTAATTAGATAACAAAATATGAAAATTAAGAGTATAATAATTTAGGATCATTTGTATCTAAATTGAATTAGCATTAATCACTTATATCTTAAAGTAGGAAAAATCCTTACTTTTATATTATATTTTGGTGAACCTAATTATTCATTTAATCACATAACCTAGGGTTTCATTCCTCATCGAAAGGGTTTTAAATTTGTATTTAATTTTAGTAATTTTAAGGTCAATCCTATTATCCCATTAGGTTTTGGTGTTGGGTTGACTTATTTCCCATTATATCTATGTTTTACATTTCAAAATATTTTTTTCGAAAATTTAAATCATGTATAAATGATATAATTGTTTATTTTAATGTGAAGGAAAAATTCATCATTTGGATTAATACTAAATTATAATACATTAGTATAATGATGAATTTTACAATGAACTTTTATTATTATTATTATTATTACTATAGTTCAGATAACTCTCTATCCCATTCTCCCAAGGTTAATTCTAGCATGGCACAAATAGAATCCGGGCTTGTGGAATCCATAGTTGAAAATGTGTTGCTTATTTTGATAAAATTAAAAATTTCTTACATGTTATGAATGATGGTACTTATGTTGATAATTAATTTACCCTAAAATAAATAAGGTGTGGGGATTATTCCTTAATTATTTAAATTCATGGTTTAAGATTATAAATATTATTTGTAGTTAAATTATTAAGTAAATATTAGCATTAAAATATGAACATACATACAAAATACATTGAAATATATGTAAACTAGAACATGTTTCAAACATGGATAGATAGATAAATAATAATGTAATTAGTTTATGGTGATTATATAAGATTATATAGGTCAATTATGGGTATAAACAAACTAATTTTTTTAATGTAAACTCCTTGACTCTAATTATAGAATTGAATTACACTCTTGTATGAAACCATTTTATATGTGACTAAACCATTTAATGGTTTCATCTTATTGGATAGTTTTTTAGGATACGAATAATACTCAGTAACTTATAACATTTATATGAATGACTAGTGTGTGTGTGTGTGTATTATATATATATATGAGGTCTTGCTTGTGTAAAAATATCTAAAATCAATAACCTTGGCCCAAAACCCTAATATTCAGTAAAAAAATGAAAAAAGATTAATGGTTGGGTTAAATTTCAATATATATTCTACCTACATTAGAAAAACTCTTAAAAGGACTCAAATCACATATAGTCATCAACATAGATATTTTAGGTAATAATAAATCAATGAAACTATATGTGACAATGTAAATAATTGATAATTACTTTGTATTGACTTGTCTTGCTTGTTCTTGACTTGGATTTGCAAGATATTTATTTGGGAAGCTTAACTATTAGACCTATTTTATATATATTTTAACCTTTATAGGATTTGTTCATAATATTTGATTTTTATTTAGGAAGTATACGGGAGCTTTGGTTTCCTTTTGTTGACTTGTGCTTGAGGATCTCTTAAAAGTTCTAAGGTAAGTTCCAAATGATTAAATGATTATCTTATAATTTATTATATAGTGTTTCATGTGTTAGGTAAATCATAGTTTACCTAGGTTAATTCAACATATGTAAGCTAATTATTAAGTTGTTATAAACCATATTTTTGTTTGTATTTAGGAATAGTATTCCCGTAGCATTTTTTGTCATTATTTGAGCTATTATGGTTATGTATTGTTCAAACCATATATTTGTAATTAGTTGTAAATGAGAGTGTTTACTATTGTATTGTTGCAACATATCTTGGTTGTTTGTATATGGTTGTCCAATATATATAAATATTACAATGTATCTATTGTAATATGATTTTCCTGAACATCAATATAATTTTTAGGATTTCATCCCTGTTCCCAAATTACATTTGGTACCAGATCGGATGGAGCCCCTTGTTAGGTTGGAGAGAGGTTGCAGAAGTTAGAAATGTTTTGGAGAAGAATTCTACATTCTAGGAGATCTAGTGTTGCCTCTAGCAACTTCCCATATCATCCATGCATCCCCATAACCTCATGTCATTCTACAGGTAACAGAAAATAATGTTTTTTACACTGGTGTAGGGAGAACCTGGAAAAATTTGTGTCCTAGAGCCATTCGATTCAAAATCAGATCAAAACTAAAAAAATAATTTTCCCCAACCGGGGTTTTCCTTCTAATTTAGAGGTGTATATAGTATCTACTAATTATGGCGGACTATCTACATTTGGAGGTGATCCATACATCTTGGGCTGATTTTCATTTGAGCTCTTACCGAGTTGTGTTGAACACCAAGTGAGTGACAGATTATAGTGTTTGATAAAGCAAATTGTATTGGACCCAAGCCATACATTACATTTACGCAATTGCATTGTTTTGTAAACACAAGCAGCTAAGTAGATTCTTTTCTTTCAATCGAGTCCACATTCCATGTGATTGGGATATTCAACATTGAATGAGAGTGTTAAGCGATGTTCAAAGTCATCTCCATATAAAGTTGAGCTCTATTTGGATTTGATCATGTCGTGCCCCCTGTCATACCGAGCCTTTTGAAATTGTGCACGTAAGCTATGAAGCTAATCAAAAGTGGAAAAAATCAATAAGTAGAAGATCCTCCAAAATATAACTTTTAGCGGTGAATATCCAAAGGCAAAGGAATAAATCAAAATCAAAGAAAAAGTGGTGAAGGCATATAAAGGAGAGCTAATCCATTTTTGGTGCCATGAAACCCTAACTCCAATGTTGCGACATGATCATTTTCCATGTATAACCTCCAAAAAGAATCCATATTGAACTGTTTGATAGGGTTAGTGTTTTCATGCAAATGTGCAACAAGGAAATTAAAATTTTCTAAGCATGACAACTATACCCCTATACCAAATTTTTTATGTTTTATCATTCCGAGACACCTGGGTCTGCCTAGTTAGTCTAGTAACCTCCCAATTGGTTTTAATTCATTACCCTAGGTGATTTAGGAAATTCCATTCATTCCCAACTAGGGGATTCTAGGATTTCATGAAAATTTGGAAGCTACATGCAATTGTGGGAAGGGCTATCACCTTTGGCCTCCCTAGGGTGGAGTAACCCCATGGATCAAGTAGAAAATCTAAAATATACATAGAAGTGATTTAAAGGTCTTAGGATATCATAGAAGGGATTTAGAAATATCTTGGAAGGTCTCGAGAGAATTTGGGGTAGTTTCACCAAAATTAGGGTTCATAGGCCTAGTCAGTGTATAGGCCAAAACATCTTTCAAGCTTTTGAAGGTGATTCGGGAGCTCCGAATGGATTTAGGAGTAAGAAAAACATCACCGTGAAGTGAATTCAAATACCGATAATCTAGTGGAAGTACTTTTTCACAACACTTTGGCACCTTAGCTCTGCAAGCATTTGTTCTCATGTAAAGGTGTAGTACCAAATAAAAAATCCACTTTTCTAGGGATCAAATGGAATAATAAATAAATTAATCCCCCACCATTGGATTAAAAATGAGATTTCAATTCAGAATCATATAAAATTTCACCATAACCATCCATCGAGAGCTCACGTTATCATCGTCTCAAGTTGTCCTTTTGGAGCGAGTTCGGGAGTTAGCCAAATTTTGAGAGGACACATGTCAACTTCGGGAGCATGGTGGGATTTTATGTCCCTAACGTACCTCAAGGTTTGAGACATAAACCATTGAAATTTTTCCCAACCACCATGTGACCTTTAGAACCTCATGCGACCTTCGGGATCACCATTCAGCCCCCAAGCACTTGTGGGAGCTCACATTCCTTGTCGTCGCCGATCTCCACCACATTTCAGCTCCAAGAGTGTCAATGAATTTTTTTCCCTCATGTAAGTGATATAAAAACTTGAAAATTTTTCCCATCCCTCCGGAGGAAACTTCTGGTCACCCATGTTACCCGCTTCCATCCCCTTAGGGCTTTAAAGATGAATTTTTAGTTGTCATTCCCTATTGTCGGATCTCCGCCACGTGTTGCCACCTTGATCATTGTGGAATTTTATGTCCCTCATGTCCCTTTGAGGTGAGGGATGTTAGGGACATGAAAATTCACCTCATCCCTTCTCAACTTTAATTTTCAAATTTTATAAATTTTTCCTGCTTCTATCTTCTAACATCTAACTCCTCTGTGCACAACTTGCTCTGTAACTTTCTCTACAACTTATCACCACCACTCCAGCATTTCCAAAGCTCAAACCATATTTTCCATAGAAAATAAATCCTTAACTCCATGAAAATATTTAGGTTCTAGAATAAATATTGATCAAATGAAGAACAAAGAAGCCAGAAGTTTGAAAATCTTCATTGCCATGAAACCGAAAATCGAAGAGATCTTACAATCCGGTGCACAGATTGACAAACCATATATTGTTGATTCATTCTCTATTTAATGCAATCAAAAATTATATTCAGAGCTCCCATTCACAGCAAGTATTTCTCATAACAAATAAAATCCACTTCCATCCCCACAAAGAACAAAGCTTAAATTTTCACAGCCAAACCTGAAAGCTGGATCGAAGAGAAATTTCACCTATGAGAAAAGAATAAAAAAACTATCACAATGGAATTTATTTAATCAAGAATGGAGAAAAAATAAATAAATAGAAATTTCAAGTTCCATTAATGGCCACCATGACATAGTAGTGCAAAAATCAGCGAGCTACCTCTCCACTTCTAAGGGTTCAAGTGGGAGAAATCGCACAAAATTGGAGGGAATGATCATTGAAAAATATAATTTTTCATGTCATGAAGTCCCTATTTTTTATGGATATGGAGGGATATGTTTTTATCTACATTCTACTTTCTTCGAAGAAATTTTAAAATTTTAGATGATCCAATGGGAGAAATCATTTGAAATTCAGAGGGGAAGGGTCTCCAAAAAATCTAGCTTCTCTCAAACTAGTTTTGCACGATGAAGTTGCCAATTTATCAAGATATGAAGGACTGATTTTTTATCAATATTCTTCCCCTGGTAACTACATACCCAAAGCTCTTACCAGACATAAATTTTCATTTTTCATTTCTGAGCTTTTTGAAAAGAGAATCATCATGAAAATTTGAGCACGAGTTCGTGACGAAGAGTTGAATCCAAAAAGTTGTTCCCATCGCAAAAAGAGGTCATTTTCACCACTTAATAAAAATATCATATGTTATACTTCCTCACATGCTATAAATGATGAGTCCCAATGAATTACAAGTTTGATCACTCAGGATAATCAGAAAAGGGGTAAAATGGAAAGTAAGACAAAAAAATTCTTCCCAAAATAATAGGTTCCCAAATAAAAACCTGATAAAAATAGAAATGTACTAAAAATAGCAACATCTCAAGAACATATGAGGTTTTAATATGGTAGATGGTTCAAAAGGTGAAATTGGAGCAAGATAGGTGATATGCCCCAGAATAGCAGAGCATATTATATATGAAGTTTTCATTATGGAGTGGAAAATTATATATGACTTTTTTTTCACTCACCTTACTACTTTTAGAATCCATTTTGGATAATGAGTTGGTTTCATGAGTTGAAAAGGAGTGATGATAACATCATGGAGGTCCTAGAAGAATCATCTTGAGTGTAATGGTTTATAGAAGAAAAGCAAGGCATCGTAAGGCACATCATGTGAATTCATCTTTATCACTTAAGGAACCGAGTGATCCAAAGTGAATTGGTCAGAATGATTTCAACGAGTCAAATGGTTGATCAACCAAGTTTCAAGGAGGGTCATCCTGGGCATTGAATGTGTTCATATCAAGCTTCCAAAGGTAAACATAATAAAATTGTTTCTAAACACTCATTCTATGGTCTGGGATGTCATAGATTTTGCAGTCATCACTAGATTGGGAAAATGATTCAAATTTATTTAAGGGAGGAATCTTCATCAGTGTAGAAGATAACCAATGGTAGAAATATTAACTCAAAGTTCATGGTTTCATCAAGGTATTCAAATCATTTTGTCATGATGAGTGTTTTACCCTCTATCCCTTCCCTCTTCCTCTCTTTTTGTCTCTTCTTTCTCTCCCAATTCTAATTCTTCTTTATGCATCATCATTATATTTCATCTTATTCACTTAAGTGAATTATTTTAAATTTGTAAAAAAATATTTTCTCAAAATTATAAGAGAAATACTTAATTCATGGAAAATGAAAGTTCACAAGTGGAATATGGAAATGAAGATTCATGTGAGGTAGGTGAAAGGAAAATTCAGTTTTCTATAAATTGTAATGAGCTCTTCATTCAAGAGGGTTATAATTCTAAAATTCTGCTAGCTAGTTTTATTCCTATAAGTTTATGACATATATTTTTCTCACTTGTGAGTGAAAAGAGTTAGCCACTTTCCCCTATTCTCAATGTCTTTCATTCTCATACTATGTAAAATTTCTTCTTGAGCATTAATATAAGAAGGAATTTCAAAAAAAAATTGACTGAGGGGTTTACTGATACTTTGTGTTCATTAAATTCTAATTGGTCTTATTGTTGTTTGTAGTATTGTTTCTTAAAAATTTTAGTGCATGTGATGAAATTTCTAGCTGGTATGTGTACAAATCTGATTTTCTATCTCGCAATATTATTTCTCCTACCTCTTTTATAACTCCCTTTTCCCACTCTTCAGATAAAGTTTTACCTAGCCAGATATTTATATTTTTTTCACAGGGTCAGTGAAGTGCCCCTATTGGATCCCCAACCATAAGGCCACAAGGAAAATCAACCTGTACTCACACATGCATATATGATAGCTTCACTGGTTAAGTAGAGGGACTTAGATTCCCAGAGCATTGAAAAGAAATCCACAAGTTGGTCCACCTAAAAATTTTCTCACCAAAATATTTTGGCACCCATTGTGGGGAAAATTTAGTATTATCTGCACCCAAAATACTACTAGAAGGTCGAAAAATAAATAAAATAGAAAAAATATATATTCAAAAAAAAAAATCAGATTTCAAAATAAAATCATTCTTGAAGGTGACTCCATCAAGGAATGAAACTCGGTCACGTTCATTTCCCACATCATGAAGAAATTTCTAGATTAGAGTGAAGTACCAATGAGTGATAGTGAAGAAGAAGAAGAAGAAGATGTCTATCCGAAAAGAAGATCGTTGATCAACCATGGTTTCGAACTAGTGTTGGCAAAGGAAAGAAGAAATAACGTGTCACCAAAGTGAAGAGGAATGAATTCAAAGGAGACATAAGATAATTTGTGAAGCTCAATGATAAAAATACAACTTGAGACAACCCATAGCAAGGAATAAGAAGAGGAGAGTTGTCTATAAAGGAAGATCCTCAAGACCATTCATACCATAGGTTTTTCATACCGAAAGGTTATTTAATTTCTCTTGAAGAAAATCATATCCTTGATCCTATCGATAAAGATAAAATCAGAATTCAAGAAGATGATGAAGGACAAGACAATGCAAGATCAAGTGAAGAAGATTTTTGCAATCTTGCATAGCTCACTACAAAATTGAGAATGTTTTCCTTCTTATACCATTCTCTAGATGAATTCATTGTATAAAGTGATGAAGAAATGAATATTTTGAAAATTGAATATGTGGAAAGGATTCAAAGCATATGTAGTCCCTACTTTCCTTTGACACGTTTTAGATCTGATCTTGCTATTGCTGATTTCATTTTGGACATTATTATGTTTTGACTTAGTATGATGTGTATATTTTAGGTCATGGATCATTATGGACCTTGGTTCAGTTATCATGCATGATGACTTTTGGAGACAATATTATCTATGGATGATAATATACTACTTGACATGGACAAATTATTGGTGTTGATTTTAGACATGTGACATTTGATATTATGAGTAGCTCTAGTATAGAGATTCATTGGATGATGATATAGTGGCAAAATTGAATTTAAAATGATAATGTTGAATTTTTGATATTGTTGTGATTTGGATTTGATATTTATATGTTGCTTATATCATTTTGGATGTTTTGATATGGCCATGAGGCTGAAGGAGGTATTGTCATTTTACAGGTTAAAATATCACAACAATGTCGGGGGACTGGAGACTAACCATATTGGAATTCCGTGTGAAATCAACAAGGTCACCATGGCAACTATGTTATGAGTTGTGTGTGTGTGTGTGTGTTATGTTAGGATTTCCCATGGGGGGATTTCCATTATATGTGACCATGGGATGTGTGTTTTATGTATGTGTTCCTTTTAATTATTGTTGTATGTATTTTATTTAGTAAAGTGTTCCTTCTTGTAATTTAATTTTAAAAATGATAATCCTAATGTGAAAGTCATATAGTTAAATTTTATTTAATTTAATTGGGATGTGGAATGTAAGTAATAAAGTTGTTGTCTTAGTTATTAATTAAATTGGAATTATGTTATGTATAACCATAGGTTGAATAAATAAATCATTATGACAAAAAGAATGTAATAAATGAATTCATAGATATTAATTCATGTTGTAATAATGTGTAAGAGGATGTAAGAGATGTGTAAGTGATGTGAAGGTTTGTGTAAGTCAGATTTTGGAGTGTAGAACACTTCATCCTCAAAGGAATTCGAATTTGTCCTTGAGGGCTGCATTTTGAGGCTTGTGGGACAAGTTAGACTTGTCCCACACCTCTTAAAATCATCCACCAACCATGCCTATGGTTTGGGAGTAAATTTTAGCCTTTTTAATTAAAATTTGAAATGACTATGTGTAAGTTTTTATTGCACTTTACTTACAAATTTTAATTCAGTCCTTGTTAATGTATGGGTTAATTTTGAGTGTGTAAGTTGCTTGTCATCTCCATTTATTGTGATTAATTGTGAGGTTGAATTTCTCCTTTTGGGGTTGAGTAAGAATGATGTGGCATCCCACTTGGAATCCACATCATCCTCTCCCTCCCTCTCCTTTAAAATTTGAATTTCTCCTCTTGTTTGGGTTGTTGAAACTTTGCTTTTTCCTCCTTGGGTCAAATTTTATTATTGTTGGAGCTTGCTTTGAGGAAGGAGTTGGAAATTATTTTGCATGCTTATACCTTGTTGTTTTGGGACTGCATTTTGAGCAATGAAGGAACTGTTATTTGGGAAAACAATCCCCACTATGGAGAGGTAGGATTTTGTCCTTTTTATATGTAGTTTTTCCCTTTTCTTGCATGAATGAAATGGTGATTGTGCTGTGTATTCATGGCTAGTTGGGTAGTTTTCTTAGGGAAAGGTGTAGGAGAAGACTATGGGGACTTATATGGGGGCATAGGGATTGCCAATGGCACTTATTTTATTGTGGAGGAAGTTTTGGTATTAGGATCGACCTTGGAAAAGAAAGCTGATTACATTTCTTACTATGGGGGCATAAGGGATAAACTTGGGGGCATAAGGAGGGGTTGGGAGATATAAGGTTTATGGGTGTGATATGTTTATTGGTGGTATGTATTTTGGTGGATGCCCAATTCCAAATTGGGAGGCATAAGGAGATTCCCCATAGTTCTTGCTCTTGATGGCTTGCTTGGTCAAGCCTATGTATTGTGTGAATGATTCTTATTGCAGTGGTGAACTGTTGTCTTTGTTTGGACTATATTTCTTGTTGTGTTCTGCATGTGAAAGGAATGTTGTTTGCTATGATAGAAGCCTTGTTACCATGTGTTGATGTTCATTCTCCATTTCAATATGGTTGGGGCTCAGGGGCCAATGGGGAAAGATGGATTCTCCTTTCCCATTGGATGTCTTGGTTGGGTGGAGAGCGTTTCCTTTCCCCCTTCCTTGTTGTGATCAAGTTGCAAAGAAGAAGAAATCAGCATGTTGTTGTTTTGGAGCTTGGAGAAAATATAGTTTGACAGTCCCATCCCTTGAGAAATTTCATTGCTATTTTCCCACTCGAAGTGGATGAATTGTATCATTATTTGTAATAAGAAGGAACCTTGTATTGTAAAGGAAAGATTGAGATTCATTAGAAAATGTAAAGAGTTATTATTCCATTCTCTGTTTGGGAAAGAATGTCATACAATTTGTAAATTACATTTTGGAATTTGAAGAAAGAAATAAGTTTTTGTGTTATTTCTGGAAATCAATAATGAAAGTTCCTCTCTTACTCAACTTACATTGTTATATTGCATTTTAATTGTTGTTATATTTGTAATTTCTGTTTTGAAAAGAAAGAATGCATGGAAATGATGGACAGTGTTGTATTCCTTACAAGATGTATATTGAAATTGAAATCTGAATTGTAATCTAACTCAAAATTGCATAGAAGACTTAATAAGCAATTATATGACACCAATTAGACAACTATACACACTTTTAAAAGATAAATTGGTATGCAGACTTAAAGAAAATAGTCACCAAATTAAAACTTCATCCTGGCAATTCATGTGTTATTAAAAATGAGCAAGTTCAGACTTATACTCAACAATAAGTTATAAAATTTGAGATTCACATTAGGAAGACATAATGAACTCTAATTCACTAAAATATTCAAGAATTAATCCCTAAAACGTAAAGAATTTTAAAACGGGAACTTGCACAGTTGTTTTTCTTTCTATTGCCAAAAAAATGCAACCTCGAACAAATTAGACAATTTGACTTCACTAAAATATTATAAACCCTCCCTAGACTGATCCTCCATGTCTTTTTGGCATGTTGAGTGAAGGAGGAGTTCTAATTTTATCAAAATTTCAAGTTGGAAAATTGCCAGTTTTAAATTTTAAACCCTGTAGATTTCTTTCTCAAAATTGAACCTCAAAACTTCATCAAAATCCAAAATTTATGATTTTTGTGCAAAGAGGACTCGAGAGCTTTCTGGAAATTCCTTGTTTTCCCAAAATGGAGTTTCCTATCAAAATTTATGGCCATTTGAAGTTTTTACTTCAAAATGGCCATAAAAAAATTAATCTAATTATACAAAATTAAAATTTAACCTTTGGAAAATTTTACCTAAAAATTCTGCCACCCCATAAACCTTTCAACCAATCATGTGATGCCACATGGCACTTTGGAGGAGTAGACCTTTTAAAACCTTACTTTTAGAAAATTTGACTTCGGAGGAAAATTCTCCCATTTTTCCCCGTGTCCCCACAGCCAATCACATGCTAACACGTGGCTTGGTGGGCACGTGGATAAAATTGAAAACTAAATCATTTAAACTCTTTTTGAAAAAATTTGCCTTTTTCTCCATGGCCCCTCACCCCCGTAGCCAATCAGGAGTGACACATGTCATAAATGGATGCAAAGGCACGCACAAGTCTTTTTGACCTTTAAACACGTTTGCCATAAACTTTTAATTTGCTCCGCTGCCCCGTAGGCCCACGTCCATTCAGAGGACACCACGTGGCATTTTTCACAAATCGAAGGAAAACTTTTCCTTTGGAAAATTCATTTTTTGAACCTTGAAAAAAAATTAAAATGTTTCCTCGTGACCTACTGGCCCCGTCGAATCACGAAATGACACGTGGCATGGATTTCTCCTTAGCGGAGGCACGCATCCAATTTTTCCTTTGGGATTTTGGCCTAAATTCTCTAAATCCTTAAATGTTCTACCTCTCCACTTTTCCTCACACCAACCGAGAGGTACCACGTGTCCTCTCAACCGAACATGTGGGCGCGCGGAGGAGATTTGCACTTTTGCGCTCAAGAGGGAAAATTTCACCCCAAAACTCCGTCGGCCCATAAATTGAGTTTTACAAGGATTTAGAAGGACTTATTTATATGGTTGGAAAGGTGAGAAAATTTCCTATCCAATGAGCATGATTTAGGAAATTTTTGAAGAATATAAGTGTGTGAAAAATCAATTTGAACCCTGTAAGCTTTGTAGGGGCGGAGAGGAGTGAGAAATTACTCTCCTAACCCAAGTGATGAATTTAATCCCTTGTGTTGAATTTTTGCTTGTTGTGAGATGTTGTAGAATCATTTTTGCAAGTCAATCTTGACTGTTAATATAAACCTAGTTTTTGATAACTATGATCTTGTAACCTTCTTTGCAAACACCCTTAACAAAAATAAATTATTAGTAATTTTCCTAGCTAAACCTAGTTTGTTTCTTGGTCTCAAGTGGTAATTTGAAGCGGGCATTATAGCATAATAGAAGGAAAATCTGACACCAAAGTCTTTGATGAAATTTGGAGGTATGATTCAGCTCTAGAGAAGATATGAACATTTTGAATCTCAACATCAAATGGAGGAACAATACAAGACGTGCCCTATGGAAGAAGATCTAGATTGCTTCCCATACTATGATTTTTTCATTCCCAGAAGATTATTGGATGCTTCCAAAGAATATCTTATCATGGAACCTTCCAATGAAATCCAAAGAAACATCATGGAGGAAGAAGTAGAAGACATGAAGATAGAATCACCATTCAACAATTCCATTTGGCTCGAGGCACAACCCATAAGAGGAATAATATATTCAATAAAGGAATATCCTTGCTGCATAATGGATAACCCAATGCTCTCGAAGACTTAACCAATGATGAATAAGATGGCCAATTTAAAGTAAGCATTAGTTATCTATTTTCAAATTTTTATCTTTCAATAAATGATGAAATGGAGAAATGTGAAAAATTGCAAGGAAGTCACCTGACATCATGGTCCAAAGATGATGAATTCAAGATGGTCATAGATAATATTCTCTCCTATTTGTATTCTTCAAGTGATGTAGAAATGTTACATGAAAAAATGAAGTTAAAGAATCAAAATATCTCATCGATGCTATCATGGATGATCAAATGGAAGAAGCCCTCTGTATTTTCAAATCCAAGGAGAACGAACAATTTAAACACAATATCTATTCACTTGGGGAGTAGAATCATCATGGTGAAAACATATCCTTTCATCTTTCAGCTGAGCAAGAAGATTCAATAATGGATGGTCAAGATGTAGCTGAAAATTCTTCTCATCTGATTACACCAACATGGTTCTTTACTTATTACCATGAAGAATATGATATGGTTTTGAGCTTGAAGAAGTGCACTTCCCATGAAGCTTGGACCTCTTCTCCCTTACACTAGGTGTCATGAATCAAGTATTACTGTGTTTATAAGAAAGTGAATCTTTGGAAATACAAAGCATGGAAGAGGTGAATAGGATGTTTCAAATGAATCTTGGGTTCATATGGATCATATTTTTAACCATCTCCTAGAGGCACAACAAGAATATTATTCCAATGAAGATAAAAATGATCCTATGGAAATTTCAAAAGAACTATCCATACAAGATATCTTGAAGGCTGTAGAAGAAACTAAAGATCCTCAACTCAGTATTGAACTATTAGCCCAGGCCATGGAGATATAAGACATGTATGAGGCCATTTGTGATCCTCTTTTTGATTCACCAATTTTTATGTTGAGATGGAGTAGTTGGATAATATTGATGACTTCTCTAATACTTTGGTTGAGAATGAACATGAAAACATGTCTTTTCTTCCACATCATGTGAAGAAGTTCATGAGTGTAAAATAAGAAAGGTTCTCGAATCTCCTTTGTAATTCCTCAATCTTGAAGATAACATCTCTATTGTGGGAAATAATAACATGGAAAATATTGAGCTTATTTGCACCAAATAAATTCATTCAAAGAAAGATAAAAATCTGCAAGACCACCTGGGATCGTGATCAAAACCAACTTGCTCCCATCATTTTGGAATGGTCTACCAGTGAAAAGAAAAAATTCATATGGAAAAATAAAATGAAGGGTGGGGAATGCTTATATGGCCAAATTAAAAGCATCGATTTTGAAAATGATATCAAGATGCACTCGAATGAATGCATATTGGTGATAATTTCTCTAGACAACAAAGTGGGAGTATGCATGATTCTTTCCAAATGATCCAAAATAAGACTACACTCACCATCCTCCCAGCTCTAATTCATCTTGAACATGTTCCCATGCTGCAACAATATCTTAAGGATGATGAAGATCTCTAGCTCAATGATTTAACCCCCATGTCCGAAAACACTTGCTCAAAGAAATAAAGCGAGATGTTCAAGGAAGTTATTGAATGGGAAGAAAACCAGTTTGTTCTCACTCCTTCTAAGTGTTTTGCTGATATAAGAGACAATTTGAAGTTATAATTCAAAGAAGATGAATTTTTCATGATAGAAACAATTTTCCCACTCTCGAAGACATGGAGGGATGGTGTCTCATGATTGTGGGACATCAAGAGGAATCTTCAAAATGCAAAATTTTCAAGAGGTTAACCAAATTTTCAATGGATGAAGGAACATTCTCAATATAGTATGAGTACAAGGATGGAATCCTAGTTAGCATTCTTATTCTTAAGCCATTTAAAGCTATCACCAAAGTATGGTTTGATCAAATAATTTATTTATTTTCTTCAAAGGTCATACTTCAATCCACTATTTCATGATGGCATGTACTTTTCTCAACCTATTGTCGGGTATGTGTATATCATTTCCCCACCTCTGTAAATTTCCATCCCTTTGTACATAATTTTCCTTTCTTGTTACATGTTTTTCCTTTATGTTATTTGTTTTGTGTTTCCTTTCCTTCCACTTGTGTGTCATGTGTTTCCTATCATTTTGTGTGTGTGTGTGTGTGTGTGTGTGTGTGATTTCTTCTTCTTTCTCTCTCTCTCTTGTAAGTTATACATGAATCTACAGGGCCCAATGGATAAGGCACTGGTCTTTGTTTTGAAATGTTGAGATTCTAGGATTCTCCATGTCATGTATTCACTACACTCATTCCATGTCATGTCCCCAAGCTAGAGCCAACTGTTGTCATGTAAATGTGCAACAAGGAAATTGACAATTTCTAAGCATGACAACTATACCCATGTACCAAATTTTTCATGTTTTATCATTCTGAGGCACCTCGGGTCTACCTAGTAAGTCCATTAACCTTGTAATTGGTGTTAATTAATTCCCCTAGGTGATTTAGAAAATTCCATTCATTCCCCACTAGGTGATTTTAGGAGTTCATTAAAAGTTGCAAGCTATAGATAGTTGTGGGAAGGGATATCATGAGCATTCCTAGGGCTAGACCAGCCCCATGTAGCTGAGAAGAAAATCCAAAACAAACATAGATGTGATTAAAATGTCTTGGGACATCATGAATGTTATTTAGGAAGATCGTGGAAGGTCTTGAAGAAGTCGGGGTAGTTTCACCAAAATTAGCGTTTGTAGGCCTAGTTAGTGCATAAGCCAAAACAAATGTTGAGATTTTGATGGTGATTCTAGGAGCTCTAGATGGAGTTAGGAGAAAAAAACCTTTTTTAAAAATCTAATTCCAAGCCCTACAAGATGGTAGAATTATGTTTTCACAACTCTTTGGCACATTAGGTCATAAGCATTTTTTCTCATGCACAAGTGGAGTACCAAACACAAAATCCACTTTTCGAGAGATCAAATGGAGTAATAAATAAATAAAAACCTCACCATTATATTAAAAAGGACATTTCTAGTTAGGATCATATAAAATTTCACCAAAAATTTCCATCGAGAGCTCAAGTTATCATCATCTCAAGTTGTCCTCTTGGAGTGAGTTCAGGAGTGAACCAAATTTTGAGAGGACACGTGTCAACTACAGGATCTTGGTGGGATTTTATTTCCCTGATGTACCTCAAGGTCAGGTACATCAACCATGGAAAAATGCACCCATCCCCAATATGACCTCTAGAACCTCACGTGACCTTCGGGATCATCGGTTCACCCTCCGGTGCTTATGGGAGCTCAAATTCCCAGTCGTCGAATCTCCACCATGTGTCAACTCTAGGAGAACCATGGAATTAAATGTCCCTCATGTACCTCACATGTTAGGGACATCAAACCTTGAAATTTTTTTCCATCCCTCTAGGGGAAACTTCTGGTCATCCATGTGACCAACTTCGATCCTCGGTGCTTTAAAGCTGAATTTTTAGCCTTCAATCCCTCTCGCCGGATATCCGCCACATGTCGCCACCTTGTTCATAGTGGAATTTGATGTCCCTCACATTCCTTTGAGGTGAGTTATATCAAGGAAATGAAAATTCACCTCATCCCTTCTCATCTTTAATTTTCAAAATTTAAAAATTCCTCCTTCTATCTTCTAACATCTAACTCCTCCGTGCACAACTTGCTTTGTAACTATCTCTATAAATTCTCACAACCACTCCACCATTTCCAAAGCTCAAACAATATTTTCCAAAAAAATAAATTCTTTACTCCATGCAAATATGTAGGTTCTAGAAGAAATATTGATCAAACAAAAATGAAGAAGCCAGAAGTTTGAAAATTTTCATTGTCATGAAACCAAAAATCAAAGAGATCTTACAAACCGATGCACGGATTGACAAACCATATGTTGTTGAGTTCTTCTCTCTTGAAGGACATTAAAAACTCATATTCAAACCTCCCATTTTCATAAAGGAATTCTCACAACAAATAAATTCCACTTCCGGCTCCACGAAGAACAAATCTCAAATTCCCGTCAAACCAACAACTGGATCAAAGAGAAATTTCACCAATGAGACAAGAAGAAAAAACCTATCACAATGGAGTTTATTTACTTGCGAATGGAGGAAAAAACCAAACCTAAAAATTTCAAGCTCCATTAATGGCTACCATGAAATAGTAGTGCAAACAATTAGTGAGCTACCTCTCCACTTCTCTGGGTTCATGTGGGATAAATCACATGAAAATTTGAGGGAATGATCATTGGAAAATCTGGTTTTACGTGAAATTGTTTTCACACCATGAAGTCCATTTTTTTACTTATATAGAGGGCTGTGTTTTTTTATCTATATTCTTTCCTCATTGAAGAAAATTTTAAATTCCTAAAGATCCAACGGTGTGAAATCATCTGAAATTCAAAGGGAAGCGCCTCTGAAAAATCTAGTTTCTCTCAAACTAGTTTTTGCAAGATGAAGTTGCTAGTTTCTCGAGATATGGAGTGATGTTTTATCAGTATTATTCCCTGGTAGCTCAATATCCAAAGCTCTTACCAGACATAAATTTTCATTTTTCATTTATAAGATTTTGGAAAGTGAATCATGATGAAAATTAGAGCACAAGTTTGTGACAAAGAGTCGAATCCAAAAACATTATTCCCATTACAAACAGAGGTAATTTTCACCACTTAATAAAATTAACATATGTTATAATTCCTCACATGCTATAAATGATGAGTTCCACTAAATTACAAGTTTGATCACTCAAGACAATCAAAAAGGGGGAAAATAGAAAGTAAGACAGAAAATGACTTCTTCCCAAAATAGCAGGTCCATAAATAACAACCTTCTAAAAATAGCAATATATCAGGAACAAAGGAGGTTAGAATATGGTAGATGGTTCAGAAGGTGAAATTTGAGTAAGACAGGTGATATGCCCCAGAATAGCAGAGCACAGGCTCATATTCTAAAAATAGAAAGTTTTCATTTCGGAGTGGAAAATTGCATATGACTTTTTTCACTCACCTTACTACTTTTTAGACTCCCTTTTGGATAATGAGATGGTTTCATGAGTTGAAAAGGAGGAATGAGAACTTCACGGAGGTCCTAGAAGCATCATCTTGAGTGTAATGGTTTATAGAAGAAAAGCAAGGCATCACAAGGCACATCATGTGAATTCATCTTCATCACTTAAGGAACCGAGTGATCCAAAGTGAATTGGTCAGAATGATTTCAACGAGTCAAAGGGTTCATCAACCAAGTTTCAAGGAGGGTCATCATGGGCATTGTATGTGTTCATCTCAAGATTGCAATGGTAAACATCATAAAAGTGTTTCTAAACACTCATTCTATGGTCCAAGATGTCCATACATCATAGAGTTTACGGTCATCACTAGATTGGGAAAATGATTCAAATTTATTCAAGGGAGCAATCTTCATCAGTGTAGAAGATCACCAGTGGCAGAAATCTTCACTCAAAGTTCATGGTTGCATCAAGGAATTCAAAGAATTTCATCATGAGGAGTGTTTTCCCCTCTATCCCTTCCCTCTTCCTCTCTTTCCCTCTCTTCTTTCTCTCCCCATTCTAATTATTCATTATGCGTCATCATTGTATTTTGTCCTATTCACTTAAGTGACCTATTTTAAATTTGTAAAAATTATTTTCTCAAAATTATAAGAGAAATACTTAATTCATGGAAAACAAAAGGTCACGAGTGGAATATGGAAATGAAGAGTCATGTGAGGGAGGTGAAAGGACAATTCAAGTTGCTATAAATTATAATGAGCTCTTCATTCCAAGGGGTTCTAATTCTGAAATTCTTCTAGCTGGTTGTATTCTTGTAAGTACATGAGAGAGATTTTATCACTTGTGAGTGAAAAGAGTTAGCCACTTTCCCCTATTCTCAATGTCTTTCATTATCATCCCGTGTACAATTTATGCTCGAGCACCAATACAAGAAGGAGTTTTGAGGCTTTTTTACTAAGGGTTTTACTAATACCTCATGTTAATTAAATTCTAATTGGCCTTGTTGCAGTTTGTAGTATTTTTTCTTCCTAGTTTTAGTGCTTGTGATGAAATTTATAACTAGTGTGTGCGGGAGTCTAATTTTCTACCTACAACATTAGTTATCCTAGCTCTTTCCTCACTCCCATTTTCCACTCTTCAAAAATATTCTTCCCTAACCAGAGATTACTAGCTTTTCCATAGGGTCGGTGGAGTGCCCCTACTAGATCCCCGGCCACAAGGCCACCAGGAAAATAAACCTTTATTCATGCATGCATATATACACGATTGTACGGGTTAAGTAGAGGGACTTAGATTCTTAGAGCATTGGAAATAAATCCACAAGTTTGTCTACACCGACAAATTTTCTCATCAATAGTTAATCAATCTCTTTATGACTTTAAATAAAACTATCTCCATTTTGAGTTATATCCGCTTTAGGCATTGTGTTGGTTAGTGACATCGACTTGGAAGGGGCATGTTTATGGTTCAACTTCCCCAAACACATACTTTGAAAACTATTTTGAGTTAGCAGCATTTTTGGTAGAAACCACCATAGTTAGTGGTGAAAACCAATGCTAAATTAGTTAGTCACGTCTAAACCCCCTCTAAAAATAGCAAATAAAACCCTTGTTTTGGTTAAAAACAAATTTCTCCCAATTTTCTTAGTTTTTCATTTTGAGCATCTTTTTCCAAACGAGAGGTATCTCGAAATTGTAATTTTTGAGATGAATTTTTGGTTTTTTTGCACCGAGAGCCATTTTAAGCTCAAGGCCATTAGGGCCTCAAAAAATAAAAAAATTCCCATATAATTTAATTTTTGGAATATTTAGATGCAATTGTATATTTCAGTGGATTGTACTAATTAATAGGTTATCAAATTCAACCAAAAACATTGTAACTACTTAAAAACTCGACACAAATTTGTAATAAAAAACCATAAATTTTCATTTTAAAACACTCATGAGATATTTGGAACTTTTTTAGTGTTCGATATATACAGTGCCTCTAGGAAGCACTTACGGGTAAAGTCATTGAACTACTACTACCGCACTTAAAGCCTAATATAGCTGCAACAATGTCATTTACGCATTGTCCCTATAAATTAATGGGGAGTAATAAGGACATAGTGCACACACTTTTAGCCATCTCATCTGTCTATGAATGATTGCATGGCATAAATTCGGACACTAAAATTATCCGAGTATATAGAGAAGTTACATGCATGTATGAGGACATTTCTTTGAGTGGTGTCAATAATAACACAAAACCATTTTAGTACTTTCTTGGTACCACATATCGAGATCTTTCACATACATTAATTTCTATTTCATGTAGTTTCTAGTATATAGAAAGGGTGAGCTTCTTCCATGTACCCATAGGTATATCAAAAGGGTGTGTATAGAAAAAGGTTCATAATATTAGAATGACGGTATATAAATTGGGAGACTGTATACCTAGAGTGATAAGAGCCTTACCCTTTTTCATTGAATTTAGAAAATGGTCACCAATTTTCCTAAGTTATTTATTCTAAACTCACAACTCCTAAGAGGAGATAATTATGCTTTGCATGGGAAACAAAGATAAGAACAAAAGTTGAGTTTGAGGAGATATGGCATGTTATAAATGGTACTACAACAAGATCACAAGATGATGTAGCTTAACAAAGATAGTTTAAAATGAACAATCGGAAGGACAAATTCATAATTTCAACCCCACATTCAAGATGCTACGGTAAAAAAATAAGCATGGGATAAGTTGAGCACCATATATAAGGCCAAAAACAAGAACACAATTTTGAATTTATAGAATCAGTTATAGACATTGAAATTCAAACAAAATGTGAAATTAGAAGCTTTCTTAAGGAGAGTTACAAAATTGAGGGCTTCACTTCCAGGACCTGGGAGAGGAGGTCACCGATATATATCTCATTTCCATTATCCGAGAGCACTCCCTCCTTCATACCGTATTTTGTGATGACACTAAACTTGTCACATCACACAATTTCTTTTGTTAAGTTAGTGAATCTGTTAGAACAATAAAAAAATTTTTATAATGAAGGTGATGAAGAGGAGCAGCACTATCTTCTTATCAAAAAGGAAAAGGAAAATGAAAAGGGAAATGAAAATATCATTCCTGTCAAAATTACCAAAAATAACATCAACATCAGGAGGAGGAAAAGAATAAGAATAAATGTCCTATCTCTAATACAAGACATGATATAAAATATTATATGTATAATACATATAAAAAGGTTCATCAAGTAATTATGGACCTCAAAATCAGAAATCTTATAAGATACAGTCACACTCGAAGTAAGAGCGAAGAAGAGGAACTGGAGAAGAAAACCCCATCAACAAGGAAATATAGTTGAGTAAGAAGAACATTCAGAACATGAGGACTTCTTGTACACTGCTTGTTTCAGTGAACCATCCATGTCATCTAGTGATATTTGATATGTTGATTTGAGAGCCACTCAACACATGATCGGGCACAGAGAATGGTTTACTATAATGAGAGACACACCTTTGAAAAACCGTGTATCGTTAGGTGATAATTATTTTTACAAAGTATAGGGATTGGAAATATTTCTATAGCTCTTGGTTCATGAAATCGTAGTCTATCGGATGTATAATATGTTCTGGCTTACGAAAAAATTTACTATCAGTTATTCAGCTTCTAGATCACAATCGAATATTGAATTTGATAATCTTTCCGGTAATAAAGTATGTTTAATTCGATACAAATCATGAGGTTCAAAAATTATTACAAAATCCTCCAATGTGAGACGTGTGTTCCAAGCTTGACTTTATCCATAGGGATGATCAAACACTAGTGGCTAAGAATTCTTCATCAACATAGTTGTGGCATTAGATACTTGGTCACACCAATTTCAAGTATCTTAAAACACTTTCTTGGTACAACATGATGAGAGGATTTTTATCTCTCCGTAGGAAGGATATAAATAAGTTTCATAACTTCCTAACAAGAAAAAAATACAAAGCTTCATTCTAGAAGAGTGCTTATCAATCTCATGGTAACCTTAATCTGGTTTATATTAATCTTTGTGAGAGGATGCAATCGAGTCATTACGGATTTCAATACTTCATGCTTTGTGTTGCTAACTATTCAAGGAAAATGTGGATATTTTGTCTTCATAAGAAAAGTGAATTTTTCTCAGTAACTTCTAAACGTTCAAAGTGGTTGTTGAGAATGAGACTAGTCGATTATATCATATCTCTCCACTCAGATTGATGGAAGGGAACCACTAGTAATGAATTCAAATCCTACCTTCAAGATCATGGGATTCATCGAAAAATGACTCCTCCACACACACCGCACTAGAATTGTGGTGTTGATAGAAAAAACCACGCTATCATGGAAATGATGCATTACATGATTGATGATTTTGGACTACCGAGGATATTTTGGGTAGAATTAGTAAAGATGATAGTTTATTTTTTAAATAGAGTTACACTTCATGGAGTAACACCACATGAATCATGGTCAAAGAGGAAGCCATTTGTTACACACCTCAAAGCATATTTGGGTGAAAATATAGCATGCACATACCCAATTAGAATAGAAATAAGTTGGATATGAAGTCATATAAATTCATCTTCATTGGATATAATGAAGAGACTCGTGGGTATAGATTGATGGATCTAAACACTAGATGAAAGTATACACCAAGAGAGATCTTTAGTTCTTTGAGAAAAGAAAACAGAGACTCCTCCTCTGGACTCACCTGATATAGATATTTCACCTATTATAAAAATAAAATTTGATGTTCCCGCAGAAGATGACAATGATGATGGGGATTATGGTGATGATCAGACATGACCACGACCCATGGGAGTAGTACAATGTCTTCCCAAGTGGTATAGTAACATGATATGAGATGTAAAATTTCATGCTCCATCAGATACATCCACCATTGTACCAAAGAGTCCCAGTAAAGCATGAAAAGAAGTAAATTTTACTTTGATGAGTAGAGTTGTTGAATCTATTGAGCCATTTACTATCCAGGAAGCCCTATCATCAAAATCTTGGAAAGATGCCACGGATATTGAATATGAATCAGTAATGAAAAATAACAATTGGTAGCTTGTTGATCTTCCACTAGGGAAGAAACCCATTTGTTGAAGATGGATATTAAAAACAAAGTAAAAAGAAGATGGGACCATAGAAAAGTATAAAGCAATACTGGTAGCAAAGGGGTACACATAGAAGGAAGGCATAGAATATGAGGAGACATTTTCTCCCACAACTAAGATCAAAATGATCAGGATGATCTTTGCTCATCTTGCATTTTGTTGGAAATTCCATCGAAGGATGTAAAAGTTTCCTTTCTAGATGGATATCTACAAGAAGAAGTCTACATGACTCAACTTGAGGGATATGTTATACCTAGAGAAGAAACAAAAGTATGCAGACTCAGGAAATATATGTATGTCCTTAAAAAGACACCCCAAACTTAGTACATAAAAATAGATGAGCATCTTGACAACAAGGATTTTTCATAAATCCATATAATCCCAATCTGTACCTCAAAAATAAATGGGGTAGAATGTGATTGTTGTTGTTTATGTCGATGAT
The DNA here is from genome assembly GCA_018340775.1 of Taxus wallichiana var. yunnanensis. Classification (NCBI taxonomy): domain Eukaryota; kingdom Viridiplantae; phylum Streptophyta; class Pinopsida; order Cupressales; family Taxaceae; genus Taxus; species Taxus wallichiana. The sequence goes on from CM031242.1 coordinate 226,302,280, forward strand.
TTAGTCATCACTAGCGATTCGAGTGAAGATGATTGATGCAACAAACAAATATCTTAGCGATCGTTTGACATGACAAATCTCGGGCTCATGCACTACTTTATTGGATAGGATGTATGGAAAAAATAGAATCAAATATTTGTTTCTCGGTTGAATTATAACAAGAAAACACTTGAGAAATTAAGGATGATGGATTGAATACCTATTGTTACACCTATGGAGATGATATTATAGTTATCTCGTTGAGATCCATCTCTGAGGTAGATACGACTCTCCATTGATAGTTTATTGGGAGTCACATTTGCCTAACATACACTAGACAAGCTATCACCTTTGCAATGAGCTATATTTATAGGTTCATGCAAAAACCTAGAGTTTTTCATTAGAAGGTAGAAAAGTGGATCTTGAGATATCTCAATGGTACAATAGATCTTGGTCTAAAATACAAAGAGAATGGTAACTTCTTCTTAACTAGATATTCGGATTAAGATCATACGGGTAACATTGATGATGGGAAATCCACTTCTGAATTTGTATTCTTCTTGGGATCTAGACCAATATCATAGAGAATCAAGAAACAACACTTTGTTTCTTACTCTTCTACAGAAGTCAAATATTGTGTTGCGCATGTGAATTTCTCTCGCAAAGCAATATGGATACGTCGCATACTAGAAGGACTTGGAATACCATAGGAAAACATACCACCATGTATGTAAACAATTAAGGTGTTATCAAACTTGTTCACAATCCATTGTTTCAGGAGATAACAAAGAACATTGAGGTACAAGTTCATTTCATATGTGAGAATGTCTTGAAACACAAAATATAGCTTCAATTTTTCCCAATAACTAAACAAAAACATATATTTTCACAAAGTTCTTCAAAGTGTTCCTCTCCTCATCTCTTGAGGAAATGAAAAATTAAGGGGGAATGTTAGGTAAATCATAGTTTACCTAGGTTAATTTAGCATAGGTAAGTTAATTATTAAATTGTGGTAAGTTTTTATAAACCATATTTTTGTTTGTATTTGGGAATAGTATTCCCGTAGCATGTTTTTGTCATTATTTGAGTTGTTATATGGTTATGTATTGTTCAAACCATATATTTTTAATTAATTATACATGGAGTGTTTACTTTTCCATTATTGCAAAATATTGGTATGTCGTATATGGTTGTCCAATATCTATAAATATTTTAGCCCATCTATTGTAGTATGATTTTATTGAACATCAATATAATTTTCAGGCTTCCATCCATGTTCCTAAATTACATCATGGATATAGTATCACATTAAGGCCCATGTGTAGTGGAGATTAAAATCCATTAAAGATATATAAATTATAAAATTGACCATTTTGTGGCTTGGGATGGAACTATTTGAATGTTAGATATTTTGTTCTAGAAGTGAACAATGGTGTTGTCAAGATTTATCTATGATGCTTAGGAGTAATGGATCTTGTGACTAATATAAGTAAATTTGTATGTAGCAAAGAAATGAAATGCGGAGAATTTTTTTGAAATATTACTAAGGATGAACTAGGATAAAACTATTAATCTCAAAATAGGTGCACAATTCATGATTAAAAGGATTAAGTTAATATTGAAATTATCAAGTGCTAAATTACCAAATTTAGGTGCTTACATTCCCTTCCACATGTAGATCGAAATGATAAAAAATATTAAAATAAATATATACCTAAGTGTGTAAACACAATTTGTCTTTGTTTGATTTCTTACAATGCTTGAGTATTCATAAGATCTCTAAAGTGAAACCTTCAACATAAATCATAGTCAATGTCATTATAGAAAGAATTGAAATTTAAATCTAAATTGAAACTAAAATTGAAATTGAATTATTTTAAATTTAAATCAAATAAATCATGGAATGAGTACAACCATTTTCCTTATGAAGATAGGATTATGTTAAATTGATTAATTGTTGTGAAAATTCAAAGTATAGTAAGAACCAAAAGAGGTCGGGTTTTAAGTTACATGTGTCACGTGACCTTTAACATAGAAGTAACCAATAATTTCATGTATAATCACTTGACCCAACCAATAAGTTCAAAGGGGAGTGAGATAAATGATGTCATAGTGGGTCACTAAAACAATGTGATTTAAGGGAGTAACTAGACCCATAGTGAACCATGCATCAAAAAAATCACATAATTATAGATGGATCTAGATTCTAAAAGTATAACATTTAAAGAGAATTAACTACACTCATTCCCCCACCATGCATTATATTAATTATTTTTAGCTCTAAAAATAGATAAATAGTGACTTTCATATTCATGACCCATATATTCCAATTATATAAAAGAAATGTGCAAGTTGATATGGGATATTTGGATTGAAATTGTCATCATGGCCCTACATTATGTCATAAAATGTAGTGAAATATGTACTAAAACTATATATGTATCCATAAAATTGTGTAAAAATCCTTTGAGAAACTTGTATTTTTCCAAAAATCTGAAATTGGATGTCAATTTTTTCCCAAAGGAGTACCATCTATTAGGGACAATGTCATTTAATCATTTCTTCCTTTGTTAAAAATTTCCATCCAGAATGAATTTTGTACCATATGTTCACTTGTTCATATAATTATTTCCTTGTATCATATTTTAAACTCTATAATTCTACCATTCAATGTAATATTTTTCTTACATAACCCACTATATTCCCCTTTCTTGAGGTGAGAAAGATGTATCAGATATCACTCATCACAAAATAAATGATATGTACCCTACCATATAATCTTATAATAAACCCATATAAATATGTATAAGGTTCATAAATGATACAATATTTGGATCAAGGAGAAAACCTATTATGTAGAAGTGGTGCATGATATATAAAATGACACCAAGACTAGAAATAAGCAAAAAATATACAAGTATAAGCACATGGGCACATTATTACAACAATCACTATTAAGCTTAATGTCATACATAATTTCAAGCACCACATGCAAATAACATAATAGTGTCTCACAAACAAACAAGGACGAAAGAGATGCATAAGAAAGGCTATTAAGGAAACAAATAAGGGGCACAAAATTTTTGTTAAAAAATAGGATGCCAAGGGCTACATACAATAAACACATAATATGTAAATAATACAATACACAAGTAAACAATAGTAATTGTTGTATAGTTATAGAGTATTTAGTATTCAAATCTAGACATGGCAAGTGTTAAATATTGAGATAGAAGCATGTTATTGTGTAAATCATAAACATAATTGATATATGTGGAAGTAATGAAAGTAATTTTAAATAAAAAGGTAACACATATCTATAGGAATATTCCCTTGGTAAATCAAGGCCACTGGGAAAAGGGGAAGTTTGAAATCTATCATCATGTAGATTCATATAAATCCTACATCAATCAGAAACATCATGAAACATGTGTATATAGAATATAGAAAATTCTATATATAAAACCATGGAACAAACAACATATGTAAAGTAGAAACTAGGAAACAATATTGTGATCAAACCTTGATTTTTTATTTTTTTATATTTGATTTTTTTATAAAATAACTCCAAAAGTTCTACTCTATGGTGCAATCAATAGGATGTATAGATGATCCCATAAGGGTAGGAGGTGCATGCCTTAGTAAAATAGTATGCAAAATATAATTAAGATGTGTTATTTATATCAAAGGTTTTGGGACATGTGTAAGAAATGGATTCATTATGGTAGGAGACCTAAGGGGAGGAATTTGTAAGATAGGATAGGTAGATATAGCATAAGTAGACTTAATAGACATGGGAATAAAAATAATTACTACACTAGAATAAATAATAGGCACATTCTCTAAAGTTTCGTCAAAAGGGATACTTTTATTATAACAAAATTATTGCAATAAATGTATTTTCACATTGGTAAATATTATGATTATCCCTAAGCATATGAATCCAAGGTTACCGTAAAATCTTGTTATATCTCCTAATAATATTAGTAACCGAAAAAGGTTTAGCCACCATAGCAGATCCCACTGTAAAAGGGAGAACAATTATTCTAATAAATTTATTAGAATAATGTGAATGGAATTATATATGTTTCTTAGTATAGCTAAAATATTCAAGGTGATATTGTACATGTTGTGTTTAGAACTATTTTCAATCAACACATTATGGATAGGTTGGTGATTAATGAATGCATAAGTATGACTTACACGAGAAGTATCATTTTCATAAAGTATGTTATAATCATTAAATGTAATGAGAGGTATAAAAGGCAAAAAATAAGTAATTTTACCAATAAATAACCAAGTGAATGATTTTATGTGTCCACAAGAGGTTTTACCTTATGTGCATGATGCACCTTTGAGATACTCTTAGATTAAATATTATGATGATTATGAATTGGGTCATTAAACATATTGAGATTAGGATTCTCATTGACTATATTATTGTATTCATCTTGATTAGTATTAAATTCAATAACATTAGTATCAATCATATTTGTAATAACATGCCTAAGATTTTAGCATTTGCTAGTGGAATGCTCAATACATATATGATAATCACACTAGGGATTAGTATTCACATATTTATCTTGAGGCTACATGTATCAACCTTAGTAGGTAGAGGGAGAGATACAAATATACATTCAATAATATTTTATAAGATATCATGTGCTGAGGAGGAAATCATGTGAATTACCTTGAAGAAGGAGCTTAAAGTTAAATATTTTTAGTTTGAGATATAACATTAATGACCACTTTATTTTTAGTTTTTCTATAATTGGTTTTCCTTTGTAATTATATTTTCCTTATAAACTGGATGTAGGTGCATAATGTGTATAGAACTATATTTATTCTTATTCAATGTTAGGATATGGACCTCTCTTTCTTGTAAAGTATGAAATAGCTCATCAAAAGATAAAAAAATTGCAAACATGATAGATTCTTACAAGGGATATATGAGACTTTAGGTAAAAAAATAATAAATTTCACTATCAATTTGTAGATTTCTCATTTTTATAAGAATTTTCACACAAAAAATACATAATCATTAATTGTTTTAATATATCCTTATTACGTTATAGAAATTTTTCATAGGAAACCTTATTGCTAATATTAATTAAAAAATGTTGAAGTAATTAATTATCCAATGAGTTGAAATCCCTTATAGATTTAATAGTTAAATTAGAGAACCATAGTAAATCATATTATTAATACTTTTAGTGAGTATTTTAGTGATATTTGTATCATTATAAGAATAATCTAAGAAAAAGAAAAATGAAAACAGTGAAGGTGTTGACTTGAATTACCTTTACCCTTATAAATAGGAATATTAAGAGGTATACACACTAAGGGTATATGATGAGATGTAACCTTTTGTGCAAGTGGATTATGTAGTAATTTATTATAATCTATTATATTAGAATCACTAGAATCACCATTCTATAGATACAATACCTTAGTTTGTAAATCATTAATGAGGTGCTTGAGGGAATGTGTAATATATGGATAACATAAGATCTCATGTGTGTACAAAAGATACATATGAATGGTAGTATAAGTTTTTATAGGTATCATAACTTGATAAGATGGGATATGATATGCCTCCATATAAGGAATAGATGTAGGAACATTATATGTAGCAATAGTATGTGTAGCGAGAGGAGATGAAAAAATAGTATATTCTAGAATATCATATATATGTTTTCTATGTGTATCCAAGTCTTTTTATTCATCATTTTCTATATATAAGAGTGCAAAAATATTTTTAGGATTAAGCCTCATAAATTATATGAATTCATGTTCATCACTAACATTAAATATTTTAGTGAGAGGATTAGAATCATCATGGAAATTTTCCCCTTGTGAAGAGGTGGCCATTATAGCATTATAAAAGGAAGATGATAAATGCATAATAAAAGAAAAAATGGAGTGAATACCTAATTTTTATAAGATATCCTAAGCTAACCAGTTAATGGAATTAATTGATAAGCATGTTCACTAAATGATTTACACTAAAACAAATAAATAAGTTTTGGGGGTGTATTCCTTATTTAAATAAAAGTTTAATGGTTAGAATTTAAATTTAAAATTTATTTTTAGAAACATTATTTATATTTATATTATCAAAAAAGCATTAACATTCAAATATGATCATTCATATAAAATATATCGCAAGATAGGTCAATTAGAACATGTGTAAACCATATATAGATAAACAATAATGTACTTATATTTTTGACAAGTCTTGAAGTTTATCTAGGTATGGTAGGGGTATGAACATGCTAAAAATATTCTATAATTGCCTTGTATTTAATTTTGGAACTATATCATGCTCATTGAGGAAAGTGTTTTGCACTAGATCAAAAAAATGGTGGTTTTTTCTAGTTAGTGCAGACACATAAATTTAGAAATTTAGAAATGAAATATTTAACTTCATCCCTAAATTGTAACTTGTGTACAAATCTTAATCCTAGGTGTCATATTCTTTTTCCCATTATATGAATTACTCTATTGCACACTCTACTCAGTCATCAATATACCCAATTAAATTAATTTAAAGCATATCACAACTCCCATATATCTCACCTAAAAATCTAGATTAATTTCATCATTTACTTATATAGAACCATACCTCCTAGTATTATCCATACTTGTGGTGTGGGTTATCTTGTACATCCTTGTACTTTCACATCTAATCACTCTTTTTTATTTTATATATTTCTTTGGGTCATTTCATATCCCCTATGTTTACTTTAGTGTTAATTATAAATCATGTACATCTATATAATCAATTCTAATTCACCATTTAAACTTGATTGGGACTTTGAAGAGACAATATTGCAAATACAATTTCAAATCACTCACAATATCTCCTCTCTCCATCTACAATAGTATATAGAGTAGCCCATACAACAATTTTAAACAACTAAAATAATTGAAATATTATAGCTTCCCCATCCATGATCCATGTCATAGTTAATGTCAAGATAAGCTTTCATTGTTCTAAACATATAAAGGGTCAAGGGCATTAATTTTGGGTATGTATATACTAGCACTATATACACAATCACTAACGGTATATTTTAGTCTATCTATAACTATGCACATTATATTTGGATTAAGATATCTAAGGGCATACTATGGGGTTAGCTTATACTATTGTTCACACATTTACCTACACGAGGATAATTACATGAGGATTGATCCCACTTAATGGGATGTAGTGCAATGTTTGGACGAATTGAGCAAAGGTTGGCCATTAAGGTCAAATGAGCCTCACCACACACAAATTTATCCTTTTATTATCTAATGGTTTTATGAAGCCTATTTCATGTATCTAAGTATTTTTAAAAATTTAGGTCATTACATGTTGATTTTCATTTGTGTAAACCAAAAACCTAGAGAGCAAAGAAAATTTCCAAATCACCAACAACCACCATAATTTACATAATTTTAGCATCCTCTTAGATGGAACCAAACAAATTAGGTCCATAACCAACTACAATATTTTCCTATTTCATTTTTCAATACCATTCTCATAGATAAATTAATTATAGGTTCCTTCAAATCTTTACTACCAATGTGTACATCCATAATACTTTGTGTACCACTCTATCAACTAATTACATTTGCATTTATACTCTAAATATTAGAAAATTTAGGTTAATATTTTTATTGCATGTTATACGTATTGCCAATCTTTAATCAATTTTAAGTTAGGATAAAGTAAATAACCCTACACTTCATTGTATTTTAGATAATTCATTTGGTGAAATTAACCTTTTATCTTGCACAACCTTCCCTCGCCTTAGGTTTTTTTCATTTTTTCACACTTATAGGATATTTAATTCTAATTTATGTCTATTTTTCATGACCTAATATGATGTTATGAGATTTTACTAGTGTTTCATGTTTGGTTCACTTCACGAGGCTTCATGCTAAGGTCCTTTTTGAAACAAAACCTTGCTTAGCATATCTCTAAATAAAAGAGTATATTTTCAAAATACTCTCATTTTTACTTTTAGTTTTATGTATTAATGAAAATAATTATTTCTCTTAAATTTTAGCATAATATTTTGAATTTCAAATTTTCTATTGTTAGTAATAATTATTTCACAATGAACTAAAATTTTAATAATGATGGGGACTTGGGTTGTTAGAATGTTCATTGGGGATAATTGTGAGTCGTTAAGCTTTCTCCCTCATGGAAAGATGATGATCCACAACTGAAAATTCGTGAATGTATTGACAAAGCCAGGGAAATATTAAAATTTGTGCTTGTTGGTAGGTTTGCTAGTACTAGAAAAAAATCATTTTGTTAGAGAATAGTGTAGAAGGCAATGGGGTTGTAAGGTAGATGTTAGAGCCACGACAAGAGAAGGTTTTCTATTCTATTTCCAAAATTAGAAAGAGAGGTAAAAGGTTCTTCTTGAAGATCCGTGGTTCTATGGAATCACTACTTTGAGTCTCCATCATTGGGACCCAGGTGTCCCACATAACCTTATTTTTAAATCCCTCCCTGTTTGGATACACCTCCCTACCCTTCCCTTGGAGTTCTAGGAGGCTGAAATGTTTATAGGAATAGGCAAATATATGGGAGAGAATATATTTTTGACCCTTTTACCAGGGCACGAACTAGATTAGTTTATGCATGGATTTGTATTTTTGTGCCTAGCGGTACCAAAATACCCAAGAGGATATTTTGAAATCCCTGGATGATACTTAGGACCAATAAAGAGAATTGGGGAGTTCCAATATTTTTGTATCAAATGTCGAAAAGTCATACATGATACGAAAACTTGTTGTGAGGATGAGGAGCATGCTATGGAGCATGATGTTATGGATGGTGATTTGGAAGAGGAGGAATCAGACACGACTAGTGTTCAATATAAGGAGGATGGAACTGTACCCAATACTGCGATGCAAGAGAACAAATAAGATGATGATGCAATTATAGACTCAAGGAAGATGGAGAAGGTTTTTCCAATAATGGAGACTGGTAAAAATGACATGAAGGGAGGGAAAATTAAAAGGCACATGTAAATAGGGCTGAGTGTAAGTTGCTAGTACGTTCTATGCTGGTAACAACAAAATGATTTGAACCCAGGAATTTTCATTTTCAAGTTGACAGTCTTCACCAACTGCACCCATGCACACGCAAATGATAAGAATCCATCCAAATTATATATATATTGACTTGCATAAAAATCCGTGAAATCGGGAACGTACCGGCAAGATAGGGACTTTCTGTAAATAGTGCATGACTAGATGTATATAACAGATAGATGAGAAACAATCATGATTTTTCAGGAAAGAAAGATAGGGGAATGATGGGGTAGTATGCTTGATCGTTGATCTAGGAAAGAAATATATTCTGTAAGAAAATATTCCTGGGAATGAGAATTTAGCATTAAATAGAGATGGGTGGACAATGGTCCACTCCAAAAAATATACTCATCATTTAACTCGAAGTATTTCTCATATGACCTCCTCAGTTTTTATGTTTGTGTTTTTCAGTTTTTAGATTTGGTTTGGGCTTGTTGGGAGCCAGTTCCTTTTTGAATCCCACCTTTATTTTATGGTCTTTTGGTTTTCTGTGAGCTTTCCCAAATATCTTATGTAATTCTCTTTGGATCCTTCTCCAATTATTATCAATAAAAAATTATTATTATTTCACAATCCCATTAGAATTTTTAAATTTTATATTGATACCATAAAATACCTCTTATAATTTCATAAAATTCGCTGTTTATTTTTAGAAATAAGTGTTTTATTAATGTGCTATATATCAATTTTTCTAAAACGTAATATTTCTCCCTTCCCATATTATTTAGTGCATGCCTCTTTATCCTATCCCTAGGATTTTTTTCTCATGTATGCGATCATGGCCCATTCCCATTTTTCTATGGTATCTTTTCTTGACATAATTAAGTTTACTTCCATCTACAAATATCTTCCCCATGATTCATTGGGACAAAAAATGTTTCGAAGATGTTGAGCCTCCATATATGTGAATTTTTATCAATAATTTTCTATATGCTAAAAATACCATTTCATTTGGTAATAATACCTTCCCCTTAACATTTTTTTATAGTTTTCCCCCTTTATACATTAAATTCTTGGTACACACCCATTCAATCAAGCATGTCCTTAAGTATAATGACTCATATCTTAACATTTTTAACATATATATTTTCAATAAGATGGATATATGCACCAATGATTTTATCCCATTTGGAATGAGTGTCTTATGTTTTGATGACATGTCCAAAAATAAACTTAATAAAATCACAATACCAATTATTCTGGGTCCAAAGAACCTTCCTATTTTATATCATGTTATGTCTAATGAACTTAATTTTAATAGCCTTTTAGGACACCCCTAGATACATGTCATTTGTGTCATTCCCACCACCCTCCATACTTGTTTAATATCTTCTTGTCATGGCATAAATTACACTTTTCCAATAGATCCTAATAACTTTAAGCATTGTGTTATAATATGTAACTTAAATACATATTTCCAAAACAAAAAAACATTTAAATGCTTCTACTTAAATATCCACACCAAAATATACATATTATTCCTTCTTCCACTAATATGGGTTTGGCTATAGGTACTACAACAAAGGATTTCATAGAACAAGAATTTAATACACATGTGAAAGGTATTCATGAGTCCATTAAAATTATTACCACTTCCACATGATAAAGTGTCATTTATAACCCTCATACAACACTTAAAACCCTTCCTACTAATTTTATCCATGCCTCAAAGCATGTATGTGATATATATCACACTTCTCATCCTATTATGGTACATAACACATGTTAAAAGTGATCTAACTTCCAAATATAAGAAAATAAAGGTTATAGATAAAGATAATTATTTATTTCATCTTTCAAATATACCCACTACTCTTTTATATATTTAATTGTTCCTAATCATGTGAAACTTTGTTTTGATAGAGTTCGAGGTCTCCCACATGATATCTCACTCATCCTCTGTGATAAGAACTTCATTCAAGTACCATCTAATTATCATCGCCCTCCCATCACCTAGAGCATGTGAAAGGATAAATTTTGAGCTTGTCATGATATCAATGGAAATTTTGGAAATGATTTCTATGCATTAGAAAAAAATAAAGTTAATATAAGAAATGGGCATTATTACTTTGTATACTTGATATTTTGATGGGTCCTCTCTCCTCATGTTGGAAAAATATTTTTTCAAGGAATAAATATGTTTTTTTCCACCGATTCTTTGGGACAAAGTCCCTCCTCTTAGAAATGGGGAGGCTCTCAATAATTAAAAATATAAAAATATTGTACACTAATTCTATTCTCTAGGTGGTTAGAGACATAGGATCACACACAAACACTCCACTGAACCTGTGGAAACAATGTATGGATGAAAAGGGGTGTGAGGTATGGGTAGGAGAAGAGAAATGGAGAAATGGGTTTTGGGTAATGAATAAAATGTTAAGTTTATTAGCTAAAAATACGAAGTATTTCTAGATTCGTTGAGAAAAACCAATATGTAAAGTAAGAGATAAAAATTAATTAACTCAAAGATTAACTATATTATATTCATCAAAAGATTCATTATTTCCCTAGTTATGTAGGATTACAAATATTTATTATATTATTAGTTGAGAAAGAGAGGAATACATTAAGAAAGAAATAGAAGAAATACAACTTGTTATAGGAGGAATGAGAAATTGACCCTTTAGAAAGGAGAGATCCTTAAAATTTATATTGAAATATAGTGACTCTTCGCATTGTCATGTGATTTTTCAACTTAAAGTAAAATCATAACAAAGATATAGAGTCACTATTACAAATTTTGTTTCACAACAAAGAAAAATAATTATAGAGAGAAAAGAAGAGAGAGAAGGTGTGATCAATTGAAGATAGTCTATAATTTATAATATTCCTTCATTATGAAGATGAATGTTTTAACTAGGTAGATTCTTCCTTGGTTACTTCTATGAGCAATACATGTCTTTTCTTAGACCTAGAAGTAATGCTTTACATCTTATCCTGACTGATCATCTTTGGTCATGCTTTGGGAAACTCTCTTTCAACTCTTTGTCTATGTGAGAAGTGCATCTTCCTTTCTTAGGATGATGGAATTATTAGTTCTTGTAATTCAAATGCATATTGGGATTTCTTTGGGGATAGCATAGAAATGATGGATCCACTATCATCAATGATGTTTTATCTCTCAGCTTTGTAATTCTTGGTGCAAGTAAGAATGAAGTTAGTATCTTGATAGCCAAGGAGAACCCGGAGCTCAATAAATTCCACTATGAAATACCTTGTCATCTAGGAAAATGTATTTTTTTCTTCTAGCATGCTTCTTATATCATTGAATTCCATATGCTCCACATTACCATCTCCAATGTTTAGGTACTCAAACAACAAAACAAAAAGGGCTCATATCCTAGGTAATGGAACTTCATTGTGTAATTTTATATTTTCATATTTCATATAATGATGATAGGATTTGATGGTGTAAGTGAAACAGTATTCCAAAATGGTTTCTAAAAAATTGAAAAATTGAATGGTTTTTTATGGTTTCAATAGAAAAATCTACATTTTGGCCACTACATGAGAAAATAAAATATAAATTGGATTTGACTTAACTTTTTAAAAATTTATTCCTAATACAATGATACACTCTTAATTCGGTGATGAACCCTCATAATAATCAATAGAAAATAGATAAACAAGTATTGGTTAAGAGGGAATATTTAATAATTTGTTTAATAGAGGATGCGCTGAAAAAAATCATACCCTTTTTAGAGAAATACTCATTCAAAATCTCATCATAATCAATAGAAAATATATAAACAAGTATTGGATAAGAGGTAATATTTAAAAATGGGTTTAATAGAGGATTTGTAAAAACTTAGACATTTTTATAGAGAAATACTCATCCAAACCCTCATCATAATCAATAAAAATAGATAAAGTATTCACTAAGAGGGAATATTTTTAAATGGGTTTAATAGAGGATGCAAAAAAAAACCAGACCCTTTTCTAGAGAAATAATCATCCAAACATATTTATTTTTGATTCATTATAGATTTTTGGGAAGAGGAACCAATGTTCTAAATTTGGTGAACATCCTTTGTGAGGTTTGAGATAAAATTATGAAACATTTCAAGTGTTAAATAGGTTTATTTAGTGATTTTAGAGGAATAATTGGTTTTACTCATAACCCATGAATTTATCCATCCTAGAAAAGTTTTTATTACTCAAAATAGAGGTTTAAGTGAGGGGATTTTATTGACAAAAACTTAGAGGTTTCATCATTGCATATTTTGCACAATCTTCAACAAATATTTTGGTGGTTTGTGCAAAACAAGCTGGAGAAGCTAAAAATTTCATGAGATCATATAAAAAATAATAGGCCCATTGGAAATTTATGTGCCATCTATGCTCATCCATCCACAATCATCATTATATCAGTCATCTAAAAGAGTAAACACCTTGCTTCTCTAGACTTTGTAAAATGGAGTTCTTGTTCAATGACTAAATTGGCTTAAGAATGAAAATTTTGTTCAATTTAATTTGTTTGGATTTCCAAAATCTACATTTTCTTCTATATTTTGATCCACAATCAAGGAAACATTTAATTCATAGTCTTAAGTCAGACTTCCCTTCACTGTTATACCTCTAGCTCTTGATTGCATACAAGCACTTTCTAGGACTATCTTGGAAATTTTCACCTCTCACTTTCCTATACACCTCCTAAAATGTATTCTAAAATCATGAAATAGTTTATCAACTATTCCAATGAAAATATTTTCATTTTCTCTTTGATACCTCCATTTCTTGTGCTTGGCTCCTAAATTATTCCATACTCCTATCATGCATGTTTGAGATATTAGGTATTATTTAGGTCTCTTAAATATTGAATCATGCTACAAAAGACTCAACATTATTAGATAATTCATACAAAGTAATTTCAAACCCCAAAACACTCTCTTTTGTCATATCTACAAAGCGCCCTCTAAAGCCCCTAAAGACTATGTTCTTCAAATGCCCATGTACTATGACTTTCACAAGTTCATCATTGCGGTCTTCCTTAGGTTCATTACTTCATATAAAATTAGATCAACATGTTCCCCAAATTTTCATATCTCAGCTAGGTCTAAAACGCTTTATACTTCTCTTTTGGGGTTTGGAGCTTGAAACCCTTAACTAGGTCTATGAGAGACAACAAGCTGTCAAGGATGTAGCCTTTGTAGTGAAATTCAACATGAAATAATGGTCATTATAGGCCCCCTTTAATGAATTTATGATATGTGGAAAGTTTATTTGGCTAGCTCTCGATATTTCTAACACTTCCTTTGTAAATTAGGCCTTAATTGTGTTTTCTAGCTTCCTATAAGGATTGTCATGTTTATCGAGAAAATATACCCGATGGAATGAAATAATTTATTTTTAAGGAATTATTTCATTACCTCATTGTAATTATTTTAATTTTTCATAGTAAAATAAGGTTATTTGAGGCCTCAAAAACTATGCCCTAGCATCAAATCAACTCTAGTCTATAGTCTAGCCTAAGAAGCTTGTTTTGACCATATCTTCTAACATATTGTGAATTCTGATATCAAATATCACCATTAGGAATGTATCAATATTCTAAAGATGATTCTCTTAAAATTAATCATGAAGATATTGTAAATCACTCTTTTTGAGGGTTTACACTCACTCCATTTGTTCATGCGTAAGGGGTATCTAGGCATATAATAAACCCTTAGATGATCTATTGTTCCTTTTGACTATGTAAAACTTAATTAATATTTCTTTTAATCATTTAGAATATCAATCCTCTATGTTTGGGTAATTATCAAGCACAAAAATTACCTCTAATCAACAAATATACTTTCCATTCCACTATCCCGACTCATACTTGAATATGCACTCAAATTACTTGAAACAAAGATAGAAACATGGTATCCTTATTCTTAATTTAATCTAAGAACATTTACTATCATTTTTCCAAGTCAAACATCATTTGAAACTATAAAAACATTCAAGGTTCATTGAGATTCAAGACCAAAACACACATATTCACTTACTTGCATGATTGTTTCAGGGAAGTATAGTCTTACAAGTTAGAGATTCATTTATAATGCACATATAATCCTTGAAAAACAACTTTATCAGAGCTCAATTTATTTTTCATAAATTTACATTACCTCTCAAATCCATTTCAATTCAAGTCTCACAATATGAACACTTCAAATAATTAAAGAGATATAAAAAAATCAACTTTTTATTTGATTTCTTCTTCTTAGAAAACCATATACATCACATTATGATTATCTCCCTATGATAATTTGACATCTAATCCCTTAGAATTCCCTTGAATCTACTAGAATTAGCTATGGTATTCCTTATCTAGGACTAAATTTTCTATTTTTGAGAGATATTCTCAACCACAAATCAAGGGAATGTTGAGTGATATTCTCAACTACAACCTTTAATAGAAAATATAGATAATCACAATATCTAGGCTTATTTTAACACTCCTCCCATGTAGGTCTTGGGGATATGAAACCTCATATGGAACTAATAATCCTATTTTCTAATTTGTACATTTGTACAAAGAGAATTTACATCACAAATTCAAATATTTGGAGGAAAACTTAATACAACTCCTTATACATGCTTAATGCCTTTCAAAGGATTATTCAAATTTTATTGTTCTTCATAACTACCATGATGATTCTCTTGCATCAAACTACCCATCTTGAAAATTTCCATGAGCTCATGCTCATTAATTTTTCTTTATCAGTTCTTGCTCTTGTTTTTCATAATTATGTTATCTTCCTTTGAATGTCTAGATTCCATGGCTTTTGCAATGAAATTTATTTATTATATTCCTTGTGCCTCACATTATTTCTTATCACTATATTCTTTTATATGTTCTTTCTTATCCCCTTCTCATCTATCCAGTCCCATATTTCTTCATCATCATCATATAAGTTTTCATCACCCTCTTGTTTTCTCTACTTCAAGAATTCTTCCATGGATTCAAGAACTTCCTCCATCTTATCACCTAATGTACCTGAATACACAATACTAAAAGCAACTTTAGTTATAAAATCCTGAAACCATGAAGCCCCTTGCTTGATTTCATGTTGTTTTTCTTCCTTCTTCTCTTTTGTTTCTTCATTAACCAAGTTCAATATGGTATTTTCATCTTTGTTTGGTGCTTGGATTGTCCCATCCTCTAGCTTGTTAATGATCCTATCATTCAAATCTTCCCTCCTAAGCTGCTACACTTACTTCCTCCTTCCTAACTTCCATTTCTTGAGACTTTTTTATCTCATTATGTTCACCCAATTCCTCTATCTCTATTGTGTTAGGACACTCATTGAGTATAACATATTATAATGCACTTAGTGCAGCTTGTAGTTGTCCCATGTTTTCCTATACAAATTCATTTTTATCTTGTTAAAAATGTATCATTTCTTGAATAAGGTTTGTATCATTCATGTTGTCATCAAAATTAAAAAAATGATTTCAAATTTTCATGTTTTACCTCTTCATCTTCATCAACTTGTGATCTGTTCTTTATCCTTCTTCCAATATTCCATCACTTCTTCACCCATGGGTTGACTTGCATAAAAGTCTCTATTATCTTCATGCTTTCTTCAAAAGAGAATCATCAATGTTTTCTTCATATTCATCAAAATTCGGTCATGTATATCGTTATCCAAAATTCACCCCCAGGGGTAAATTTGATAACATGCATCGAAGCTTGGGGCTAGAAAAAAAAGCAAGAAAATCGGCTAAGTCCCAAGTCTAGGCAATCGGGACAGTTGGGACATCAAGGCACGAATCGGCTGAAATTTTGCTGTGCAGGCGATCTGGCGGCGGTTGGAATAGTGGGGACGTCGGGATGCACGGACGCTGGAAAGGCTAATCGCCGAAAATGGAAAAAATCGCCAAGTTTTGTTTGGGACATCCGAGACAAAAGTACACCGAGGACACGAATCGGTGAAAAGCCGAAAGACATCCATTTCGGGCGGCGAGAGAAATTTGTCCTAGGCGATCAGGACAGTTGGGACAAAAGTACGTGGAGGATGCGAACTGGCTGGTTCGGCCGAAACAGAGGACTTTTGTTTGGGACATCTGGGCCAAAAGTACGTGGAGGACGGGGAGTTGAAAGAGCCACCAACGAATTAGAATGTGACACGTGTCACAAGGGGAGGTGAAATAAATTTCAACTAAGTGTTTTTGGCCGAGTTTTTAAAGGGAGCGAGTTGGAGCGTTGGCCCGAGCCAATAAAAAGAGGACGCGTGTCCTAAGGAGAAGGGGAGTGCGGAGCTCGGGGAGGACTTGGAGAATTTGGCAAAAGTTTTGGCCAAAAAACTAAAAGGTAAAAGATGCCCCCGCACCCCTGTCAACCAACCAAAGCGTGCCATGTGTCCCAAGTGGCGGGGCATGGGGGAAAAAATGGAAAATTTTCCAAAGAGTTAAAAAGGTCGAAATTTCAAAGGAAAGCCCGCGGAAAGGTGGAGGAGAGAGAATTTCTCAGCGAACTAGCACCTGACACGTGGCATCCGACCGCAGAGCACGGAATTTTTTTAAAAAATTTCCAAAATGCAAAAAGGTCGAATTTAAATTTTTTTCCGACATCCGTTTTTGGGTCATTTTTTCCTAAAACTTGAGACATTCATATCTTTTGATCCAGAGCTCGATTTGCACGTTCTTCATATCATTAGAAAGATTTTGAAATTATCTACAAGATTCCATGGTCAATATCTAATTTTGGTTTAGTTTAAAGAGAGAAAATTTAAAAACGGCTCTGGTACATGTCCATGGGTAGAAATGACCTTTCAAATGACCAAATTTAATGCGGGATGGGTCGCATTATCCTCCAATTTGGTCAAAAATGACAGGGTATGGGTTTGTAAGATCCCCATACCGATTTAATGAATTTTCAGTCAATGAGGAATGGGCTCCCATGTTTTGTACATTTTCTCTCTCTGGGCTCGACCCATGCAATGTAAAAGCGATTTGGCTCTTTCAAAGGGGGAACATTTTTTTGGCATTAAAAACTTCTTCTTTCACCTCCAGCAAGTGAATTTTGTATATGAACACTTCAAATAATTAAAGAGATATAAAAAAATCCATTTCAATTCATTTTTCATAAATTTACATTACCTCTCAAATCCATTTCAATTCAAGTCTCACAATATGAACACTTCAAATAATTAAAGAGATATAAAAAAATCAACTTTTTATTTGATTTCTTCTTCTTAGAAAACCATATACATCACATTATGATTATCTCCCTATGATAATTTGACATCTAATCCCTTAGAATTCCCTTGAATCTACTAGAATTAGCTATGGTATTCCTTATCTAGGACTAAATTTTCTATTTTTGAGAGATATTATCAAGCACAAATCAAGGGAATGTTGAGTGGAATTCTCAATTATGACCTTTAATAGAAAATATAGATAATCACAATATCTAGGATTATTTTAACACTCCTCCCATGTAGGTCTTGGGGATATGAAACCTCATATGGAACTAATAATCCTATTTTCTAATTTGTACATTTTTACAAAGAGAATTTACATCACAAATTTAAATATTTGGAGGGAAAACTTAATACAAATCCTTATACATGTTTGATGCATTTAAAAGGATTATTCATAGGTTATTATTCTTCATAACTACCATGATTCTCTTGCATCAAACTACCCATCTTGAAAATTTCCATGAGCTCCTGCTCATTAATTTTTCTTTATCGTTCTTGCTCTTGTTTTTCATAATTATGTTATCTTCCTTTGAATGTCTAGATTCCATGGCTTTTGCAATGAAATTTATTTATTATATTCCTTGTGCCTCACATTATTTCTTATCACTATATTCTTTTATATGTTCTTTCTTATCCCCTTCTCATCTATCCAGTCCCATATTTCTTCATCATCATCATATAAGTTTTCATCACCCTCTTGTTTTCTCTACTTCAAGAATTCTTCCATGGATTCAAGAACTTCCTCCATCTTATCACCTAATGTACTGAATACACAATACTAAAAGCAACTTTAGTTATAAAATCCTGAAACCATGAAGCCCCTTGCTTGATTTCATGTTGTTTTTCTTCCTTCTTCTCTTTTGTTTCTTCATTAACCAAGTTCAATATGGTATTTTCATCTTTGTTTGGTGCTTGGATTGTCCCATCCTCTAGCTTGTTAATGATCCTATCATTCAAATCTTCCCTCCTAACTGCTACACTTACTTCCTCCTTCCTAACTTCCATTTCTTGAGACTTTTTATCTCATTATGTTCACCCAATTCCTCTATCTCTATTGTGTTAGGACACTCATTGAGTATAACATATTATAATGCACTTAGTGCAGCTTGTAGTTGTCCCATGTTTTCCTATACAAATTCATTTTTATCTTGTTAAAAATGTATCATTTCTTGAATAAGGTTTGTATCATTCATGTTGTCATCAAAATTAAAAAAATGATTTCAAATTTTCATGTTTTACCTCTTCATCTTCATCAACTTGTGACTGTTCTTTATCCTTCTTCCAATATTCCATCACTTCTTCACCCATGGGTTGACTTGCATAAAAAGTCTCTATTATCTTCATGCTTTCTTCAAAAGAGAATCATCAATGTTTTCTTCATATTCATCAAAATTCGGTCATGTATTCATTATCCAAAATTCACCCCAGTGGTAAATTTGATAACATGCATCAAGCTTGGGGCTAGAAAAAAAAGCAAGAAAATCGGCTAAGTCCCAAGTCTAGGCGATGGGACAGTTGGGACATCAAGGCACGAATCGGCTGAAATTTTGCCGTGCGATCTGGCGGCGGTTGGAATAGTGGGGACGTCGGGATGCACGGACGCGGAAAGGCTAATCGCCGAAAATGGAAAAAATCGCCAAGTTTTGTTTGGGACATCCGAGACAAAAGTACACCGAGGACACGAAGGCGGTGAAAAGCCGAAAGACAGTCCATTTCGGGCGGGCCAGAGAAATTTGTCCTAGGCAGTCGGGACAGTTGGGACAAAAGTACGTGGAGGATGTGAACCGGCTGGTTCGGCCGAAACAAAGGATTTTTGTTTGGGACATCTAGGCCAAAAGTACGTGGAGGACGTGGGGAGTTGAAAGAGCCACCAACGAATTAGAATGTGACACGTGTCATAAGGGGAGGTGAAATAAATTTCAACTAAGTGTTTTTGACCGAGTTTTTTAAAGGGAGTGAGTTGGAGCGTTGGCCCGAGCCAATAAAAAGAGGACGCGTGTCCTAAGGAGAAGGGGAGTGCGGAGCTTGGGGAGGACTTGGAGAATTTGGCAAAAGTTTTGGCCAAAAAACTAAAAGGTAAAAGATGCCCCCGCACCCCTGTCAACCAACCAAAGCGTGCCATGTGTCCCAAGTGGCGGGGCATGGGGAAAAAATGGAAAATTTTCCAAAGAGTTAAAAAGGTCGAAATTTCAAAGGAAAGCCCGTGGAAAGGTGGAGGAGAGAGAATTGCTCAGCGAACTAGCACCTGACACGTGGCATCCGACCGGCAGAGCACGGAATTTTTTTAAAAATTTCCAAAATGCAAAAAGGTCAAAATTTAAATTTTTTTCCCGACATCCGTTTTTTGGGTCATTTTTTCCTAAAACTTCAGACATTCATATCTTTTGATCCAGAGCTCAGATTTGCACGTTCTTCATATCATTAGAAAGATTTTGAAATTATCTACAAGATTCCATGGTCAATATCTAATTTTGGTTTAGTTTAAAGAGAGAAAATTTAAAAACGGCTCTGGTACATGTCCATGGGTAGAAATGACCTTTCAGCGACCAAATTTAATGCAGGATGGGTCGCATTATCCTCCAATTTGGTCAAAAATGACAGGGTATGGGTTTGTAAGATCCCCCATACCGATTTAATGAATTTTCAGTCAATGAGGAATGGGCTCCCATGTTTTGTACATTTTCTCTCTCCTGGGCTCGACCCATGCAATGTAAAAGCGATTTGGCTCTTTCAAAGGGGGAACATTTTTTTGGCATTAAAAACTTCTTCTTTCACCTCCAAAGCAAGTGAATTTTGTAAGTATCGGGAATTTTTCAAGGATTGTAACAGGTTTATACCTCTTTGATGGTGTAATGCAAGGGATTTTTACATGGAAATGATAGTGCAAACTCTGTGAATGTTTTCAGTCCTCTGTTTGTATTGTTTTTACTTCATTTTTAGATCTCTTATTGCATCTTATCAGCTTGTGTATGTTTTCCCTTGTTGCATTTCATGAATTTGTGTCTATTTACATGGAAAAAATGTTTCACCACTCCTTTTGGTGCATCACCATCTTTAGTTTAGTTTAAATGTTGCATTTCTATCCCTGTCTCCTTGTAATTTAGAGTAGGATTAGGATCTAAACCTCTGTAGTTGTGTAAATATAGATCTAAATTGAAGGAGTTTGAGGAACTAGCCTCTAATCTAGAGATTCCTCTCTCAGTTTCACAAGTCCCACACTTGGAGAGAGGTTTCCATGTTGTGCAATCACTTTGGATGCTAGTATGATCAAACTAGAAATCTGATCAACATCCGGGGTGTTGTGATTTTGCACTAAAAGTTTTGGCACACCGGTGGGACACCTGAGGTCTCATTTTTATTAAGGAAAATGGATGTGCATCTGCTGCAATTTTATTTCTTGAAAAGAGCTATTATTTACATATCTTGTGACTCCAAGGGGAAGAATCAATTGGTTTCAGCAAAGTGCAGGCTTGAAAACTCATGAGAAGAGTCACCACAAGGTCAAGAGTTGGAGAAGAAGAAGTGCTGTTTGAATACCTACAATTATGTCCAAGAAGAAGGCAAAGAGGAAGAAGGATTCAAAGGTCTCCATCTCCACCAAACAGAACTCTCTCAACTCCTCCACTGATAGGCCTTTCATTCAGTCAACAAGGGTTTTAAGACCAATTAGAATGGCACAAAACAACCCCTATGTCAACTTCACAGGTAGCAACCCACTTGCCCTCAATGCACAACATCCAATTCCTATTGCAGCCTTGAAGAACATTCCATACTTCACTGGAGAAAATCAGACTACTCCAGGTGATCATGTTAAAGACATTGCCAACCTTTGTGTAATCCATGAAATCAATGAGATGCAAGTGGCTATCAAGTTACTGGCATCTTCATTCAAGGGTAAAGCATTGCAATGGTTTAGGAGCCTTGGAGCTGGTTCTATCACAAATTGGAATCAGCTGTGTATAGCACTTCATGAGCAATTTGGAGAAAAGGGAGACAACTTGTCTCTTTTGGAGCAGCTGACAACCATCAAGAGAGCTCCCAATGAGCAG
Source organism: Taxus wallichiana var. yunnanensis (assembly GCA_018340775.1). Taxonomy (NCBI): domain Eukaryota; kingdom Viridiplantae; phylum Streptophyta; class Pinopsida; order Cupressales; family Taxaceae; genus Taxus; species Taxus wallichiana. Next base: position 226,324,601 of record CM031242.1, read on the forward strand.
TTGACCAATTTCAACTTCAGATTTCAAAAGACTTGGAAGAGAATTCCAGTGGCAGTCAGGCCAACAACAGAAGGTGCTTTTCTCTACTATCTCAAAGCTCTAAATTCTGATATTTCTATGTTGATTCAGTCCATGGGAGGCATAACTATCCCTATGGCTTATAACATTGCCATTAGGGCTGAAAATTGTTTAATCCAAGCTGGCAAACTTGCCCCTAGACCTCCCATGCCACCGTTTCCAAGTTTAGAGAGTCCAAACACCAATCAAGCACCTAATTTGGCTCCTTCTCCCACTCCTAGAAATCAAATTTCAAATGAAGCTTCTACTTCATCTCCAAGTGCCCCAAATGAGCTTTAAGAAGTCATGAAGCAATTGTAAAACCTAGGCAATGAGCTGGTTACTCTCAAAAGGCAACAGGTCCAAGGTTTTAGACCTTCTTATCAACCCCAAGCTCAACCTAAAAGGTAGCCATACCAATCACAAAGGCCACCTAATCCAGTTGCAAATATGAATCAAACAAGGCCTCCTGCCAATAGACCATTTCAGCCCTATAATCCAAATGTCATATCTGCCTCTAAGGCATTGGTGCCAACACAAAACAACATTTCCCAGGAGTACGATTGGTGTTTTCCATGCAATGAGCCTCATAATCAATCCATGTGCTTCAATGGTGCTTTGACTCAAGCATTAATGGTGACAACTATTGGTGTGGAGGGTGAGAGCAGTCAAGAAAACAACCAACAACAAGAAACATTCCAACAGCAATCAGCCCCAAATGACACCACATTGGTAAATTGGCAAGCAGAGGATTTTTGTGGCATGAACCAGGTAGTTTCTCAAGGTGTTGCAGCCAACACAAGGTCAAAAAGGAGGAATTTGGGTGAAGAATAGCCATTATCCCCAACCAATCCACAACCTTCCATGGCTCCACAAATGGTTGGCAAGCAAAATCCGGTTGTAAATGCACAAGGGCAGCCAAGAACAGCCCCTAGGCCAACTCAAATACCAGTTGTTGCTGCCCACATGCAAGGAGTGAATGTACAAACCAAGGGACAGCAGAGAGATCCTTCATCACCATTCAGTATCATTGATCGTATGAAGAAGACAAATGTCAATATATCAATGTGGGATTCCCTATCTATCCCAGGTCAAAGAGATCTACTGCAAGCTACCATGAAGGACTGGCCAACTTCGAATCAGCAAGTTCAGATGCAAGACAAAGTGCTTACAAATGCTGCCCAGCCTAAGGGAAATCATGGAGGACAGCAAGGTAAAATTTTGAAACCCCCTCCTTTCTATGTTTCATTGATCATTGGGAATCAGCTAGTGCACAATTGCATGATAGACTCCGGGGCAAGTAGCTCAGTAATGCCTAAACAAATAGCTGATCAGCTAGGGCTCCAGTATGAAACAATATCCAAAGGGGTAGTGCAGCTAGATGGGATGGCAGTAACAATAGTTGGGGTGATTAGAAACTTGAGTCTTACCTTGCATGCATGTCCAAATGTTGTTGTTTTACAAGATGTATCAGTCATAGACCTTCCACCACTCTTTGCCCTATGCTTGTCAAGGGACTTCACAGCCAAGATTGGGGATATTTGTCTGCTGATTGGTCACACATGCTATTCAGAACGAGGTATGGAACTAAGGCTACAATCAAGTCTGAACCTATTGCAAACTTCCACATTGAGCCTTACACTCCAAGTCAGATCAATGCCAATTGTTTAGCATTTGATCAAGAAGACCACCCAAGCACTGATGAGGCTGACACCAAGGTTAGAAGCATCCCGGATCTAACTCTTGATGAATGGGCAAACAAGATACATGTATTTGATCCTTATCAAGAAGTGGAAGAATCTGAGCTAGGGGTCTATTGTATACATGAAGAAAATCAACCTATTCCTAGCATCACCAAGCCAAACCACAAAGATGACAATGAGGTATGGTATCTATTTTTTTGATGGATCGAGGAGCAGGCAAGGTGCAGGAGGTGGATCTATGCTTGTTTCACCTCAAGGAATAAAGTACTATTTAGCTTTTAGATTTCAGTTTACATGCTCCAATAACACTGCTGAATATGAAGCCTTGGTGTAAGGGATGCATTGGGCAATCAAGAAGAAAATAAAGAACTTGCAAGTCTTTGGTGATAGTGAATTGATTGTAAATCAGGTCAAGGGACAACATGCTGCCAAGAATGATCTTCTCAGGTGCTACAAGAACAGGGTGTGGGACCTCATGGAAGATTTTGAGGGTTTTGACATCAAATCCATTCCTAGGAAAGAGAATCAAGCTGCTGATAGGCTTGCAGCAGTAGGGGCAGCCTTTGACATTGTGGAAAGCATTCAACAAGACAAGGTACAACCAAACATCCATGTGATTGTGAGGCCTTCAGTGCCGGATAACAATGTCAGTTGGCAAGTGTTTGAAAATGACCAGCAAATCATCCATTTCTTGCAAGAAGAAGCTAAGTTCTCAGCCAAGAATCAAGAAAGATTGGAACAGCAGTATGGTGACCAAGTGGTGCAACTGAGAACTAACAAGCTACCCAAGGGACTTATCACTTTAGAGTTCATTTTTAATCCAAATGATCAGTTTAGAAAGGAGAAAGAAAACATTCAGGTCAAGAGAGAGGATTCAGTATCCATCTTGGTAGAAGAGAACAAACCATTGCAAATTGGAAGGATGACAACTGAACAAGAAAGGTATGAGTTCATACAGCTGTGTCAAGAGTTCCTGACGTGTTTTCTTGGAGCTATAAAGACTTGAAAGGTTTCAATCCCAACTTAGCTCAGCATACCATCGAATTGGATCCAAATACTAAGCCTGTCAGGCAGAAACAAAGACCAGTCAATCCACACATGGAGCCTCTCATGAGGAAAGAATTGAACAAGCTGATTGAGTCAAGGATCATATTCCCAATCAAGCATTCTAGTTGGGTTGCCAACTTAGTTCCAGTCAGAAAGAAGAGTGGAGAGATCAGATTGTGTGTTGACTTTAGAGACTTGAATAGAGCCTCTCTCAAAGACCATTACTCACTCCCTTCCATGGAGAAAATATTGCAGGTCGTAGCTGGTTCAGAAAGGTTTTCATTGCTAGATGGATATTCAGGCTATAATTAGATAATGGTGAAGGAAGAAGATCATTTCAAGACAACCTTCACTACAAAATGGGGCACGTATGCTTACAAGAAGATGCCATTTGGACTGTCAAATGCTGGAGCCACTTTCCAAAGGGCAATGGATATGGCATTCAAGGGGTTGATCAATAAAATAGTTCTGATATATCTTGATGATATCACTGGTTTTTCCAAAAATGCAGCAGACCACCTCTCTCATTTGAGACAAGTCTTCACGAGGTGTAGGAGATTTGGAGTGTCTTTGAATCCTAAGAAGTGTATCTTTCTTACACATGAAGGAAAGCTCCTTGGCCATATTGTCTCCAAAGAAGGATTAGCAATTGATCCAGAGAGGGTTGAAGCCATAAGAGCACTACCATTGCCAAGCCACAAGAAATCCCTTTAGAGTTTCTTGGGAAGGATAAACTTTGTTCGAGAGGTTTGTCCCAGATTTTGCAGCCCTTGTCAAGCCCATCACCAAAATGTTAAAGAAGAGCATGACTTTCAAGTGGACAGCAGAAGGCGAGGGAGTTTTGAAGCAATCAAAGAAGCTATCTCTCAAGCACCAACTCTCATCAACCGGACTTCTCCAAGGATTTCATCCTCTATGCATTTGGAGGTAATGACACTATTTCTACCATTTTGGTACAACAGAACAAGGATAATGATGAGCAGCAATTTCCTTCTTCACCGTAGCCTAGATGACTATGAGGTGGGGTACTCTTTTATTGAGAAGCATGTCTTTGGCAAGTGTGTCGAAGCTTGAAGAAATTCAAGCATTTAATCTCAAAAAAAAGGTCCAGTTGCTGGTCTCACATGTCTTTGGGGTTAAGGACTTCCTCCTCAATAAGGATTTGAATGAGAAAAGGGCAGGTTGGATCACCCGTGTCATGGAGTATGACATTGAGATCAAGATCACCAAGCTGGTGAGAGGGAAAGGATTGTGTGAGCAGCTGGTTTTGGGGAAGCAAAGAAAATTATGCAATGAAGAAGAGGTTGTTTTGACAAGTCGGGACAGCCATGAGCCAAGTGGAAATCAAGAAGAAGACAATGCTACTCCCACTCCTTGTTGGACCCAATGCATTATACACTTCCTAGGCACGGGCCTATGCCCTCCGGTGATGAACAAGACCCAAAGGAGACACTTCAGATTACGAGGCTATCCCGTATGCCATTGTTGATGGAGTTTTGTTCAAGAAAGATGTGAATGGAGTCTTCTTTGAGATGCATTAGCACAAATCATATTCAAAGGGTGTTAGAAGAGTTCCATGGTGGACCGGATGGTGGCCATTTTTCACCAAGAGTGACAGCTCTAAAAATCATGAAGGCTAGTTATTATTGGCCCAAAATGTTCATTGATTGCTATGCATGGATCAAGAGGTGTAAGAATTGTGCATTCTTCACGGGAAAAGAGAGATTTGCTGCCCTTCCATTACATCTAATCTCGGTTGACCAGCCATTCATGCAATGGGTTTGGACTTCATTGGAGTCATTAATCCCAATTCAAGCCAAGGGCACAAATGAATTTTGACAACCACAAACTACTTCACCAGATAGACAGAAGTAGTAGCACTCAAAGAGGCAAATGAATCTAGCATCTTAGACGTTTATGAGGGAATAACAACCAAATTTGGTATACCTGCTACAATAATCTCGATAATCCATTGGCATTCATTGGATCTAAGGTAGTGAGTGGGCTGTCAAGAACGGTATCTACCTAAGCACTTCATCAAACTATTACCCTCGAGGTAATGGCGGGCCGAGTCTACAAACAAGAACTTGTTGAGGATCATTAGGAGGACTCTTGACGAGAATCGAGAGGTCTTGGCATACCAAACTGAAATCAGCCTTATGGGCTGATAGGATAACTCCCAAGAGATCCATAGGTAACTCTCTATTCGGGCTTTTTATGGAAGAGAGGCAATCTTGCCCATGTCACTTGAGTTGCCAACATTGGAACTCATGAAGTAGTTGAAGTTGCTAGAGTTTGAGCCCATAGAGGTGAGGTATGCGAGTTGATGGAGATGCAAGAGATCAGAAATCAGGCATCCCAAGCAATGGAAAAGGATCAAGCTTTGATTAAGAAGACCTTTAATAGAAAGGCCAAGGATAGATCTTTTCGGGTTGGAGATCTAGTGTTGAAATGGGATGTGGATAGAGTAAAACCCGGAAGGCATTCAAAATTTTATGCCCTTTGGAGTGGCCCATACATAGTCACGAAGTGCAAGAACAACAATGCTTTCCAATTGGCCTCATTAGATGGTGAAGAACTACAGATTCCAATCAATGGAATCTCTCTCGAGCATTGCTTCTAGAGGGAAATTTATCACCTTGTAAATATTAGATTAGATTTTCATTCCTCCAAGTGCTTGTGTACATTGTTTTCTTGTAGGTTAGTTTTACTTTCCCTAAGTGCTTTGGCACAACTTGCTATCCATGGAGATGTTTTGCAGTCCTTGCTTCCATCAAGTGATATTCCATCTCCTCCTTGCACATTCTAAGTCGGTTGGGGTTCTAAACCTTATATTTGATGAATCCATGCCCAATGGACTACTTGAGCAGCTGGTAACTTCATCCAAGTAGGTAGATGACCCTTTGAGTCGCCAAATTTTATCCAAAATTCACCCCGGGGTAAATTTGATAACATGCATCGAAGCTGGGGCCGGAAAAAAAAGCAAGAAAATCAGCTAAGTCCCAAGTCGAGGCGGTCGGGATAGTTAGGACATCGGGCGCGAATGGGTGAAAAGCCACCGAGTGTCCTCGTGGCGATTGGAATAGTTCAGACGTCGGGGCACGCGGGACGTGAAAAGGAAAACTGTCAAAAATGAAAAAAATCACCAAGTTTTGTTTGGGACATCCAGGACAAAAGTACGCGGAGGACGCGAACCAGCCGAAAAGACGAAAGACAGTCCATTTCGGGCGGGTGAGAGAAATTTGTCCCAGGCATTCCAGACGGTTGGGACAAAAGTATGCGGAGGACACGAACCAGCCAGGAGAAATTTGTCCCGAGGTAGTCAGACGGTTGGGACAAAAGTACGCGGAGGACGTGAAGCCGGCCCGGTTCGGGCGAAGCAACAGAGGATTTTCGTTTGGGACATCCGGGCCAAAAGTACGTGGAGGATGTGGGGAGCTGAAAGAGCCGCCAACGAATCAGAATGTGACACGTGTCACAAGGGGAGGCACAATAAATTTCGACTAAGTGTTTTTGGCTGAGTTTTTAAAGGGAGTGAGTTGGAGCGTTGGCCCGAGCCAATAAAAAGAGGACGCATGTCCTAAGGAGAAGGGGAGTGCGGAGCTCGGGGAGGACTTGGAGAATTTGGAAAAAGTTTTGGCCAAAAAACTAAAAGGTAAAAGATGCCCCGCACCCCTGTTAACCAACCAAAGCATGGCACGTGTCCCAAGTGGCGGGGCATGGGGGAAAAAATGGAAAATTTTCCAAAGAGTTAAAAGGTCGAAATTTCAAAGGAAAGCCCGCGGAAAGGTGGAGGAGAGAGAATTGCTCAGCGAACCAACACCTGACACGTGGCATCCGACCGGTGGAGTGCGGAATTTTTTAAAAAAATTTCCAAAATGCAAAAAGGTCAAAATTTAAAATTTTTTGCCCGACATCCGTTTTTTGGGTCGTTTTGCCCTAAAACTTCAGACCTTCATATCTTTTGATCCAGAGCTCAGATTTGCACGTTCTTCATATCATTGGAAATATTTTGAAATTATCTACAAGATTCCATGGTCAATATCTAATTTTGGTTTAGTTTGAAGAGAGAAAATTCAAAAACAGCTCTGGTATGTGTCCATGGGCAGAAATGACCTTTCAGCGACCAAATTTAATGCAGGATGGGTCACATTCTCCTCCAATTCGGTCAAAAATGACAGGGTATGGGTTTGTAAGGTCCCCCATGCTGATTTAATGCATTTTTAGTCAATGAGGAATGGGCTCCGATGTTTTGTACATTTTCTCTCTCCTAGACTCGATCCATGCAATGTAAAAGCGATTTTGCTCATTTCAAAGGGGGAACATTTTTTTGGCATTAAAAACTTCTTCTTCACCTCTAGCAAGTGAATTTTGTAAGTATCAGGCCTTTTTCAAGGATTGTAACAGGTTTATACCTCTTTGATGGTGTAATGCAAGGGATTTTTACATGGAAATGACAGTGCAAACTCTGTGAATGTTTTCAGTCCTCTGTTTGTATTGTTTTTACTTCATTTTCAGATCTCTTATTGCATCTTATCAGCTTGTGTATGTTTTCCCTTGTTGCATTTCATGAATTTGTGTCTATTTACATGGAAAAAATGTTTCACCACTCCTTTTGGTGCATCACCATCTTTAGTTTAGTTTAATTTTTGCATTTCTATCCCTGTCTCCTTGCAATTTAGAGTAGGATTAGGATCTAAACCTCTGTAGTTGTGCAAATATAGATCTAAATCAGAGGAGTTTGAGGAACCAGCCTCTAATCTGGAGATTCCTCTCTTAGTTTCACAAGTCCCACACTTGGAGAGAGGTTTCCATGTTGTGCAATCACACTGGATGCTAGTATGATCAAACTAGAAATCTGATCAACATCCATGGGTGCTGTGATTTTACACTAACAATATCTACACATTATTTTACAATAATCTCACTTTGACCTCCATGGGAAGGTTTTCTTGTATCTAGATTAGCCAATACTATGTTTTCTTTGTAAGAGCCATTTATGCATTCACTATTTTCACTAACCATGATTAAAATATCATCATTTGATGCATATAAATCAATGCGTTTACTTTGGTTTCTTATTACATGTATATCACTTGAAATGGCATCAAATCACTTCTAGCAGCTCCTTGGAATAGTGTTTGGTTCCTTAGTATTTCCACCTTCATCTATATCACCTTGGGAGGTTGTATTTATAAGCCATTTGTGCACTATGTATCCATGTTCTTGAGCTAAATTTGGAAGCTATTTCTTACTCAACACCTTACTCACATGTACATATGCATTCTCTTTTCAAAGGTATTAAAAACATTTGATTTTAAATAAAAATCAGTTTTGAAATTCCTCTCTCAGTTTCACAAGTCCCACACTTGGAGAGAGGTTTCCATGTTGTGCAATCACTTTGGATGCTAGTATGATCAAACTAGAAATCTTATCAACATCCGGGGTGCTTTGTGATTTTGCACTAACAAAGTATCTACACATTGTTTTACAATAATCTCACTTTGACCTCCATGGGAAGGTTTTCTGTATCTAGATTAGCCAATACTATGTTTTCTTTGTAAGAGCCATTTATGCATTCACTATTTTCACTAACCATGCTTAAAATATCATCATTTGATGCATATAAATCAATGCATTTACTTTGGTTTCTTATTACATGTATCTCACTTGAAATGGCATCAAATCTCTTCTAGCAGCTCCTTGGAATAGTGATTGGTTCCTTAGTATTTCCACCTTCATCTATATCACCTTGGGAGGTTGTATTTATAAGCCATTTGCGCACTATGTATCCATGTTCTTGAGCTAAATTTGGAAGCTATTTCTTACTCAACACCTTACTCACATGTGCATATGCATTCTCTTTTCAAAGGTATTAAAAACATTTGATTTTAAATAAAAATCAGTTTTGAAATTCTTATTCTTGAGCTAATTTTCCTTTATAATCTGCCCCTTTTCAAATTTCTTATCATATGCATCAGAATATAGATGACCCTTTACCATTTTGTTTACCTGCTACATGTTCTCGCTTGAGCAATATGAGAACTATGATTCATCCTCAATCATAGACTTGTCATCTTCATACTCGAATGATTTCAAGTAATCCCCTTTCTATCTCGTATGTCATGCACTCTTCATTTGAATAATTCTCCATATATTTCATAGCCTTATCCTTAGAAAGACTTCCCTTTTTACCTACAAAATCAGACTTAAACATAGCATTAACATCAAAAATTGACATCATATCATTATTCTTCATTAGGACATTCTTCACTTATCTTTTTGGTTCTTCTTCATCTTCACTAGACCACTCATTATCAGCTTCTATGAAGTCTTCATACTTTGTTTCATATTTGCAAGAGTCTCTGCATGCTTTACTCATGAAGCTTAACTCCTCTTGTGCATCTATCATATCACCTTTTTTAATTATCTTCTTCACTTCCATCAGCTCGCACTTCATATTATTCTATAGGGTCTTCATCATCCCTATACTCAATTCTTGTTGCTAATATTTTATCCTCAAGGAGTTCAATTTTCCTCCTTATATCATCAATCTCTCTTGTCCTCTTCATTTCTTTTTACTAATTTCTTTTCCACTCTTATCTCTCTCATTTCTTGAACCAAAATAATTACCTATGTCCATTCCATGGTCTCTATCTTCTTCTCCAAGTTTTCTCACGTTGGTATGCAACTTAGTTCTTCCTCTTTTAATTTTGCAAGATTTTTGGCATCTATGCCAATCCTCATTGGGCTTACTCTTATTTTCGCTAGTTGTGTCTTCTCTTCGTTCTCAATCATGTATAACTTTTCATCACATATTATTGTGAAAATAACATACACAAAAAGCAAAAATATCCTTCTAAATCATCTCAACATTCATAGTAGCAATAAAATAAATGTAAAAAGTGGTATCATATCTTCTATCTCTTCTTTGATACCACAAATGATGTGCCATCTCAGCTCAGCCATCCAAAAGGGTAAACACCTTGCTTCTCCGGACTTTGTAAAATGGAGTTCTTGTTTAATTAATATATTAGATTATGAATGCAAATTTTGTTCAGTTTACTTTATTGATTTCAAAAATCTACATTTTTTCTATGTTTTGATCCACAACCAAGGAAATATTTCATTCATAGTCTTAAATCAGACATCCCTTCACTGTTATACCTCTAGCTCTTGATTGCATACAAGCACTTTCTAGGAATCTCTTGGACATTTTCACCTCTCACTTTCCTATACAACTCCTGAAATGTATTCTACAATCATGCAATATTTTATCAACTATTCAAATGACAAGATTTTCACTTTTCTCTTTGACACCTACATTTCTTGCTCTTGGCTCTGAATTTATTCCATGCTCTTAGCATGCATGTTTGAGATATTAGGTCTTATTTAGGTCTCTTAAATATTTAATCATGCTACAATAGACTCGGCATTGTTATATCATTCATACAAACTCATTTCAAACCCCCAAAACACTCTCTTTTTCATATTTGCAAAACTACCCTCTAGAGCCACTTAAGACCATGTTCTTGGAATGCCCATGTAATTTGAATTTCATAAGTTCCTAGAGGTCTGTGTTAGGTTCATTAGTTCATATTCAATTAGGTCAACATGTTCCCCAAGTTTCATATCTTAGCTAGGTCTAAAATTCTTTATACTTCTCTTTTGGGGTTTGGAGCTTGAAACCCTTAACTAGGTCTATGAGAGACAACTGTCAAGGACTGTAGCCTTTGTAGTGAACTTCAACATGAAATAATGGTCATTCTATGCCCCCATTAAGGAGTTTATGATGTGTGGAAAGTTTCTTGGGACAAATCTCAATATTTCTAAAACTTCCTTTGTAAATTAGGCTTCTAAATTAGGCCTTAACTATGTTTTCCAGACTTCCTAGAGGGATTGTCATGTTTCTAAGAGAATATACCCAATCAAATGCAATAATTACTTTTGAAATAATTATTTATTTCCCTCATTGTAATTATTACAAAGTTTCATAAGAAAAGGAGGTGATATGAGGCCTCAAAAACCATGCCCTAGCATTAAGTCAATTGTAGTCTGATCCCTAACTTTGAGAAGCTTCTTTTGACCATATATTCTAACATATTGTGAATTATTGTCTCAAATTTCACCATTAGGACTTTACCAATATTATGAAGATGATTCTCTTGACAATAATCATGAAGATACTATAAATTACTCTCTTTTGAGGTTTACCCTCATTCCACTGTGCATGTAAGGGGTATCTAAGCATATAATAAACCCTTAGATCATCTATTTTTCCTTTTAACTATGTAAAACTTAATTAATATTTATTTTAATCATTTAGAATCACATTCCTTAGTGTTTGGGTAATTATCAAGAACACAATTTACGTATAATACACAAAATTACTTGCTCATTCCACTGCCCCGAGTCATCCTTGAAATGCACTTAAATTACTTGAAATAGAGTTAGAAACACGGTATCCTTATTATTAATTTAATCTAAGAACATTCAATATAATTTTTCCCAAGTCATACATCATTTGAAACTATTAAAAAATTCAAGGTTAATTAAGATTCAAGACCAAGACACACATATTCACTTACATGCATGACTGCTTTTTGAGCGATAATCTTACCAAATCAGAGATTCATTTCTAATACATGTATAGTACTTGTAAAGACCAATATAGCAAAGATCAATTTCCTTGTCATAAATTTACATTACCTCTCAAATCCATTCCAATTCCAATCTCACAATATGAGCACTTAAAATAATTAAAGAGTTAGACAAAACTGAAGTTTGTTTCATTGCTTCTTCTTTTAACATCATATACATCACATTATGATTCTCTCCTAAGATAATTTGACATCTAATCCATTATAATTTCCATGAATCTTCTAGAATCATTTGTGGTAGTCCTTATCTAGGCCTAAATTTCCTATTTTTAGAGATATTATCAAACACAAATCAAGGGACGTTGAGTGATATTTCTCAACTATGACCTTTAATAGAAAAATATAGATAATAATAATATATAGGATTATTTTAACATTTATCCCATGTAGGTCTTGGGGATATGAAACCTCATATGGACCTAGTACTCCTATTTTCTACTTTATACATTTTTACAAAGAGAATTTGCATCACAAATTTAAATATTTAGAGGGAAAACTTAATACAACTCTTTATACATGCTTGATGCCTTTCGAAGTATTATTCAAATATTATTATTCCTCATAAGTACCATGATTCCCTTGCATTAGAAATTATCAATGTATCTACGAAAATACATTTTTGGGATGGTTGTGTGGTTAAAATTTCACAAGTATGCATTGCTATGGGATCACAAGTTACGATTAAAATAACTTTTGGATGAGTTGCAACACAATTGAAGTTTTTACTACATGAAGGGTACAAAACCATGTATTTTTGGTACTTTTCAATCTTTATTTTATGTTTTCATGGAACATGTGGTTTTCATGGCAAGTGGATATTTGAAATTGGCTTGTACATGTTAGTGAAAAATGAAATTTGTAAAGTTAAAGTGAGTCTTCTACCTTTTTTACATTATACTTATCCAAAAAAAATTCCCAACAATATAGGGAACACTTTTTTGGTAAAATTTCACCTCCAAATCATGCAAAGGGTAGATGGAGAGAAAACAATTTCCCTTGGCAGATTTTTATGCCCCACATGCAAGCAAACCTTTCACTTGTCTCTTTCTTCACCACTTTGTCTTGTTTTTTATCAACCAATTAGAAGGGGACACAATATTGTAACTGAATATGAAATTTGGAGCATGAAAATTACATTGCACCTCCAAAATTCCATCAACATGCTAGAGTGCATCGGTGGAGAAGATGACATAGTCACCTTAATGTGAAATTATAACATGGAGTGCACTTTTTTCCCTACGGTTTAAACATAACCATTTTAGGTCAAATAATATATGATTTCTATAATAAATGGGACAATAAATCCAATAATAGAATTAAGAAACTCTAAAAAAGAGTTCTTCATAAAAATTGCATATATTCACTTTTTCCTAGTATGGCACACTAGTGAACTAAACCACTCGAAGCGTTTCAAACAAGTATGAACCAAACCATCACTTGGGCTATGGAGGGGGGCTTAATATGCTTAAATTTTTCCCTAAATAGGATACCAAATTTTCTTGAGGTTATTAAACACTTTATTAGAAATTCCTCATCTAAAAATACCACCGTGCTTTAGTGTTGGGAAGGATTCTTCTATTAATTATCTCAACCTTGTCTTATATACTCTATCATATATTTGACACCTTAATATTTCAAATGAATAGGATTTGAGCTCCCAAAACCACCCAAATTTTCTAAAACCTTTTCCAAAAGTTATCCCTTCAAAAATACACACGCACTTATTTTCTCCAAAAAGTGCTTGAGAGAAATATTTCCCAAGACCATTTTGAAGCTTGAATATTCTATCATAAATCACAATTTCATGGATAAAAATAAAAGAAATTTCCATTTAATACAATATCGGATCATGAAATGTTACGAGGCTCCCAAAACCTTTCCATGAAGTTGGCCTTTTGAAACAGGTAATTTTAGTAGTTTAAACAAGTTTTGAAAATTTTGTGAAAGAGTTAAACGATTCAATAGGTTTATCCAATAAAATTTTGGGACATTTTATAGGCCAATAGTTGGCTCATACTGAGGGAATTATCTTGGGTTAGATAGCAATATAAATGATGTAAGTAAGAACATCATAATCTCATGAATCTAAGTTGACCAGTGCCTTATCCATTGGGCAATAGAGTCTACAATGACATACTGAAGGAAGAAGGTTTGATTTGTTATAGACCCTTTATTGAACACCTACACACAACAGGAAGGAAACACACAAGAAAGGAAAAATACACATGACACATGATAAGAAAGGGAAACACAAATTAAAAAAACCTAAATCACCTATGGTATATCTAGTGGGCAACCCGTTTTCACTGCTTGTACAATTTCAAATATTTTCAGCTAAAAGGTAATTCCAAGGGTGTTTAATATAGGTATGATATATAGAAGGATATATCTATACAAATATCTCTCATATGGAATGGTCCTAGCCAAAATGATTCAAACTCGTCATGACTCTCTTTTTGTTCTCCTTATTTTTCCCATTTTAGGATTAGATCTTCTATATAGAATTTGCTTGGTTGACCCTTCTTTTATAAGATATTTTTCACCTTAAACTAATTTTCCTTGATCCAATCTAACACTAGAATTTTTCCTTCACAAAATTTCTCAAGATAAATAATTCTCTTATCTAAGGGGCCTTTAAATTCACTATCTTCAATTTACCTTACCAAGCTGTAAGGAAAGAAGATCAACTAATATGGATACTTATGCATTAAAATTGTATAATAATTGATATGGATACATACCTATGGTTTTTTTCTAAGTGATTCAATCATCCCATAACACATCATAAATCTTATTATGATAGTTTCTCTTACTTTAGTAAACTAGCTTATAAATTATGGATACAATATTCTTGTTATATTATGCTTTGCCATTTCAATGGGGGTAGTAATGAAATACATGAGACAAATAAATTCCATATCCATAAAATAATTATTTATCTCTATAGAAGATAAGTAGTTTTCTTCAATCAACGACAATCTTTTGTGGTACACCAAAATGGACTACAATATATTCTTGGAGAAAGTTACAAATTGTTTATGTGTTAGCATGATTGGATGGAATAGCCTCCACCCACTTGGTGAAATAATTTGTTTCCATGAGAAAATAAGAGTGAAATGTGATTGAATGGGAATGATAACTCCTAAAATTATATACCCCATTCTTATAACATTTCTTCAATCACCATAGGACGAAGTGGAAATGCAATAAGTTGAGGTCTATATATAAATTATTAGCATGAATGAAATTTATCTAACCATTTTAAGAAACTTACAATAAGGTAGGATAGTATTATCTCCCTCTCAATATCATATGAATTGTTACCATAGCTAAAAATTTCCCCTGCAAGCTTGATCATGATAATATTTCACTAATTTATTTTGTGGTTATTTATCTACACACCGTAATAAAAACAATCCTATCCTCTCTTATAAAACACAATATTCTAGACTACATACCTTGTTTCTTGAAGTTTGAGATTTATTTGATGATTTTAATTGAGATGAGGTGGGTAATAACCATATGTAAGGAATGGATGATATCTCAATACCACTCGAAGTGGTACTAACTAGGACTACTGTAGATAATTCATGATTTGTCACACCATCTTAAGGGTCTAATCTAGTATCCATGATGGATTTGAAATTGTTCTCAGCTATTATTTGACATAAACCTCTCCCTCATACCAACTTCATGGGTTATATATCAAGGTCATATTCTTGAAATTTTGAAATTCAATTCCCTCTCTTGGATCCAAATTCTTGTTAGGTGATAATATTATTCATTGAACCATTTGGAATGAAAATAATTGCATGGGGGTTCAATATGTAGAACCAATAATTTTCACCACCTTGCTTATCGAGAAAACATGGTTTTCCATGGTTGAATATCTTATCTCATGATTATTTAATGGGAAAATCATGAAGGAAATGGTATATTCAACATATTCTTCATTTTTATTGTTAGGAATATAGTGTTTCATGGTTTATTGTAAAATTACCATGAGTTAATTATGTCATTAATTAGTATTTTACTCTATGTGTTTACCATGTGCTTATACTGAGTTATTATTTAGGAGTTCCCACATTGTTACATCGGATGTGTTACCTAGAGTGACTAGTTGATAAACAAATGATTCTTGAGCTTGTTCCCATCCTCCCTCGGTCAGATATGTTTCTGAAAGTGCATGGTTGATAAGAATTTGATGTGTTCCTTATTGTACCTTTAGTTTGATTATGTGCAAGATGATGAGCAAGCACGGCGGAAAGCTACGAGAGGAAGTGTGAAAGTTCTTTTACTACCATGTAAAAATTAAGGGGGAATGTTAGGAATATAGTGTTTCATGGTTTATTCTAAAATTACCATGAGATAATTTTGCTAGTAATTAGTATTTTACTCCTGAATTTACTTGTTTGGTTATATGGTTATTATTTGGTTAGTCTAATATTTATGTACCATAATAGCTAATACGGTGTGTTTGGAAGAATAATAACAGTATATGATGAACTATTTTTTAAAATCAATACATGCCCTTTGTAGGGTATCTATTGATTGATTTATTGATATCCTTAAAGTCATTCTTATCTTCTTTAATTCCCTTGAATCTTTCTTGACACTTCATCATATCTTTGATGTGTTTAGTCATCTCGGTAAATTTGGGGATAAAGTGGTGAAGGAAATTGACCTTACCAAAGAAAGAATGAACTATAGGATTTCTTCGGGTAATAAGAGTTTCTAAAAATTTTATAATCATTCAAGATCAATCTTGATTCCTTCCTTATTCATGATGTGTCTAAGATTTTTTCCTTTCATTACTCCAAAAATTACTTCTTGGGGTTGAGTGCTTATCACAGTGTACTCTACACCGGATCAAGACTTGTTTAACTTTGTTACAAGTGATCACCTCACTTCTTAGAGCATACCATGAAGTCTTTGGGGTATATCAAAATGAATTTTTCTTCAAGTATTTAAACACTAAGTCTATATAACTTTGAAAATTAGCCCCCTGCATTGATGACAAAAATTGGCATAGACCTACACTCAAATGTTTTGTATTGAGTAGTGAATGTAGTATTATGTTGATCTTCTTGTGAAAATTCAATATGATTTTATATGGAGAGGAAATTTAGCATAAAAAAGTGTCTCTAAACCATTGACCACTTAAAAAATTGATCCATAATGGGAATCAGGTACTTATCCTTTAATGAAGACTAATTTAAATTTTTGAAGTCAACACAAATCCTTATTTCGCCATTCTTCTTTTAAACCAAAACTATATTTGTCACCCATTTGGAATGAAAGATGGGGATGATGATTCTAGCATTTAGTAAGTTGATTACTTTGTCTTAAATTGTTCAAGTTGTTTTAGGATTGTATTTCCTATGGTTTTATCCTAAATGATTTACCTTTTGTTTAAGAAGTATATAATGATACATATCGTTGGGTTTTAATGAATTCAGTTCCTCATATGTATATACAAAGACATTGGAATATTTCTTCAAAAGTGAGACAAAACTCCTCCACTCTCCAGGAGAGAAGTATTTACATATGTTTACTATCCTTGGTTGTTCATTTGTTCCTATGTAGAATTTCTCAAAGTTGTCATATATACATAAAGATTCTTTCGCTTTATAATTTACAATCTTATCATGTTTATCAAAGATTTGTTCAAGAGAAACCATCCCTTTCATAATATTATTACCTTTTATCTTGATCATGCCTTCTCAATCAAATTATTTAATTTCACATTTCTTTTCATACATACATGATTCCTAGTATGGATCATTACTTCCTTCATGGAAAAGATTATTGAAATTGTCTCTTTTCTCTAAGAATGATAACATATGGTCATCATAATTAAACTCTTTCCATTTATCATTATTATCGGGTATAATTGGCCTAAAAATCATCTCAAGCGAGAATTATTTCATATCAAGTGAAGGGTGAGGTGTCATAAAAATATGAAATAGTGAGATATTCCACCTTTTCATTATTTTATTGAGGAAAAATTGAATGGATAAAGCTTCAAAACTTCCATGAATTCTCAAAATCTATTCCTATAGAGCCTCAAATTATTATCTTGATATTTATTCCTTACTACTTTTACAATTTACCTCACTATCTCCAGGGAATTTCAACTACTTAATTCTCATGGATTCAGTAGTGTTCATACCCAATAAAAGGATTCATATTTTATGGTATTGTTCATATTTTCAAATTGTAATTTGTATGAAAAAGGAATAATTCTACGAAGTAGAAATCAACACAACACCCTTATGAGAACGTGAATGAGAGTGACTTCCATCAATATCTAAAGTATGCAATTCATCCTTATCTTCCTCCATCATAATGTGAAGTATAGACACAAAATCATGCACTTTAGATATTATTTCGTCCCGATATCATACTAATACTCATATAGTTTTGAGTGAAAAAGTACTAATTAACCCCCATATTTTGGCCATTTTTCTTTGCTTCCGTCATTTTTTTACCTTAAGCTCATAATTTCCCAATAGTTTTCATTGTTTCCCATCATTTTATCATTGAATGTGGTTCCTAGGATAGTATCGAGGTGCTAAAAATTTGGTAAGAGGTAGTGCACTCTCTAGACAGATTGTTGAAGATGTGCAGATGAACACGAAGCTTCATTATTTTTGGATAAAGACCTTCCATGTGTAGAAATTGAATAGAATATGGATCCTGGTGCACATGACTAGATGAAGGACATGATCACATTCCTTTCCAAGGGCATGTACCCTCCTGGTTTAAATAAATCAAAGAGAATACATATGAGGTTATAATCTATCCCTTATGTGTTGATTGATGGACTTCTCTTCAAAAAGAATCTTGATGGTGTGTTGTTAAGATGTATCTCCTACGCACAAACTAAAAGGTGTTAGTAGAATTTCATGATGTATTATCGGTGAACACTTCTCTGCCAAAACTACAAAAATGAAAATCATAATGGGACACATATTTTGGCCTACCCTATTTGCGAGATGCATATAGGTGGGTAACGAAATGTAAGGAATGCACTTTGTTTGTAGGAAAGAAAATATTGCGGCGCTTCACCTTTGAAAAATCCAAGTTGATCAACCTTTTAGGAAATGGGGTCCAAAATTCATAGGCATGATCAATCCACCTTCAAGCACTTTGGACATAAATGGGTATTGATAGCTACAAATTACTTCACTAGATGGAAAGAATCTTTCGTATTTGAAGGAATCAACCAAGTCGATCATCCTTGAGTTTCTTAAAGGTATAGTCACAAGGTTTGGAATTCCTCAAACCATTCTCTCTCGATAATGAAAAATCCTTCCTTGTTACTAAAATCAATGATGGGCTTTAAGTCTAGGCATTTACCGAAGAATTCTTCCAATTATTACCCTCAAGGAAATGGTGCGGAAGAATCGACAAACAAGAACCGATCAAAATTATAAAGTGCACAATGAACATCAAACAAATACAATGGCATATAAAGGTCTCACACACACTGGGAAGATAGAATCACAAGTAAAAAAAGTAATAGGAACTTCACCATATAAGATTTTCTATAGCAACAAGGATACCCTTCATTTGACACTAGATCTAAATTCATTAGTGCTTGCCGGTAGTTTGAATTTGAGGTGTAAATCAAAGAGAAATAATAATGAAAGAGCTGGTTAATCTTGAGGAATCAATGAACTCTATCATGTTCAAGCCACAACAACATCAGTAAGTAACAAATAAATGGTTGGAGAGAAAGGCTAGGTCTCAAAAATTCATAATCAGTGAGTTGATTCTTAAATGGGATCTTTGACAAAGCTAAACCAGGATGCCATTAAATTTTTAATGCACTTTGGACTGGCCCATACATCATCAATTCCTACAAGGAGGCTAACTCTTTTGAGTTAACTAATATTGAAAAGGTGTGTGCTAAAAATCCCAGTAAATGGGATCCATCTCAAACCCTTCCATTAAGTTTTTGCATCATGTTGTATATATTAGAGTAGTTTCAATTCCTCCAAGTGCACTACGTGCACCTTGTTTGTTGTACATAGTTCTTTCTTCTCGCATGCTTCCTATGCACACTCTATTGTTGCTTCAGAATCTGATTTTCTTTCAGTAGTTATAAGATTTAGAAAAGAGTTAAGAAATGATCTTCAAGTGACTACATGGGTAGTTTCATAATTACATCTAATATGCGAGATGGCCCGAAATTCACTAAAAATATTATCCAAATAACTCTCCTAGTTAGTTGGATAAGCTGTATAAATATTCTAGCTCTCGGTTCCTCATTAAAGGCTATGCACCCTCAAGATCACTTGACACATTCCTTGATCATAGTTTCCTGTGTTCCCCTTTATTTTCCCTAATTTTTCCACTCCTCCCTTGCACCCACCTTCTGCGTATTCACCTTCTTCTTATTAAGTTTCTTCCCTTCCCATGCGCCTCCTACTTGATTCAATCAGCTAAGTTCTTTCCCTCTCGCGCACCGCACCCATTACTTGGTAATAATTTTTCCTTAACCATGCATTCTCTACTAATTGGTTTTCCTCTTTTCCCCGCATGTCATGCATGCACCCTTTTTCCCTTCCTCTATGTGCGCTTCCCTTGTGCCCTTCTTTGCACCCTTCGTGCGAGGTCTTCTTACGACATACTTGAGTGTGTCATGCGTAACCAGTCAAAGTGCACCAATAAGGCGTCAGATCCTTACAATAATTCAACAAGTGACACGTGGTACAAAAGAAAAATATTTACATAGTTGGCCATCATTTTAGGAAATCCACATGTGCAACATGTTTTGCATGTGCCACGTATTTTACGTGTGTCGACGACTCTTACATCTTCTCGAGAGCTGTATATTTTTATACAGATCTCATATCAATGTGTTCCCGGACTTGTCAAAGATCTGCTAACATCATTTATAGTGCCAAAGATTCAAATTAAAATTCTTGGTGGATTTGGTGTGTGAGAAATGGGAAACCATATTTATGAGCATTGATGAGTAGATCTGATTGCTCCAACCACCTGATTTGATATGATCCACCATCATTTCCTCTTCAACATGCCAAACATGCTTGGGGAAGCATATTTCTCATATTTCTAGCAATATTTTTAGGCATTGAATGCTTCTTATTGGTAGTTATGTTTAAATTTTGGTTTTTCCCTACTTCTTCCCTTCTTCCTCCATGGATTCATCTATAAATGTAAGAGATAGAATCATTTGTTATGTTGGACACTCTTGATCCTTACACATTTTTCTAAGGAATCCATACTTTTAGTATTTTTATTTGCAGACCTCTAGATCTAGCTCTTGCATGATGATATCAGCCTCATTCATCATTATAATAGCTCTATGAATTTTTTTAAGTAATCGAAGCATCATTTCACGACTATTCTCTTTCCTAATGTGTTTTCATTCCTTCTTCTTGCCTTATCTTTTACATTGTGTGTTGGTTGTTCTATTTTAGGTCCTTTGAAGTTCCATATTTAGTTATGTTTCATGAGAATGATCTAGTGAATACGTGTTTCACTCTGTGCTAGTCATGCCTAGCCTCCTTTCACACATTTCCTTTAATTCTTTCTCGGAAAAAATAGTGTTTATCCCTCTTTTCTGGTGCTATCTCCTTTTAGTGTAGTTTCCTTTCATATTATCCTTCTATCCCTAGTCCCTTGGCATCATTAGCTTATTTTTCCCTTCTAACATAGGAGTATCGGTAGTAGTCAAAATAGATAGAGGAACCGGCCTTCTCAGAGATCCATCTCAATCGCACAACGTCCACAACTTGGGGATGCGTCCATTATGGTCTCAAACACCTTGATCTTCTGGATCCAAGATGTGGCTGCAAATTTGAGAAACCAATAGTTTTAATCATGCCCGATGGGACCAGTATTGAAATCTCAAATTTCATATCTCTTAGTTCTGGTGTGTGGACTTAGTATTTCAGCCTCTTGAGGCTCATTTTGACACATATGACAAGTCCCAATATTTTTAGATCTCTGTTTCAGTAGTCTTGAGTGCCTTTCATGAGAAGTGTGCATACAAGAAGAATTACAGATAACTAAATATTCTTTTGAGTACCTCTAGCAATCCACGAGGAGAATCCATTCTAGAGATATAGCACACAAATCTCTATCTCCGGTGTGCCGCACCCACTCAACTCTTTGCTTAAAACAAATAGCATGCGTGCCCTACAATGGTGCATCAACTACCTCCTCCAATTAGGAACTTTGCAAAATTTTCTAGAGGGATTCCCTTGTTATTGGTTGTGCAACATGATATACAAAATGGTGCACTCAAGAGTATTCCATACTTTATTAGTGAGAATCAAGTCACCCCTTAGGAGAATATCCAGGATATAGAAAATGTGTGCTTGCTTTATTTGATCACACATGATGATGTAGCAGTCAAGATACTAGCAACCTCTTTCAAACATAAACTTCTTCAATGGTATAGAGGCTTGAGACTTAGATCTATCACAACCTAGGACTAGTGGGAGGAGCAACTCTTTGTAATTAATTTGAAGATAAGTTAGATCACCTATCTCTAGTGGAGCAATTGATGACAATAAGGAGGGTACCCAATGAGCACATGATTGATTTCAACATTAGATTTCAGAAGAATTTAGATAAAATCACTTTGGTGGTAAGACGTACAGCCCAACATGTTTTCCTGTATTACTTAAAGGTGCTCAATAATGATATTTCAGTTATGATCCAATCTATGGGAGGTACGAATTTACCAATTGCTTATAATATTGTAGTAAGGGAAGAGAATAGTATTAATCAACGATAGAAATTTGGCTCCTAGACTACTTATGCCCTTTTTCTTAGAAATATCACAAGCGCCCCAACCTTCTGTGGCCAATATTCTTGTTCTTGAAAAAATCACGCAATTTGTTGCCTCAACATCCTACTCTCTAGTGAAACAAAAGGAAGATGAAGAATTAAAGGCATTGATTAGAAATTTATCAAACAAGGTCATATCATTAGAAAGGCAACAGACACAATCCTATAGAGGAAATTCTAATTAGGTGCATGGCCAAAGCAATCAGCCTCAAAGCAAAAGTAGTTTAGAAATCAAAGATATGCGCGTAACCAATAGAATGATAGATGTCATCCCAATGTTCCTATTCACTTGCAAGTTGTTCCTCCTGTTCCTTCTCTTCCAGCACCTAGTGCAAATCGAGTGCTTGTTCAAGCTCGGAAAATTTGGCACAAGATTCATAATGGTGCTTCCCTTACAACATGCTTCATAGTCAATATCATTATGTCAATACCGCATGCACCCAAGACTTTATGATCCGAGAATGCTTCAATTTTGAACCTTCAACAAGTTCCTCTTAAGAAGATAACCATGAAAGAACGAAGCTCCTCCAGAAACAAATTTGATGTTCTTTAGTGCGGAGGACTTATGTGTAATCAACCAAGTTGTAGAAGATACAAACAGACCGCATGCCCAAGTTGCAGACAACACAAGATACAAGAAAAGAATATTAGAGTCGAGGCACACATGTATTACTCCTAGAAATGCAAGTAGATCCTCGAAGTAGAAAGATGTAGACAAGGCATCCAGTAGAAAAAATTATCAAACTTCTTCTTAATCGGTGTGCGACCCTCCTTTGGTAGGTCAAACCTCTACTCTAGCCAAAATCTAGGATTCTGTGCCTAAACACTCAAGAAGGGATGTTGTTCCCCAAATGCATAAGACAAGGGACCTTCCATTTAGCATTGTTGATTAGATGAAGAGAACAAACATAAATGTCACAATGTGGAATGCCTTGACCATTCCATCTCGGCAGGATTTGTTACATGAAGCTGCTGGTACAACTCTAGTGTGTTGAACCAGCTATACAAAAGCCACGTGGTTCTATCAACATCTACCAAGAATAGGATAAATAAGTAAGTAAAGGTAGTAAAACCCCACCCTTATATATTTACTTAATCATAGGAAAACATGTAGTGCATAATTGCATGATTGACTCGGGTGTTAGTACCTACAGTATACATAAGAAAATAGTCGATGTCTTAGGTCTCAAGTATAGCCCTTTGTCTAAAGGAGTCCTGTGACTTGATGGTTCAATTGTTACCATCTTAGGAGTCACCAAGGATCTTGAGTTAACTCTCCATGCATCACCAATCCTAAATATTACTTAGGATGTGTTAATCATTGACCTGCCTCCTTTTTTTTTTTTTCCCTATGTCTATCAATGAGACTTTCTTTGCTTAAATGGGTAGTTACTTGTCTTTTGATTGGTCTCATATGTTACTCAATACAAGGTATGGTACCCGGTTTACCATACAAGCTGAACCTATATTTTCCTATCATGTAGAGTCATATGTCCCATCCCCTCTCCAAGCTAATTGTTTAATACAAGAAGAACAAGGTTTAGTTCCTGAAGAGAAATCTCTTCCACCCTCTATTCCTAACCTAGTACTTGATGAATGGGTGAAAAGAAACCATAAATTTGATCCCTATGTTGAATAACTAGAAGATTATGAAACTGGGATTGGTACTTATTACATTCTTGAAGAAGAGACTATGTTGTCGTGCACATTTAAGAAAATAAAAGTTGAGTAGGGTCTATGGAAGTTGTACTTTGATGGATCCAGAAGAAGAAACAACATAGGAGAAGGAGTGGTTCTTATTTCCCCTAAGGATGAGAAATTATTATTTGCACATAGGATGTAGTTTGCATGTTCTAATAATGTGGCAAAGTATGAAACATTGGTACATGCATTGCTCATTACTAAGAGGAAGAAAATTAAGGCGTTGCAGATCTTTGGGGACACATAATTGGTTATCCACCAGGTTACCAACAAATTCCAAACAAAGAATAAGCTTCTCAAAGCTTATAAGCATAGATTTTGGGACCTCCTTGAGATATTTGATGCTCTAAATCTATAGGTGGTGCCACACAAAATGAACAAGGAAGCTGACCAGATGGCGCGCAGAGCTTCATAATTGTCTCTTGTGGAGGACCTTGTCAAAGGAAACACTCAAGACATTAAGATGGCGATCAAACCATCCATTCTAAACAACAACACCCTTTGGAAAGTCTTTGTGAGTGATGCATAGATCATGTAGTTTATCCAAAATGAAGCTGAATTCTCATCAAGCATGCAAGCATAATTGTATGATAGCTATGGTGACCAAGTGATATACCTAAAGACTAACAAGTTACCTAAAGGGTTGGTCACATTAGAGAAAATGTTTAGCCATGATGATGAGTTCAAGGGTGAATAAAGGTACATTCACACCATGTAAGAAGACTAATCCTCGATCCTTTGTTGTGCATGGGAAAGAGTTGTTGCTTAACAGACATTGTGCGTATGAAGAGAAACATGCCTTCATCTCTCTCTGTCAAAATACAGTGATATCTTCTCATGGAAGTATGAAGACCTCAAAGGTTTTGATCCAAGTATTGCTCAAAATTCCATTGACCTTGATCTTAGTATCAAACTCATCGGGGAATAAGTAGTGGCGAGTCAATCCAAAGATAGAACTCCTCATGAGAAAGGAATTATCCAAAATCATTGAGGCAAAAATTATTTTCCTATCAAATACTCTACCTAGGTCACAAACCTTGTTCCGAGTGCATAAGAATAATAGTGAAATCAAATTACGTGTTAATTTTAGAGATTTGAATAAGGAATCTTTAAAGGATCATTATCATTTTCCTTGATGGAGAAGATTATATAGATTGTGGCTAGCATGCAAAGATTCTCCATGCTTAGATGGGTACTCGGGTTTGAATCGGATCCTTATCAAGGAAGAGGATCAATTCAAAATAATTTTACAACCAAATGGGGAACATATGCATATTAGAAAATTCCCTTTAGTATGTCAAATGCGGGTGCAAAATTTTAGCGTGCCATGGATATTGCCTTCAAAGGTTACATCAATGACTTCATCCTGGTTTACCTTGATGACATAAAAGTCTTATCAAAGCAATGCACATATTATATGACACACCTAGAAAAGGTATTTGAGATATGTGGAGAATTTGGGGTGTCTCTTAACCCTAATAAGTGCAATTTTTCGGTGGTGCAAGGCAAAATCATGGACTATGTGGTTTGAAAAGAAGGCATCGTAGTTGATCTAGAGTGTGTTTCAACCATCCCTGCTCTTTCCTTCCAATGCACAAAAAGGCCCTACAGTCCTTCCTTAACAAGATCAATTTTGTTAGGTGTTTTATCCCTAAGTTTACAGGCTGGTTCGTCCCATCACCTTGATGGTCAAAATGGAAATAGCCTTTAGATAGACAATAGAAGGAAAATAAAGATTCAAAAAGATCAAGAAAGATATTTCTTGTGCGCTAACACTTATCGATCTGATTATTAAATGGATTTCATCCTTTATGCTTATGGTGTTGATGCAAGTATTATTGTTGTCGTAACACAAAAAATTAAGAAGGGATGAAACAACCAAAGGCTTTCTTAAGCCATACATTAAAGGATTATGAACTAGGATATTGTCATATAGAGAAGCAGGTCTTCACCATTATGTGCACACTCAATAAATTCAAAAGTATGGTTGCCACCAATGATATCATGGTGTTAGTCTCCCACTCTTCTATCAGAGACTTCATCACTGGAACATAAATCAGTGAGAAAATAGCACGATGGGTGACAAAAATCATGGAGTATGATGTGACTATTAAGGACACAAATTTGGTAAGAGGTAGAACACTCTATAGGCATATTGTTGAAGATGTGCAGATTGAACCAAAAGCTTCATTATTTTTGTATGAAGACATTTGGTGCATAGAACTTGAGTAGAATACAAATCTTGGTGTATGTGTCTCGAATGAGGGATATGATCACATTCTTTTCTAAGGGCATGTACCATCCTGGTTTAAATAAAGCAAAGAGAATACATTTGAGGTTACAATTTGTCCCTTATATGTTGATTGATGGACTTATTTTCAAAAAGAATCTTGATGGCGAGGTATTAAGATGTATCTCAGTGCGCATGATAAAAAGGTGTTAGCAAAATTTCCAATGGATTATCGGTGGAAACTTCTTTTCCAAAACTAAAGTAATGAAAATTAAAATGGGAGGCATCTTTTAGCCTAACCTATTTGCAAATGCACACAAGTGGGTCACAAAATGAAAGGAATGCACTTTCTTTGTAGGAAAGAAAATATTGGCAGCACTTCCCCTCTAACCAATCTAAGTGGATCAACCTTTTGTGTAATGGGATCTTGAATTCATAGGCATGATCAATCCACCTTCAAGTGCTGGACATAAATGGGTATTGAAAGCTACATATTACTTCACCGGATGATGAGAAGATGTCATTTGAAGGAATCAAGCTGAGTTATTCATCCTTTATTTTCTTGAAGGTATAGTCATAAGGTTTGGCGTTCCTTAAACCGTTTTCTTTGATAACGAAAAATCCTTCCTTGGTACTAAAATCACTGATTGGGTTTTAAGTATGGGAATTTACCGAAGACTTCTTACAACTATTACCCTCTCGGGAAATAGTCGCGAGAATCAACAAACAAGAACCTAATCAGAAGTATGAAGTGAAAAATGGACATCATCCATAGATAGTGGCATAAAAATGTCTCACACGTGCTCTGGGTATATAGAATCATAGTAAAAAAGCAATAGGAACTTCAAATTACAATCCTATCTATGGAAAGGAGGCTACCCTTCATTTGACACTAGAGCTGAATTCATTAATGCTTACCCAATAGCTAGAATTTGAGGGTGTAGACCAAAGAGAAATTAGAATGGAAGATCTGGTTACTCTTAAGGAATCAAGGAACTATTTCATGATCAAGCTAGAACAACATCAACAAGAAACAAAGAAATGGTTTGTGAAAGGCTAGGCCTCAAAATTTCAACGTTGGAGAGTTGATTCTAAAATGGGATCTTGTGAGAGCTAAACCAAGACACCATTCAAAGTTTGATGCACTTTAGAGTGGCCCATACGTCATCAATTCCTAAAAGGAGGCTAACTCTTTCGAGTTAATTAATATTTAAGGTTGCATGCTACAAATCCTAGTAAACAGGATATATCTCAAACCCTTCCATTAAGTTCACTATATCATGTTGTATATATTAGAGTAGTTTCGATTCCTCCAAGTGCACTTTGTGTGCACATTGTTTGTTTGTACATAGTTATTTCTTCTCATATGCTTCTTGTGCACACTCTCTTGTTTCTTCCAAAATGCATATTGTCTTTGTGGTTGTAATATTCAAAAAAGAGTTAAGAAATGATCTTAAAGTGACACATGGGTAGTTTCACAATTACGTAAGTGGAATCCATGCCTAATGGATGCTTCAGGCTATTGATCTTCTTCATCTAGCAGGAAAATGGCCCCAAAAGTCACCAAAACTATTATCCAAATAAATATCCTAGATATTTAGATAAGCTCGGTATAAATATTTTGGCTCTCAGTTCCTCATTGAAGGCTGTGCACACTCAAGATCACTTAGCACATTCCCTAGGTCGTAGTTTCTTTACATGCCCCTTTATTTTTCCTCCTTTCTCCACTCCTCCCTTGGACCCACCTTACGTACATTTTCCTTCTTCCTATTAAGTTTCTTTCCTTCCTATGTGCCTCATACTTGCTTCAATCAACTAAGTCCCTAGACCTCTCGTGCACCGTGCCTATTACTTGGTAAAAATTACACCTTGACCATGCATTTTCTGCTCATTGGTTTTCCTCTTTTCCCCACATGTCACACACACACACCTTTTTGTTCCTTCCTCTACACGCCCTTGTTTTTTCTCTTCTATGCAGGTCTTCTTTTGACATAATTTAGTGTGTTGCACATAAATAGTCAAAGTGCACTAACAAGGTGCCAGATCCTTGTAATAGTTCAGCAAGTGACACGTGGTAGAAATGAAAAATATTTACACATCTAGCCATCATTTAAGTCAATCCATGTGTGACACATTTTTTACGTGCACCGATAACTCGAAATCTTATGAGAGTCGTATATTTTGCTACAAAGATCACATCGGCATGTGTCTAGACTTTTGAGACCCCTACGACATCGATTCTGAGTCTTAGAGATTCAAATGAAAATTCTTGGTAGATTTTCTATGTGAGAAATGGGAAAACGTCTTTACGAGCATTGATGAGCGAGATCCGATTGCTCTAAGCACCTGATTTGATATGATTTTCCCTCCTTTCTTCTTCAACACACCAAACAGACTTGAGGAAGCATATTTCTTAGATCTCTAGTGGATTTGTAGACATTAAATGCTTCTTATTGGTAGTTGTGTTTAAAATTTAGGTTTTACCTCCTTTTTCCCTTCTTCCTCCATGGATTCATCTATAAATGTAAGAGATAGACTCATTTATTATGTTGGACACTCTGGATCCTTTTGCGTTTTGCTAAGGACTCCATAATTTATGTATTTTGAGTTACTGAGACCTCTAAATCTAGCTCTTACGGGTGGATATCGATGTCCTTCATTATAACAGCTTTGTGCATTTCTAGAAGTAATAGAAGCATTGTTTCATGACTATTCTCTATCCTAACATGTTTGTATTCCTTCTTCTTTCCTTTTCTTTTGCATTGTGTGTTGGTTGTGCTATTTCAGGTCCCTTATAGTTCCATATTTAGTTGTGTTCCATGAGAATGATCTAGTGAATATGTGTTTTTCTATGCTACTCGTGTCTAGCCTCCTTTCACACATTTCCTTTCATTCTCACTTAGAATAGATAGTGTTCATCCCTCTTTTATGGTGTTATTTCCTTTTAGTGTAGTTTCCTTTCATGTTATCCTTCTATCTTTGGTCCCTTGGCATCATTAGCTTAGTTTTCCCTTCCAGCACTAGGAGTAGCAGTAGCAATAGAAATAGATAGAGGAACCGGCCTTCTCTAGAGATCCGTCCCAAGTGCATAAGGTCCCACAACTTGGGGATGGTTCCATTGTGGTCTCAAACACCTCAATCCTTCTAAATTTGAGATGTGGGTACATGTTTGAGCAACCAACATTAGCATTAATGCATCTCTCATATTTGCATTATCATACATCAATCTCCTAGCTTAGACATATTCATCACATGTTTTAGCATCATCATTACCCAATGACACACTCTTGTGCTTCAGTTCATAGTTGATTGTTGAGGTCTTACTACACATAAACCCCAAACACTACACAATAATTACTACAGACTACGTATATTCACGCATCGCACATCTTACATCACACATTCTATAGTTAGTTTACATCATTTTGACATTTACACATCTACACGTCATACATCGTACTAGTCATCATCATACATGTGTCATACTTACATCTAGCATTACATACTACTCATCATACACATCACATAGTGTGCATTTCACGCTATTAGTATATATATAAATTTTTGCATTACATCTTATATAATGCACATCACACATCCTACACATCATATGATTGTCTATCATCACATACACTACATTCTCATCTATGTGTTGCACTCAATACCCTATGACACACTTTAGTTCCTTAGTCCATACTTGAATCCCAAGCATTTACAAATCAAATGTACCTTATCATACTCACACACTCATCATTTGACCTTCCATTATGTGACATTACTTGGTTAATGACATATGCTTTAGGATAAATGGTCACCTATCCCTTCATCTTGTATTGATATACGCTTTAGGCTACATCATCACTCTTTTGATTATATTTTTGTCATTTATGCTTCAGATATAGGGTTGATGACACGTAATGTTTAGGTTGCATCTCATCACTAGATACATACACATTCATCACAGTATGTTAGACACAACACACTTTGACCATTTCTTGATGATGTACTCTCATTTACTGTTCATTCCTTACTGTTGAGGGGGAATACAAAATGAGCCTCACTGTATATAACTCCATTCACTTGGGGGAACATAGCTCCTATCATCCATCTTGCATTTCATTCCATTCATCAGTAGCATATTTTATGTCTTTATTTCTTTTACTCTTGATTACATTTTCTTGTATATGGTTGCTTCACTACACATGCTAGTTATATTTCTTGTATTTCATTTATCTATACCATCCAAACATGCCCATTCACATTTTTTTCTATTTATGATCACAAAAATAGGCATTTTACATGCATCATGGATGTTCTCCTTTTAACCATCATAAATTGGTCACTAGGGTCATCCAAATTCATCTCTCATAAGTGTTATTATTTTGTTTTGTACCAAGAACTTTACATTACTACTTGCTTATACATGCTTTTGACATATTGGTTATCTTTCTAACATGCTAATGGGTGCTTCATGTGCAACATTTGTTTTACAGGATTATTTTCTTCCATGACTATCTGTTGTTTGTACTTGCTTGTTTGTTTTCTATTATTTATGGTTCTTACCCTATGATTGTTGTAAACACTTGTTTTTATATGTGGCCATGATGGCCTTACATGTCTTGTAAAATCATGAGTGATGTCCCATGTTTGTATCTTGTTTGGTGCAACTTAATTTATCTTCTTGCGTATTTACACTACTATATTGTGTGGTATCTTATGCATTTTTTCCATAGATTACACATTGTATTTTACATGCATTTTTGTTTGTACTAACTAAAACTTGTTTTGTATAGCCTTTTTTTGTGCACACCTTGGTTTCTACAAATCACTTTCCTTCCCCCTATAGGGAAGAGTTAAAAATTTCATGCAATTGGTCCTTGTTTGGGGCCGTATTATCCTATCAGCAAAGTCACATGTACCCCCAAAGAGGGGGTAATAATTTGGGATTTACATATTATACATAGCTCTGTACCAGTACAGTCAATTCAATTTTCTGTCATTGGCATTTTGGTATAGTTCAATTTAGTTTCTTCCCTTGGCATTGTGGGTTATATAGCGAGTGGGTTAAGACTAGTCTACAAACCTCGTATACAACTTATTTTATAGGACATGGTTCTACTTAGAATTCTAGGGAGCAGTTAGAGGCTTTGAGGTTACATTGGGTATGCCTCCCTACACTACTTCAACGTATGGTGTCGAGATCACCCAAAAACTAGGCAAGTATAGATATCTCTTCATACATATTCATGGAAGCGATTCAAGTTGGAGAATAATTTATCTTTCTCCCTACACTTCTTCAAAGCGCATGGCATTGAATCGCCCATAAAAACCTAGGATAGGATATCCTCTTTTTACACCCTTTCTCTCATCATGAATTAGGTGCACATGTTCCTTTTATAGTTTTCATACTTTCATTTTAGTCTTTTCATTACATATACACGTATCTTTTACATGCATTTTTTAAATATATACATAGATATTTGACTACTTGATCATCTTATCCTTGCAGTTCTGACCATATGAGAAGAAAATAGTCAACAACAATAGGGAAACAAATACAACATTTTTTGATAGCACACACCATACTTACCATGTAGGTACATTACACACATCACTAACTAAACACGTGTTTCATCCCTACGTTCACGCTCATCGCTTTTTCACACTTTTTCATCTTTAGTTTCCACTCTCCGTTATTTTTTTATTCCACATTTTGTTTAGTCCTTCAAAGTGCATGTTCTACTACAATATTCATGGAAATCAGATACGTATCTCTATCTACTTTATGTTACTGAGCTTTCTACTCACCAACATAAAGTGGGGAAAATGTAGACACAAAATCATGCACTTTAGACATTATTTAGTCTCGAGTTTCATACTACTATTCATATGGTTTTTGAGTGAAGAAATTACTAATTAACCCTCATCTTTTGGCCATTTTACTTTGTTTTTTGTCATTTTTTTACCTTCAGCTCATACTTGCCCACTCTATTTTCTTCATTTCCCGTCATTTTAGTCTTTGACCGTGGTTCATATGCTAATACTAAGGCACCGACGGGAACCTTTGTAAGAGTTAAGGTGCCCTCATCCTTTTCTCATTTTTCCACCACTTTTTGGCACTTTGTAGCCATTTGAAGACTTTATCTTTCTTTTGGTTGGCCTTTTCGGAGTTAATTATGAAATTATAAAAAGATAAATATATAAATATAGAGTTATGTGACCATAATGATAGACCAAGAACTATTCACTACTATCATCCACCTCGAGTTGCATCCATCTAAGGAATTTATAGATCATTTACATCCATCTAGCTCCATCACAAGGCATAAGGATGGTTCATCCGCATCACACAAGCATAATAAGGAAGTTTATTCTATTCCATCCACTATTCTATTACATTTTCTACACATAGCTAGTGCTCACTACTAGCACAAGAGCACTTACGACATTATTGCACACACTTACACATATAAATACATTCGATATGAGATGTAGTACATCACTCGTTAGTAATTACACCATTGTCATAGCTGAGGATAGTTTGACCCCCTCATATGCATCTTTCTTTTATGGTTTTATGTTTGTTTCGAGGGTCTTATAGGTTTTCTCTTCATCATTGGATACAAGTGACATTTGGTCGAGTACAAATAATTTATTGCAATAGAAAAAAGGCTTTAGATCATCTAACAACCCTCCAAATCTATTTTTGACCTCTTGTAAAGACCAAGGCACCAGAACGTAGACTAGGGAACCCACAGGTACCTTGATCCTCTCCCAAGTACCTAGTCTAGGAAAACAACTAAGATATGGCCTTTTCGGGACCTCTACATGTTTTTTCCTTCTTCTAGAATATTAAGTCTATCTTATGACATAGTCCAGATTAGCTAACCTCCTTCCAAACCTTCTTTTCATATTAGGTGGTTTCTATTTTCATTAGTCTAGTTGCTTCTCACTTTCTATATTTATTTATTCCATTTATTTAGTGTTATTTATTTCTTTCCTATTTATATTAACTACCATATATTCCACATTTTACTTAATAAGGAAGTTCTTCATCATTATTATATTTCATGAAATAGTTTTTATGCCTATTGTCTTGGTATAGAATATCCACCCTTAGGTCATATCACTTTTAAATAATGTAATTCATTTTTCTCATAGGTAGTAATTTTTCATTTTAAATTTAACTGGAATAGTTTCATACAATAAATATATTTGAAATTTACCTCCTACATCATGGCAAAAAATTCTACTCAAAAACATTCCATAATAGGCTATAATTTAAGCTACCAATATGGTTTTCAATACTTTCTTCTCTAGAAAATAAGAGAAGTAAACTTGAGCATATTTTCTCCAACCAACAAGAGGAACTTATTTCATCTCCATAAAGTAACAATGGATATTATCTTGTGTCAAAGTGAGACCAAGATAATTTATAACTTTAATAGGCATCACATTATCATATGCCCCATAATTTAAATTTTCTTTACACAAAAACTAGTATTTTCTATCTGGTTTGATTTTAGGGGTCGCGGGTGTCTTGGTAGGAGGATAATATACTAGTTTTTGTGTAAAGAAAATTTTAGGAGTAGTAACTCTATATTTGGAGGGAGTAGTAAATGTTTTTCTATGAATAGGGAAGGATGACTTATTTGGATAAGATGATGTCATGAAAATATATGTTTTCATCTTGCCATATTCCATGCAAGGACGAATTATATATCTCCTATGATTATATTTTTGTAGAGTTGTCACAGAAGGATATACATACTTCTTTTAGGGTAGAAAAATACATTTATTTATGTGATTTGGAATGTGTAAACACCGCACATGAGTACCTTTTCATGTTAGTGGTATATTATTCTTCATCTATTGAGTATTCAAAATATCCAAACTCAACATCATTTACCTCCTCAATCACTAAGGAATTCTCTTCTTTTTTTTGTTGTTCTGGTTGAACAATTTCTTCTTCTTAAACCTCTTTTACTTCAAAAGATGCATTGATAGGAGGATATTTTTAGGCCAATCTTTCGGGTGCACCGAGTAATCCTTTTTAGTCTAATATTTATTCTTTGGTGCATCTTTTTATAGGATGCTCTTGTTGAGTTTCCTTTTGAGATAAACCAAGTCATTTGCTAACTATTAAAATAAAGGGTTTATGGTCCTTAAAGTGGAACTTTGAACTTTATCTTTGTTTTATCATTTCATTATTTTTACCAACATGATGAGGTCATTTTCTACATCTGCTACAAGTTATTGAGCCTTATCTAATGTATTGGCTTGATATATCCTCAAAATGAATCTAACTTCTAGTAATTGAGAATTCATGAAGAACCTAAATTTATTTTCCTCAAGTAGGCCTCATAACTTGAGGAATCTTATCAAGTAACACATTGAATTTGGTTAAATAATATCTCTTATCCTTATTTGGTTATTTATTCAATTGATACCATTATATGGGTGGTGAATGAGCATATTTATCTGGTTTGAATCTAGCCTCTCATTTAGTCTTCATTTGTGCCTAGTTAGTGATTGATCTTCTTGGTAGATATTGTAAAATCCTAATCTTAATACCTTAGAACAAATTTATTTATTTTGATTAATGTTCTCTTGTTCTAAATACATAATTTAGAACACACATATCATAACAATCATTCTTATAATAGATAACCATATGCAACTGTAATGACTCGGTATACCACCGATCTATTCATTCCATGACTCGGTGAACTACCAATCTATTCATGCGTAACTTTGAGATTGAAGTTTTCAACTGAACACTTCATTCTCATGGTTCTCTTCCCTATTCCGGGTTCTGAGTGCTCTATCCAAGGAACCTATCTGAATAATTGTTACTATTATTCATCAGCATCACAATCCTTAGACTAGGTGACATAGGACAACACAATCAGCAGCTTGCGATACTTTGGCCAAAGGTTTGAAACATATTGTTCATATTACTTATTCCTTGACGACATACTCATCAATCCGGAATACGTCCTTCACCCCACTCTAATGTTATATAGAACATCTTATACTGACCTAAGTCAGTCCCCCTTGTCCTCAGTTTTCACTCTGGATCGGGTTAATATCATAATTCACGTTATAAAGATGCTCTTGAAGACTAGGGGTAAGTTGACATACTGGGTCAACTGATGTTAACCCCGTGTGTCAAGATACCCAAAGTCTCAAAGGGCTACCTCATAACCTATCTATGTTCCTAACCAGTCTTAGAGGGAAATCTTTATCAAGTCTCGGTGTGTAAATCTTAACGATCAATGCAGAAGGGTGTTGGTAAATGTCATCTGCATTTTTGTATCCTCGAGAAGATCCTAATCTTCTCGAAGGTACAACCTTGCAGTTGACATGTGTCAACATCCTACGAAATAGCCTTGGAAATATGTACATACCTCCAAGAATTTACTTATGTTAACTTATATTTGGATTACAAGCCCACCTTATTAGGTAGCCTTCCCTAACCCTGAGTCCAACACTCCTTGAGTTACCTTTTGTAATTAGGTTCAGTTTCACAAAAGGGTTTTAATTAGATTTAAGATTGTTTCTAAGTTGCTGGTTGGTACCTAACAACCTTGTATCCACAAAATAGGACAATAACCCTAAGTTTTTCCCCATTAGGAAAATAACTAATCTAGCAAGGGTATGTAACAACCTTAAAGACTGAAACATATAAGACTTAATACCATTAAGTCATGGTGATTTATAACCATCAATATATTGCTTTGAATTAGAACATTAAGAGAGTATTAGAATACTCTTCCAGTTATAGTTACATTTTAGGGCATAGTTCAACCTCAACGTTCCCTAAAAATGCAGTGGTCTAATTTACAATTTAACCACAATCATAAGATATAAGAATTACTAACCGAAATATGTAGTGTTCAATCACATAATTAAATAAGGCTTACTTAGGAATCCATCTGGACTCCATTGCATAGAACAATAAAAAATGCACACTCATTCATACATGTAATAGGAAGATCAATCCAACAAATAAGTAACACAATCCACATAAGTAATATCTCTCCATTTTGTTTATTTCCAAATCTATACAATTACAATCTATGCACTTTGGCATACTTTAAGACAATAGCCTTCAACAAAAGAAGTAACTTTCTTCCATAATATAATTTGAAAAACAAGTCAGAATTCTTCATAAGAACTAGATTAAAACAGTCATTGCATCATATCAGATTTTGTCTGCCTTTACCACTTACGATGACCATCTGCAAAAATTGCTAGCACGGGTCAGTTCAGTGAACTGAGCATGATAAGCACTAATCCTTAAAACAATTGCATTCCACCAATTGTTTTCATTAAACAATCCTGTTTAAATGACATCAATTCCATCAAATCCAAAATCATGATTCAAACTACTTTTCCTTTTTCCAATGACTTTATATTATAACTAAAATCACACGCATAATTTCAACTTAGTCTATTTCAGATGATTATTTTAATATAAGAAAAGAAGAAAGGACATTTTGTATCTTAAGTACCTAATCATCCGCAAAACCGAGAACAATGTCAATCATGTTTTAATCACTCCTATTAAAAGAATGAAACCTTTTTAAGGTATGCATCCAACAGGTTTGTATAAAATCAATATGAGCAAAGAATAGATTACTGCCTCGTGCAAGTTCATTTAGAAAATTGCCTTTAACTCTATTATATCAAATTTTTAATCATTGATAAGTATGCAAAACATTAACTACAGGGCTACTTTTATACAAGAAGATAACAAACTGAGTTCTAAATCAGGATAATAATACTGCTAATAAAGGAAAGAAGTCTTCTAAGTTAAGATCTCACCACTTACCATTCTTTCCACTTAATTTTAATGTCCTGTCATCTCATATCCATACTGTAGAGTTCCTTATAGAATTCTATAGAAGAGCTCACTATTATTCCAAG
Organism: Taxus wallichiana var. yunnanensis; assembly: GCA_018340775.1. Classification (NCBI taxonomy): domain Eukaryota; kingdom Viridiplantae; phylum Streptophyta; class Pinopsida; order Cupressales; family Taxaceae; genus Taxus; species Taxus wallichiana. The sequence continues at coordinate 226,361,761 of CM031242.1, forward strand.
AGAGAGTATAAATACCTTCGTATTTCAAAATCCTATAACAACTTTCCTTCATAACTTAGAGGAAGGAATAGAGAAAATCAGAACTCTATTTTAATCAAGTTCAGAACTATACTAACTTCCAAGAAGTAATATACATTCTCTAGTCCAATCAGGGAAGAAGAAGACAAGTAATACAACACTTAAGTTTAACCAATAGCCCAGGTTAGGTAGAGCCACCTTAAGAATTTGCCAATGGATCCCTACGGTTTTATAACTATACATTAAACAAAAGTCAATAACATTTTCTTTACATAAAACATTATAAATGATCAAATCTCAGACCACAATCCTGCTCTAAAGTAAACAGTCTACATTTCATCCATTACTCAAACCATTTTAGTCTAAGAGTTAGGGTAACTTTCCCATTACCATTACTTACCAATGGATCAAAACTAAATTATTCCAATCCGTTACCTTTGTTAGGTTGTTATATCGTTCCAAGATACCAAACCAAATATTCATGTACGGATTTAATAATCGAATTCTAAAAACAGAGTTCATCCAAGTACATTTCCTCTTGAACATATCCGTGTTCCTAATATCCATGTTAATTACAAAAACAATAGTTAAACCATATACTTCCTTACTCACAGAACCTGTAATCATAAGAACATTCAAACCCCTTTGAAATAAAAAGTACAGGCTTAGACTTCAAAAACATTTCCAACTCACGCAACTAAAACAATTGAGTTCCAGTGAATAAACTAACATTCCAACCACAAAATCAATTACTTGCGTCCCTGAACATGGACCGGTAATAGTTAGAGTTCTTACGGTGAAGAAAACAATCAGTTAATCCAATCCTACTCAAAACAACAAATAATTACCATGGTGTTTTCAAACACGTAATCATTAAGCACGCATCCTTTCATGGAGCTAGTTCTTAATCAAATACCCCAGTCAGATAAAGAAAACTTACAACACCTCCAAACAGATAGCAAAACTCCATATTTGATTCACAAGCATGGAAACAAGAATAATGAAGCAGGTTTCATCCAGGATCCAAATACAACCCAGAATCCCCAAATCAACATAAAACCCAAATCATTGTTACCAACCAAGCTGAAATGTGCATACATTATCTGAACAAAGTTTTTCTAATGAAAAATTTAAAGGAAAGCAAGATTTTTAATAGTTAGGGCCTATCATGCCTGATAGTGTCGCTAAAAAGTCGAAGAAGACCTCTGAATGCGCTCGCCCCTTCTCTTCTTCTTCCATGAAAGATTAAACAACAAAATATTGTTACCTCCATGCCTTATATACTCCCCATGATAGAGAAGTAAATTTGAAACTTTCAAAATTGCCATGCAATGAAGAGTAGATGGCTGGTTCGAAGTACCAGTGCTCATGCAGAGCGAAAAATAGAATGCATGAAAAACAAGACAACCAAGCAAAATTCCACTTGCATGCCTTCCCAAGCAATCCACGCTCGAGACCCTATGCAAATTAATTTCATTCTCCCACCTATTCTCCATTGCCACCGACTACCAAAGTTGGCGAATGCTAAAACAAAATAAACAAAAGTTCCCATTCTTAGAGATGCTGCCACGTAAGACCCCTTTTTAACAAATTTAACCTCCGCTAACCCTGGCAGCACTCCCTATCCTTCATCCTTATCCTTTCCTTAAATGCCATGGAAACCACCGCCCAAGACTTGCGACCCTCCTTAGGTCCCCTTCATAGCATTAGTTTAGGATAGGTTAGTGACTTAGGTTAGATCATAGGTAGACTTAGTCTTAATGCCATAGGATATAACATTAGTCACCCTCCTTAGTGATAGGTTTAGTTAACCCTTAGGAGTATCAAGCACATAGTTTAGGACTAGGTTAGATTAACTAACCTTGCAACATTAGGTTATAGTTTAGGTTAAAACTAATAACCTTACTGATTCTAGTCTAGGTCCCCTAGATAGGATTAATCAGTAATAGAATTCAAACAGAATAAAACATTCCCGGATCAGATTCTGATTTGCATTAAGTAATTAAGCTTTAGATAGAAAACTTACACATCTTACCTGGCTTAAGGTCCAGGTCCTTTCTAATGCTATGATGACTGAAACCAGATTCTGATTACAATGATCAGCCAGAGTTAACCTCTGGAATCCAACAAAACTATCCTCTACGGTCATACATACATATATATATATATATATATATATATATATATATATATATATATATAAGGAGTTTTAAAAGAAATTGAACATTCAAAGTTTAGTCAGACTTAATAACTCACAAAATTTTAATACAAATTGTTCATCCTAAATAAAATTAATACATTGCTTGGATCAATGGCCGATCCAAGGTTGAGTCATAAAGGTGGATAAATCCACAATCTTCCAGAAATCAGATTGTACTCAAATGTGAAGGATGAAAGAAACAAAAGAGTCCAAGCATATTCCGGTTCAATCAAAGATCTTAAGAGTAGAAAAGACATAATCCAAATCAAGCATGACTTCCCAAAACCAAAGGAACATGTCCTTAAATAGGACAAATCATATATCAACACTTGAATGCTTAGGAGAAAGTAACAACAGTTTAGGGTGTTACATGCTTCCCTCCTAAAAGATTCATCGTCCCGATGATTACATCCTTTTATTTATCTTCTGGTCAATTAATTCTTTTACTCACTGAACAAATTAACTATTTCAAACTTGAATAGTTTCAGAAATCAGTATCATGTTACTATTTATTCAACCTGAATAAATGTTTGCCCCAAAACTGGCTTACATAATGACATGTAAAAGATAAATTCATAATAATAATAAAATTTTATCAGTCAACAGATTCAATTCTGTTAAAAAAGAAAGGGAAAAGTAGTTTTCATCTCTTCCAGATTTTCCCAAGTTGCACTTTCTTCGTTAAACTGGTCCCACTGGACCTTACATTGTTGTATTTCTCAATTTCTCAAATGTAATTAGTGAGTTTACATTACTTGAGTGGGTTTAACCATGATTATTCTGGTTCTTGGACCTGCAAGGAATTCCAATTTAACACATGTGACAAATCGACATGTATTTCTTAAGCAAAGAAATATGGAAAACATCATGCATTTGTGACAAAAGGTAGTAATGCTAATCGGTAAGCTATGGGATTGATTACTTCAACAATTTCGAAAGGTCCCACAAAATGAGGTGATAACTTGACAGCCTTGCCAAAAGTTATAGAACTCTTTCTTGGTTTAACACGAAGAAAAACCTTTTCACCAAATTCAAATTTTGGTCAACCCGCTTTAAGTCAACATAACTCTTCTGCATATCTGTTGCTTCCTTTAATCGTTCACAAATCATTTTAACTTGTTGTTCCATTTCAGTAAGGATTTTAGGCCCAATTACCTCTCTATCCTCAATGTTATCCCAACTAACAGGGGTTCTACATTTTCTTCCATAAAGTGCCTCGAAAGGTGCCATTTTAAGAGAAGAGTGATATGTGTTGTTGTATGTAAATTCAACTAATGGGAGATACTCTTCCCATTTATACTGTTGATCCATGCAATACATTCATAACATATCTTCTAACACCATTTTTTCCATCCATTTCCGGATGATACGCAGAACTGAATTTTAGTTTAGTTCCAAGAGCTGCATTAAGCATTTGCCAAAATCTTGATGTCATTCTAGGATCCCTGTCAGATATTATTAATTCTGGTACTCCATGTAATCTGAAAATTTCATGCACAAATCTTTTAGCTAACACAAGAGAATCATCCTTTAGATTTCCAGTGATGAAATGAGCTACCTTCGTTAGTTTATCAACAACTACCAAGATAACATCATGTTTATTTCTTGACATAGGCAGCCCTTGTACAAAGTCCATGCTTATTACTTGCCATTTGTACTGCGGTATGCTATGGGGATATAATAAACCAGCAGGGTGCATGTGTTCTGCCTTCACTCTGACATTCAAGACAATGAGTCACAAAATTAATAACATCCTTTTTCATTCCTCTCCAGAAATATTGTTGTTTTAGATCGAAAAGCATTTTATTAATACCTAGGTGTCCAAAAAGGGTGAATTATGAAATTCAGCTAACAATTTCTTTCTCAAATCATTAAGAAAAGGTATGTATACTCTATTTTCATAACGTAAGATTCCTTCATTATCAAAATGAAAACCTTTATACCTTTCATCTTTTGGATCTACAGCGAGCACTACTTTTACTTGCTGAAAGTATATATCAGATTCTAATGCACTTTTCACCTCATTTTTAAACTGAGTCCTTAATGTTATAAGAGTAGAAATGTGCTTCCTACGACTTAGAGCATCTGCTACTCTATTCTCTTTTCCTTTTATGTAACTAATATCAAAATCATATTGAGACAAAAACTCTAACCACCTTTGTTGTCTTGCATTTAGATTAGGCTGAGTGAAAATATATTTCAGCCCTAGATGATTAGTTTTCAACTTAAAAGGTTTCCCAAGTAAATAGTGTCTCCAAACTTGAAGTGCATGTACTATGACAGCAAGCTCTAAATCATGAGGGCATAATTCAGCTCATGTAACTTAATTTTTCTACTTTCATATGCTATGACATGATCATTTTGTAACAAAACACCTCTAAGGCCTTCCCCAGAAGCATCCGTTACAACAGTAAAGTCTCCATTAGGGTCAGGTACAACTAAAATAGGTGTTGAAGTCAACTAAATTTTTAAACTTTTAAAATCAGATTCACACTTATCATCCCAAGCAAATTTCTTATCCTTTTTTTGCAATGAAGTTATCGGTGCAGCCACTTTAGAAAAATCTTTAACAAATTTTCTATAATAACCAGCAAGGCCCATGAAGCTTCTTACTTCATGTACGGTCTTTAGCGCGAGCCACTTGCTTATGCCACTATTTTAGAAGAATCTATAGAAATTCCCTCTTTACTAATAACATGACCTAAATAATGAACTTTGGTATCAAAGAAAGAACATTTGGATAACTTACCGAATAACCTTCTTTTTCTCAAAATTTCCAAGACTACCTTCAAATGCTCATTATGCTCCTCAACACTTTTAGAATATATGAGAATATCATCCAAGAATACAAGCACAAACTTGTCCAAATATTCTTGAAAGATATTATTCATTAAGTTCATAAAAGCTGCGGGTGCATTAGTTAATCCAAAGGGTAAAACCGTGAATTCATAATGTCCGTACCTTGTCCGGAAAGTTGTTTTATGAATATATTCTTCTTTAATTCTTAATTGATGATACCCAGATCGAAGATCTATCTTGGAATAAACTGATGCTCCGTGCATCTGATCAAATAAATCATCAATTCTAGGAAGTGGGTACCTATTCTTGATTGTTGCCTTGTTTAACATCCGATAATCAATACACAATCTAAGTGTCTCGTCTTTCTTTTTCACAAATATCACTGGCGCTCCCTAGGGTGAAACACTTGGTCTAATCAAACCTTTAGACAAAATTTCTTGCAATTGAGCCTTAAGCTCGACTAACTCTGTAGTAGTCATCCGATAAGGTGCTTTAGAAATAGGCTCCGTCCCTGGTTTGATTTCAATGGTGAAGTCAAATTCCCTTTTGGGTGGTAAACCTGGTAATTCTTCGAAATACGTCCTTGAAGCTCTGTAACAGTGGGTATCATTTCATGAAATCACCATCTTCTGCAGATTCAGATATTTTTACTGCATATAAGGTACAACCCTTATTTTTGGCCTTTTTAAGTTGCATAGCTGACAATTTCCTAACTAAAATTTCCCGTTTTACACCTTGAATCTCTGTTGTTTTCTGTAGATCATCTAAACATCTTATATATTTTTCAAAGCAGTCCACTTTTTCTTTATGATCAGCTAACCAATTAACATCGATGACAACGTCATAGGATCCCAAAGGTGCAACATAGAGATCAAATTCCATGGAAAAGTTAGGTAAGTCAAGGATTGCACCAAAAATACACATACTAATTATATGAACAAGTTGTTACCATATTGTATAGTCCATGATTTATCCATTTTTCTATCTTTTCTTTTAAGTTTCGAAGCGATTTTACTAGAAATAAAACATTCAGTAGCTCCTGTATCAAAAAGAATAGTTACAGGTATGCCAAATAACTTACCAGTAACTTCTATAGGTGTCACTTGCCTTTCAGCTTGCTTGTCTACTTTATGCAAATCATGTATCTTTGCTGATTACGATCATCCTTCTTTAAAGGGCATTGGTTTGCATAGTGATCTTTGCCACAATTATAGAAGCCTTCTATAGGTCCCTTTTTAGGCTCAAAATTACTTCCAACCTTAAAATTATCACGTTGGCCTCCATAGGACTTCTGCCCATTATTATAATTCTTGGAAAAACTATCCCTTACATTTCTAGCAGGCTTATTCGTTGTTGTTTTCTTATTATTATCCACTAAAACTTATTTTTGTTGCCAAACTTTTTCCATGGCCCCTTCTTGGGTGCAAGAGAAGCTAAAGAAGGGTTTGGAATGTTCTTCCGCACTTCCTCTTTATGAGTAGAAATAGCCTTTAATTTTTGTTCCTACCTTATGGCTTTTTCAACAACCCCTTCCATAGTGGTTGGGCTATGAACATCAACCTCTCCTCTAATCACGGGGTTCAGTCCCATGATGAATTTATGTATTCTGAACTTCTCGTCAGTTTGATACTACAGTACATGCTTAAGGAGTTTCATAAACCGCTCGTACTCGATTCTGGTTTGCTTCCCTTGAGCTAAGTTCTAGAATTATATCATTTTCTTATCATAGAAAAGTTGTGGCAGCCAACGTTTCCTAAAATAGCCTTTAAATTGATCCCAAGTGATGTTAGTTTCATCAATATTTAGCTCAGCCTTACGGTTGTCCCACCATGAAGATGCTTCATGGGAAAGATGATATGCTCCCCAAATAGCTTTGGTTTCCTCAGAGAATTTCCTTATTGCAAAGTACATCTCCATTTCACTGAGCCAGTTCTTAGCTCCATCTCCTAATGTGGTGCCATCAAATTTAGGTGGACTTATCCTTTTTATATCATTAGTGAGTTCGCTGCCAACCTGGCCTTTTTGTTTTCTGGTTGGATAGGTACATTTCCATTGTTATTACTAACACCCATATCAGGGTTGTCCTCAGGAGGTGGCTGATTGTTGTTACCAGCTTCATCATCCTCCCCATTTCCCATCACTTGTTGTTCAAGTACAGCCAAATGATCTCTTGTGTCCAATAGGGAAGCAAGGATCTCATCAAGTTTTTGGGTTATTGCTGCCCCTTCCTCAGGTGGAGCATTATTCACAACATTTCCCCTTGTTCTAACCATTTTCTGTTACAAGAAAATTTAGGTTTTCATTAGATTATGGACACAATAGGTCCAAGAGCTGCAACCTTCAGCTCTGATACCAAGATGTAACATCCTCATTTTAATACCTTAGAACAATTTATTTATTTATTTATTAATGTTCTCTTGTTCTAAATACATAATTTAGAACACACATATCATAACAATCATTCTTATAATAGATAACCATATGCAGCTATAATGACTCGGTATACCACCGATCTATTCATTCCATGACTCGGTGAACTACCGATCTATTCATGTGTAACTTTGAGATTGAAGTTTTCAACTGAACACTTCATTCTCATGGTTCTCTTCCTATGCGGGTTACGAGTGCTCTATCCAAGGAACCTATCTAAATAATTGTTACTATTATTCATTGGCATCACAATCCTTAGACTAGGTGACATAGGACAACACAATCAACAACTTGCGATACTTTGGCCAAAGGTTTGAAACATACTATTCATATTACTTATTCCTTGACGGCATACTCGTCAATCCGAATACATCCTTCACCCCACTCTAATGTTATATAGAACGTCTTATACTGACCTAAGTCAGTCCCCCTTGTCCTCAGTTTTCACTCTGGATTGGGTTAATATCATAATTCACGTTATAAAGATGCTCTTGAAGACTAGGGGTAAGTTGACATACTAGGTCAACCGATGTTAACCCCGTGTGTCAAGATACCCAGAGTCTCAAAGGGCTGCCTCATAACCTGTCTATGATCCTAACCAGTCCTGGAGGGAAATCTTTATCAAGTCTCGGTGTGTAAATCTTAACGATCAATGTAGAAGGGTGTTGCCATATGTCATTTGCATTGTTGTATCCTCGAGAAGATCCTAATCTTCTCGAAGGTACAACCTTGCAGTTGACATGTGTCAACATCCTATAGAACAACCTCGGAAATATGTACATACCTCCAAGAATTTACTTATGTTAAGTTATATTTGGATTACAGGCCCACCTTATTAGGTAGCCTTCCCTAACCCTGAGTCCAACACTCCTTGAGTTACCTTTTGTAATTTGGTTCAGTTTCACAAAAGGGTTTTAATTAGATTTAAGATTGTTTCTAAGTTTCCGGTTGGTACCTAACAACCTTGTATCCCCAAAATAGGACAATAACCCTTTAAGTTTTTCCCCATTAGGAAAATAACTAATCCAGCAAGGGTATGTAACAACCTTAAAGACTGAAACATATCAGACTTAATACCATTAAGTCATGGTGATTTATAACCATCAATATATTTCTTTTGAATTAGAACATTAAGAGAGTATTAGGATTTTCTTCCAGTTATAGTTACATTTTAGGGCATAGTTCACTCTCAACTTTCCCTAATAATGCAATGGTCTAATTTACAATTTAACCACAATCATAAGATATAAGAATTACTAACCAGAAATATGTAGTATTCAGCCACATAATTAAATAAGGCTTACTTAGGGAATCCATCTGGACTCCATTGCATAGAACAATAAGAATGCACACTCATTCATACAGGTAATAGGAAGATCAATCCAACAAATAAGTAACACAATCCACATAAGTAATATCTCTCCATTTCGTTTATTTCCAAATCTATACAATTACAATCTATGCACTTCGGCATACTTTAAGACAATAGCCTTCAACAAAAGAAGTAACTTTCTTCCATAATATAATTTGAAAAACAAGTCAGAATTCTTCATAAGAACTAGATTAAAACAGTCATTGCATCATATCAGATTTTATCTGTGTTTACCACTTACGATGACCATCTACAAAAATTACTAACACGGGTCAGTTCAGTGAACTGAGCATGATAAGCACTAATCCTTAAAACAATTGCATTCCACCAATTGTTTTCATTAAACAATCCTATTTAAATTACATCAATTCCATCAAATCCAAAATCATGATTCACACTAGTTTTCCTTTTTCCAATGACTTTATATTATAACTCAAATCACAGGCATAATTTTAACTTATTCTATTTCAGATGATTAGTTTAATACAAGAAAATAAGAAAGGACATTATGTATCTTAAGTACCTAATCATCCGCAAAACTGAGAACGAGTGTCAATCATGTTTTAATCACTCCTATTAAAAGAATGAAACAATTTTAAGGTATGCATCCAACAGGTTCGTATAAAAGTAATATGAGAAAAGAATAGATTAATGCCTCATGAAAGTTCATTTATAAAATTTCCTTTAACTCTATTATATCAAATTTTTAATCATTGATTATTATGCAAAACATTAGCTATAGGGCTACTTTTATAAAAGAAGATAACAAACTGAGTTCTAAATCAAGATAATAATACTAATAAAGGAAAGAAGTCATCTAAGTTAATATCTCACCACTTACCATTATTTCCACTTAATTTCAGAGTCTGTCATCTCATATCCATCTTTGTAGAGTTCCTTATAGAATTCTATAGAAGAGCTCACTATTATTCCAAGAGAGAGTATAAATACCTTCGTATTTTGAAATCCTATAACAACTTTCCTTCATAACTTAGAGGAAGGAATAGAGAAAATCAAAACTCTATTTTAATCAAGTTCATAACTATACTAACTTCCAAGAAGTAATATACATTCTCTAGTCCAATCAGGGAAGAAGAAGACAAGTAATACAACACTTAAGTTTAACCAATAGCTCAGGTCAGGTAGAGCCACCTTAAGAATTTTCCAATGGATCCCTACGGTTTTACAACTATACATTAAACAAAAGTCAATAACATTTTCTTTACATAAAATGTTATAAATGATCAAATCTCAGACCACAATCCTGCTCTAAAGTAAACAGTCTACATTTCATCCATTACTTGAACCATTTTAGTCTAAGAGTTAGGGTAACTTTCCCATTACCATTAGTTACCAATGGATCGAAACTAAATTATTCCAATCGTTTCACTGTTAGGTTGTTATATCGTTCCAAGATACCAAACCAAAAATGCATGTACAGAGTTAATAATCGAATTCTAAAAACAGATTTCATCCAAGTACGTTTCCTCTTGAACATATCCGTGTTCCTAATATCCATGTTAAATCGCAAAAACAATAGTTAAACCATATAATTCCTTACTCACGAACTCCGTAATCATAAGAACATTCAAACCCTTTGAAAGTAAAAAGTACAGGCTTAGACTTCAAACAACATTTCCAACTCACTTAACTAAAGCGAATGAGTTCCACTTTGAATAAACTAACATTCCAACCACAAATCAAGTACTTGCATCCCGAACATGAACGGTAATAGGTAGAGTTCTTACGGTGAAGAAAACAATCAGTTAATCCAATCCTACTCGAAAAAACAAATAATTACCATGGTGTTTTCAAACATGTAATCATTAAGCATGCATTCTTTCATGGAGCTAGTTTTTAATCAAATACCTCAGTCAGATAAATAAAACTTACAACACCTCCAAACAGAGATAGCAAAACTCCATATTTGATTCACAACATGGGAACAAGAATAATGATGCAGGTTTCATCTAGGATCCAAATACAATGCAAAATCCCCAAATCAACATAAAACCCAAATCATTGTTACTAGCCAAGCTGAAATGCGCATACATTATCTGAGCAGAGTTGTTCTAATGAAAAAATTTAAAGGAAAGCAAGATTTTTAACAGTGAGGGCCTATCATGCCTAATAGTGTCGGTACAAAGTTGAAGAAGACCTCTGAATGCACTCGCCCCTTCTCTTCTTCTTCCACAAAAGATTAAACAACAAAATATTGTTACCTCCATGCCTTATATACTCCCCATGATAGAGAAGTAAATTTGAAACTTTCAAAATTTCCATGCAATGAAGAGTAGATGGCTAGTTCGAAGTAACCAGTGCTCATGCAGAGTGAAAAATGGAATGCATGAAAAACAAGACAACCAAGCAAAATTCCACTTGCATGCCTTCCCAAGAAATCTATGCTCGAGACCCTATGCAAATTAATTGCATTAAATTTCATTCTCCCACCTATTCTCCATTGCCACCAACTGCCAAAGTTGGTGAATGCTAAAACAAAATAAACAAAAGTTCCCATTCTTAGAGATGCTGCCACGTAAGACCCTTTTTAACAAATTTAACCTCTGCTAACCCTGACAGCACTCCCTGTCCTTCATCCTTATCCTTTCCTTAAATTCCATGGAAACCACCACCCAAGACTTGCGACCCTCCTTAGGTCCCCCTTCATAGCATTAGTTTAGGATAGGTTAGTGACTTAGGTTAGATCATAGGTAGACTTAGTCTTAATGCCATAGGATATAACATTAGTCACCCTCCTTAGTGATAGGTTTAGTTAACCCTTAGGAGTATTAAGCACATAGTTTAGGACTAGGTTAGATTAACTAACCTTACAACATTAGGTTATAGTTTAGGTTAAAACTAATAACCTTACTGATTCTAGTCTAGGTCCCCTAGATAGGATTAATCATTAATAGAATTCAAACAAAATAAAACATTCTTGGATCATATTCTGATTTGCATTAAGTAATTAAGATTTAGATAGAAAACTTACACATCTTACCTGGCTTAAGGTCCAGGTCCTTTCTGATGCTATGATGACTGAAACTAGATTCTGATTACAATGATCAGCCAGAGTTAACCTCTAGAATCCAACAAAACTATCCTCTACGGTCATACATACATACTTTATATATATATATATATATATATATATATATAAGAAGGATTTTTAAAAGAACTTGAACATTCAAAGTTCAGTCAGACTTAATAACTCATGAAATGTTAATACAAATCGTTCATCTGAATAAAAATTAAAACATTCCTTGGATCAATGTAACTGATCAAGGTTGAGTCATAAAGTTGGATAAATCCACAATCTTCCGAGAAATCATATTGTACTCAAATGGGAAGGATGAAAGAAACAAAAGTGTCAAGCATATTCCGGTTCAATTAAAGATCTTAAGAGTAGAAAGACATAATCCAAATCAAGCATGATTTCCCAAAACCAAAGGAACATGTCCTTAAATAGGAGAAATCATATATCAACACTTGAATTCTCAGGAGAAAATAACAACAGTTCAGGGTGTTACAGATATAACCAATCCAAAGTGGCATCTTGGAGTAATTCCATAAATAAGCAAGCTGAAACATCCTCATATTCAACTCCTAACACACCATAGGATGTGATAACTGCAGCTATATGTTCATATGGGTGTTATTTTCGGTCCCCTATGAACTTAGAGTATTTCTTCCACAATCCTCTAAGAAATGCATGAAGTGGAGGAGGTAGAGCCAATGGGCTTGCCTTTTGTCCCCATAGTACTAGAGTAGACATTTCTTCTTCACTTTATTATTTTTCTTCTTATTTTTTTCATGGAATAATATCTAATATTGGTGAAATTGTTCCTTCAAGAGGATCTTCAAGAGGAAATTCAAGGTTGAATTTGGGGAAGAATACTTTCCAAACTTTTCTTGTTGTCTAAACAAAAGGGAGTTTAAAATTTTCTTCTTGTTGTTCTTCAAACATGTGATCAATAAGGCCACTTTCTTGATCCTATTTAGTATATATTTTTACCACCAACTTGTACATGATTTTTAATGAGGAATATGAATATTTATATCCATGAACATGAAAATTCATAGTGGAAAATGATGGGCTTCTTACAAAATCCACATTGGATTTTCAAGAAATGAATTCCTTATTTTTTAAGTTTAATATTTTATGTTTTTATCAATTTTGTGGATCATATAGGGTGTAAAAAAAAATATTCCTAATCGTGGGAGCCCAAAATATTGGCAAAATATATTGTCAAGGAAAAAGTATGATGTTTTATGTCAACATTCTCGGACTAAGTCCCTCCTCTTGGGAATGAGGAGGCTCCCATTTATTGAAATATCGAAATATTGTACACTAACTCTATTCTCTAGGTGGTCAAATATCGGGGATCACATAAGAGAACTCTGTTGGAGCTATAGAAATATTATATGGAGGAAAATGGGTGTGAGGTATGGGTAGGAAAAGAGAAATGGAGAAAGGGGTTTCAGGTATTAAATATAAATGTTGATTTTATTAGCAACAAAAAAAAGTATTTATAGATTAATTGAGAAGACACCAATATGAAAAATAAGAGGAAACACACAATTAAAACAAAGATTATTTACATTATATTCATCAAAATATTCATTTTTTCCTTAGTTATGCATGCTTATAAATCCCTATTGGAGTAAGAGGTGATAAATACGGGAATACATTAAGAAAGAAATATAATAAATATCACTTGTTATAGGAGGAAAAAAATCAATCCTTTGGAATAGAGAGATCATTATAATTTTTATTCAAATCCATTTATTCTTCACATTCCCATGTGAATTTTCAACTTAAAGTACAATCTCAATGAATAAATAGAAAATTTTAAGTAACTCAAGTAAATGATTACAAAATTTATATCACAATGAAGAAATAGAATTCAAACGAAAGAGAAGAAGAGAGACGTGTGATCAATTGAAGACAATCCAGGATAAAGTCCTTCTCTTCCTTCATTATGGAGATGAATGTTTTAACTATGTAGAATCATCCTGGACTACTTCTACGATCAAGTCATGTCTTGTAATTCACCTAGAAATGTTGTTCCACATCTTATCTTGACTAATAATCTCTAATCATTCTTTGGGAAACTCTCTTTCAGCTCTTCGTCTTTGTAAAAAGTGCATCCCCCTTACTCAATACTTTGATCTATTCATTCCATGACATTGTTACCTACCAATCTATTCATGTTTAACTTCAGTATTAAATACTGGTCGTATACTACGTATACTTGGTTTTCTTACCCTATTCCGGGTACTGAGTGATATGTTTAAAGAACATATCTGAATATTTGCTACTAATATTCATATGATATCACGTTGTTTTAAACTTGGTGACACAGGACAATGAAACCAACAACTTGCAATACTTTGGCCAAAGATTTTCAACATACTGTGTATGTCACTATTCCTAGATGACATACTCATCATATTGGAATACATCCTTCACCTCACTCCTTTATTATCATGATTGGTCTTTACTGACTACCATCAGTCCACTTGTTCTAGGTTTAACCCTAGCCCTAGATAAAAACATAACCTATTATAGGAAGACGCTCACAATGGCTTAGGGTAAATGGGCATACTTCGGTTGACCTAAGTCAACCGGATGTGCCAACATACCCTAAGCCATTGGAAGCTAATTCCTATCCTAAATATGCTCCTATCCAGACCTAGAGAGAAACTAAGTTCAAGTCGAGTTCTATTGTGTAGATCTAGATGATCAATGCGGAAGGGTGATGCCACATGTCAACTACAACGTTGTATTCTCGAGAAGACCCAAGCCTTCTTGAAAGTATATCCCTATAGCGTGTGCCAACATCCTATAAAAACTACCTCATCGAGATGTACATACCCCCAAGGAGATTGTTAATACATTGTTAGTTTGGATTATTTCTTGATTACAACAACCCTACCAAACCCTAATCCAACACTCAATAAGTTCTTTCCTAAATTTTCTTCATTTAGTCCATGAAGAACTTCATTATACTTATGGTTTCTTTTAATGTTTGATTTCTTAGTTAAACTACCAATTAACCGCAATAGAACAACGTTATCATAAGTTTCATTTAAAAAGTACCATAACTTTTAGAAAGGTTCAACATCCGAATATATCCAATTAAAGTAGACTTCATACAAAATGAAGTCTAATAAATTGTAATCATATTTCCAAACCTTTTTGGTTTATATTCAATTAAGAAGAGAGAAAGAATCTTTCTCTACATGTTTAAGTGTTAGGATATATCTACCCAATATCCATATTTCTTAATGTATGTTCATCACACATTACATTACTATGTTAAATAGTTTAGATAAAGAACATCATATTCTGCAACTTAACAAGCTGCATCTTAATTAGGGAAATTAAACTAAATCCCTTTATCCAACTTATCAAAGGATAACCAATTAAGCATATAAATAATATGAAGAATATCAACAAGATAGAAATCCATCTCTTTCATACAAGTACAAGATAATTTACACAACCAATACAAGTAAATTCTCAACTTTCAATTCATCTTTTTAAACTTATACATTTACAAGACTTATGCATTTTAGGCATACTGCATAACAACCACCTTCATTCTAAAAAGAATACAACTTTTCTTTTTCAATACAACTCAAGAACGAATCAGAATTCTTCACAAAGAATCAGACTTAAATCAGCCAATGCATCATATAAGTTTTGCCTTCTTTTATCACTTACAAAGTCCATCTGCAAAAATTGCTAGCATGGTGGGTTAGTTCATGAACGAGCATGATAAGAACTAATCTTAAAATGAAGTGCATTCCACTAATTGTTCCATTAAAAAAAATTTGCTTTAATGAAACAATTAATATATCATACATATCAGTATAAGTAATAACAATCAGAAAATAAGTACATTAACCAATCTAAATTCACTTCTAAGAGAAGAAAAAATATAATCCACAATATTTTCCTTACAAAATTAAAGTTTGATTGATCCTATCAATTACCTTTAAACAAACAACATATCAAAACATCTTATTGTTCTCAATTCTATCATAATAGAATACAACATTTAACTTTACTATAAGACAAAGAAAGGGTTTACAACATAGTTCTCATTAGGATGATTCATCTAGCTCCTAAGCAAGGAAGAAGGATAACCATTCCAGACTATGCCCAATCAAAAACATCTGAAAATAGAAACAGGTTCATAACATGAATTTAACTGTTTCGTTTAAAGGACAACTACCTTTAAATTCAACATTTAAGATTTTAATCAGAACAAAATCCCATATCAATCTAAGAAGGAATATAGAATTTAAACAGTCTTGCCAACAAGATTATATTTTTTGTTCAACAAAATTGAAACATCAAATCTCTTCCTACATCACTTCAACAAATGATATGAACAAGGAAGACTAAACAATTATAATAAATCTCCATTTCACAAGGGAACTAATAACAGAAGGGTTCAATCAAATGAACTAATCCCAACAGGTTAGAAAAGGAATCTTATCAGCATTTGATTCAATCCTTAATCATTTCTCTACACTTAACAAAAAATTCCCTTTTCTAATCCAAACAATAAGCTCATATACTAGTTCCCAGAAGAGAGAACAAACCAACACATTGTAAAGAAAACGTACTACAAGTCTCCCTTACAGTCCTTATCATTAAAAAGCATGAGTTCCAATTTCAGTTAAGATCAACATAAACAGTAAAGTTCAAAAATAAACACTCTGTCCCTAAGGATTCTCAATTTCCTTTTTCTTTTAAAAGACTCAAGTATTCACTTATTGATCCCAACAAGAATAGAAGACCTAATACCTTAAACTAAACCAGTTCGAGAGTATACTCGAACTCAAAATTGAAGTTCTTTAAAAATGCCCCACAACTTTGCATTTAAGAGTAAGTGGTTCATAATTCATTTAGAACTATAAAACAAAATCAAATTGAACATATTTAAGTATTCCTTCCACTAAAATTTCTATACATTAGTACAAAACTCGTTTTAAAAGAATTCCAAATCCTACTATCAAACAAAAGTGTTTCTAGTTAAATCTCCAAGAGATATTCAAACAGCTCAGTCATACTACTTACCTAGAATTACCTAGAGTAAGCAGTTTGCATTAAAGGAGTTATAAGCTTTCAACTAGAATACAATTTAAAACCAACTCACAAATACCAGAACAGAGCTAACACATCATTCAACTAAAAATTCCAAACACTATGTATCAAATTACATGTACAGTGTCGAATCACAAAGTCTCAAACGTGAGCATAGATATATACAAATATCATGATACAAGTTAGAATATAATATGAACAACCTTAACCAGTTTATAGCATAAACAAGAAACCCTATTTCCAACTCAAAATGAAACACAAGTTTCTCACAGAAAGAGTTCAGAACCATTCAAGTAGATATTTGTAGGTTCAAGGAAACCACAAAGTTCCCATTCCAGTTTGTATTTCAAACAAAGAAAACTCATACCAGCTCAAAACGAAACACGAGCTCCTAACTAGAGTTTAGAACTATTCATAAAATATGATTACTGTGTAAATTATGAACTTCCATTAATAGTCTAGAATAACACAAGAATAAACATGAGTACAGAGGTACATATGGACTTCAAAAACAGTCCAAGATTACTCGAGAATCCAAACATGGTTTCAAGAGTAACAAGAACCTCCAACCCAAATTCTTAAAAAAACACTAACCCCGAATCAAGCTTAAACTACACATGAACTTGAATATAGGCTCAAATGAAACACACCAGTTCAAATACAAGCTCAAGCTCAAAAAAACACGAACCCGAATACAAGCTCTAGCTCAAACAAAACATGAGCTCAAATACAAGCTCTAGCTCAAACAAAACATGAGCTCAAATACAAGCTCAAGCTCAAACAAAACATGAGCTCCAATGTAAGATCAGATGGGATTCAAGGTTCCCAAAAACTCAGAACCAAATAAACAACGATGAAGGTCAGTTAAAAACACAACTCTTCGAATACCGGTTCAAGAAATGACAAGAAGAGCTATAGTAACAAGTTTCTCATGCATGTCTTGCTAATTAACCCATACAAAGAAAGTTTCCAAGACTTAACATTAATTTTCCATGGATTCATACCCAAATTTCTAGAGATTATAAAACCCAACAAGAAAATAACCAGATAAAACATGCAAACCAAGAATCTCATAAGAGCAGAGTCATTTTAATGAAACATTTAGAAGAAAGCAAGAGATCTTAATGGTTAGAGCCTATCATGCCTGATAGCACTTTTGCCAAATCGAAGGAGACTTCAGATGAGCTTCCAACTCCTTTTCTCCTCCATGAAAGATCAACCAACCAACAACTTTCCAGCATGCCTCATATACCTTCCCATGATCGAAAATAGACCAGGTGAGTTAAAAATAGCAATGAAGTGCAAGTCAAACTACTGGTTCGAAGAACTAGTTTGCTCCATGCAGAAAAATCTAAAAAGCATGCAAAAACCAACAACCTCCCACAAACCCACCTTCCAAGTTTCCTAGATGGTTTGTGAACAAAACCCAAGGCCAATTAATTTCATTAATTCCAATTTTCCCACTCAACTCTCCTTACCACCACCTCCCAAATCTAGTGAATGCCAATTCCCATTTAACATGCAATTCCATCTTTAGTGGAGCTTCCACATAAGCCTCCACCAATCAACTAGCCCCTGCCAAAACTGGCAAGTACTTAATGCCTTTAAGAACCTTATCAACAATTCAATGCCATTGGAACCATCACCTTAGAGGTATGCGACCCATTTAGGTTCCCATTTAAATAGCTTAGGATAGATCCTTAAACTTAGGTTAGTTTAGGAATAATTACCTTAGGCCTTAACACATTACCTTAGGTAATTCCAACATTAGGTTAGATCATCTCATAACCTTATAGCATTAGGTTTTAGGTTAATTTAGATAGCCTAGCAACCTTTCCATATTCCCTTAGCACAAGGCTTAGGTTAGAATAAAAATTCAATTAAGTAACATAGCTAGGTAGTAAATATTCTTACCCAACTTAGGATTCCATAGGATAATCCTTTAGTTTTAGGATTCGAATCCTTCCTATGTCATGAACAGGTTGTATTTCATTTACGTCAGCAATGTACTGCCAAGATCAATCTCTCAAGGACCTAAGCACAACAACTGAATGGAAACATGTTCACACAAGATTAAAGAACTTGTAATAACAAATTTCAGTCCACCATGTCCCTCAATTATGGAATGTCAATTTACCATTCATTCAACTGAGAAGGTTTAAAACATTCCTTGGATCACTGAAATTGATCCAAGGATGAGTCAGATAAAGAGATAAGTTTGCAACTCTTAAACCAGATTGCAACTCACCTACAAGAAGTGAAAAATGGATTCAAGGAAGCCATTCCATTCAGTCTAATGATCTTAAGAACAAAAATATTTATCCATATCAAGCATGATCTCCAACAATCAAAAGAACACATCTTTAGAAGAAAATCACATGTCAACACTTGAAATGCAAAAGAGGAATATAACAATTGTCGAGGGTGTTACATGCTTCCCTCCTAAAAAGAATCATCATCCCGATGATTACCTCATTTTAACAATTTACATCAAGGACAATCAATTCATTCACTTCTCTTACCATAAGTCAAATATATCAAAACCTTATAGTTCTAGAAATCAACATTAAATAGTTATTTATTCAATTCATATAAATATCTACCCAAAACTGGCATACTTATTGTCATATAAAGAAGAAAATCATAAAAATTTTTTTAATAGTCTATAGAATCAATTCTATTCAAATAGATATGGAAAAGAAGTTTTCATATCCTCTAGGTTTTCCCAAGTTGCACTATCTTCGTTAAACTGAGTCCCACTGGACTTTACATTGACTTATTTCTCGATTTCTCAAATGTAACTGGTGAGTTTCAAGCACTCGTATGGGTTTAACCATGATTATTCCTGGGTCCTAGACCTGCAAGGAATTCCAATTTAACACGTGTGATAAATCTGAAATGTATTTCTTAAGAAAAGAAATATGGAAAACATCATGCATTCGTGACAAAGCAGGAGGTAATGCTAAATGATAAGCTACATGGTTGATTACTTCAACTATCTCAAAAGGTCCCACATAACGAGGTGATAACTTGGCATCCTTGCCAAAAGTTATAGAACTCTTTTTCGTTTAACCTGAAGAAAGACTTTCTCACCAAGTTCAAATTTCCTATCAACCCTCTTTAAGTCAACGTAACTCTTTTTCCTATCTGTTGCTTCTTTCAAGCATTCACGAATCAATTTAACTTGTTCCATTTTAGTAAGAATTTTAGGTCCAATTACCTCTCTATCCTCTATGTTATCCCAACTAACAAGGGTTCTACATTTTCTTCCAGTATAATGCCTCAAAAGGTGCCATCTTAAGAGAAGCATGATATGTATTATTGTATGTGAATTCAACTAATGGAAGATACTCTTCCCACTTATACTATTGATCCATGCAATACATTCGTAACATATCTTCTAAAACTTGATTTACTCTTTTAGTCTACCCATCTTTTTGGATGATATGTAGAACTGAAATTCAGCTTAGTTCCTAGAGCTGCATTAAGCATTTTCCAAAATATTGACGTCATTCTAGGATCTCTATCCAAAATGATTAACTTAGGTACTCCATGTAATCTGAAAATTTCGTGTACAAATCTTCTTGCCAAAATAGGAGAATCATCCTTTGATTTCCAACAATAAAATGTGTTACCTTTGTTAGTTTATCCACAACTACTAATATAACATCATGCTTATTTCTCGACATAGGTAACCCTTGTACAAAATCCATGCTTATTACCTGCCATTTGTACTGTGGTATGCTATGAGGATACAACAAACCGGCTGGGTGCATATGTTCCGCCTTAACATGTTGGCACTCAAGACAATGTGTCACAAAGTTTAGAACATCCTTTTTCATTCCTTTCTAGAAATATTGTTGTTTTATATCAGCAAGCATTTTTGTAATGCCAGGGTGTCAAAAAAAGGTGAATTATGAAATTTTACTAACAATTTCTTTCTCAAATATTTAGCGAAGGTACATAGACTCTATTTTCAAATCATAAGATTCCTTCTTTATCAAAGTGAAAACCTTTATACCTCGAATCATTCGAATCTACAACAAGTGTTACTTTTACTTGTTGAAAGTAAGAATCAAATTCCATAACACTTTTTACTTCATCCTTAAACTAAGTTCTTAACGTTATAAGAGCATAAATGTGCTTCCTACGACTTAGAGCATCAACCACTCTATTTTCTTTACCCTTTATATAACTGATGTCAAAATCATATTGAGACAAAAAATCCAACCACCTTCATTGTCTTGCATTAAGATTTGGCTGAGTGAAGATATACTTCAGTCCAAGGTGATCAGTTTTCAATTCAAAAGGCTTACCGAGAAGGTAATGCCTCCAAACTTGTAGTGCATGAACAATGACAACAAGCTCTAAATCATGTGGAGCATAATTCAACTCATGTAACTTAAGTTTCCTACTTTCATATGCTATGACATGACCACTTTGTAACAAAATACCTCCTAGACCTTCACCGGATGCATCAGTTACCACCATAAAATCTCCATTAGGATCTGGTACTGCAAGAATAGGTGTTGAAGTTAACTATTCCTTCAAGGTTTTAAATGTAATTTCACATTTCTCACTCCAAACAAACTTTTATCTTTCTTCTGTAAGGAAGTTATTGGTGCAGCTATCTTAGAAAAATATTTTACAAATTTCCTATAGTAGCCAAAAAGTCCCATGAAGCTTCTAACTTCATGTACATTCTTTGGTGTAGGCCATTCGGTTATAGCTGTAATTTTTGAAGGATCTACAACAATCCCATCTTTACTTATAACATGACCCAAATAGTGGACTTTTGTGTCATAGAAAGAACATTTGGACAACTTACCAAACAACCGTCTCTTTCTCATAATTTCCAAAACTATTTTCAAATGCTCATGATGCTCCTCAATGCTTTTAGAATATATGAGAATGTCATCCAAGAATACAAGCACAAACTTGTCCAAGTATTCTTGAAAGATATTATTCATTAAGTTCATAAAAGTTACAGGTGCATTTGTCAATCCAAAAGGTAAAACCGTGAACTCATAATGTCCATACCTTGTTCTGAAAGTTGTTTTATGAATATCCTCATCCTTAATTCAGTAGTTGATGATATCCAGATCAAAGATCTATCTTGGAATATACCGATGCTCCATGCATCTGATCAAATAAATCATCAATCCTAGGGAGTGGATATCTATTCTTGATTGTTGCCTTGTTTAACATTTTGTAATCAATGCACAATCTAAGTGTTCCATCTTTCTTTTTCACAAAAATTATGGGTGCTCCCCAAGGTGAAACACTTGGTCTAATCAAACCTTGAGACAAAATTTCATGCAACTAAGCCTTAAGCTCTACTAATTTTGTAGTAGTCATTTGATACGGTGCTTTAGAAATAGGTTCAGTTTCTAGGCTTGATCTCAATCATGAAATCAAATTCCTTTTGGGTGGAAGACCTAACAATTCTTCTAGAAATACATCACTGAAGTCTCGTAACAATGGATATCATTCCATAATATCACTTCTCTCTTTTATTGATTCAATAATTTTTACTACATATAAGGTACATCCTTTATTTTTGGCCTTTTTAAGTTGCATAGATGATACAATTTTCTAACAGAAATCTCACGTTTCACACCCTGAATCTCTGTTTTTTCTCTGAAGTCATCTAAACAACTAATGTGTTTTTCAAAATAGTCCACTTTAGCCTTATGTTCTGCTAACCAATTAACACCTATGATTACATCATAAGACCCCAAGGGTGCAACATAAAGATCAACCTCAGTGGAAAAGTTAGGTAAGTCAAGGATTGCTCCAAAAAGACACATACTAACCATATGAACAACATTATTCCCATACTATACAATCCATGTTTTATCCATGTTTCTAGCTTTTCTTTTTAATTTTGATGCTAATTTACTAGAAATAAAACATTTAGTAGCTCTGGTATAAAAAATAATAGTTATTGGTAAGCCAAATAACTTACCTAGAACTTCTATGGGTGTGGCCTATTTCTCAACCTGCTTGTCAGCTACTGTAGTATGTATCTTGTGTTACTGATTATGATCATCCTTCTTCAAAGGACATTGATTTGTGTAATGATATTTTCCATAGTTATAACAGCCTCCTAAGTCCCTTCCTAGGCTCAAGTTTATTTCCAGCCTTAGAGTTATCATTCTAACCCCCATAGGACTTCTATATATTATTATTGTTCTTGGCAAAGTTGTTTCGTGCATTACCAAAAAACTTGTTTGTTTGCTTGCTTTCTTATTTGTATCAGATGAAAACTTACTTTTCATTCCAAATTTCTTCCATGGTCCTTTCTTGGGTGCAAGAGATGATGAAGAGGAGTTGGGATTCTTCTTCCTTACTTCCTCCTTGTGAGCAGAAATTGCCTTTAATTTTTGTTCTTGCCTTATGGATTTTTCAACAACCCCTTCCATCATGGTTGGGTTGTGAACATCCACCTCTCCCCTATAATGGGATTCAATCCCATGATGAATTTCCATATCCTAAACTTCTCATCAGTTTTAGTATTGAGGCACATACTTAAGGAGTTTTGTAAATCACTCCCAATACTCGATTCAATTAGCTTTCCTTGAGCTAAGTTCTGAAATTCAGTCATTTTTTGATCATAGTAGAGTTGTGGCAGCCATCATTGCCTAAAGTAACCTTTAAATTGGTCCCATGTGATATTAGATTCATCAATGTTCAACTCAGCCTTGTGGCTGTCCCACCACGAAGATGCTTTGTGAGAAAGTTGATATGCTCCCCATATCACCTTTGTTTCTTCTGAGAAATTTCTTATTGCAAAGTATTTCTCCATTTTGTTGAGCTAGTTCTCAGCCCCATCTCCTAATGTGGTGCCATCAAACTTGGGTGGACTTATCCTTTTTATGTCATTAGTGAGTTCTGCTGCTAGCCTAGCCTTTTTGTTCTCAGGATGAACAGGTATGTTAACATTGTTATTATCAACACCCACATTGGCATTGTCCCCTGGAGGTGGCTGATTATTGTTATCAGCTTCTTCTTCCTCCTCATTACCCATTACTTGTTGTTCAAGCACAACCAAATGATCTCTTGTGTCCAACAGGGAAGCAAGGATCTCATCAAGTTTTGGGTAGTTGCTACTCCTTCCTCAGGTGGAGGGTTATTTGCAACATTTCCTCTTGTTCTCACCATTTTTGTTACAAGAAAATTTAAGTTTCATCAGATTATGGACACAATAGGTCCAAGAGCTGCAACCTTCAGCTCTGATACCAAGATGTAACATTCCCATTTTAAGACTTTAGAAACAAGGGAATTTTTTTTTATAATAATGTTCACGGTTCTAAATAAAACATTATTTAGAACACACATTCAATGCCAATCAATCTCATAACAGATAACCATATGCAGTTGTGAATGACTCGGTGATACACTCGATCTATTCATTCCATGACTCGGTTACCTACCGATCTATTCATGTTTAACTTAGTATTAAATACTTGTCGTATACTATGTATACTTGGTTTTCTTACCCTATTTAGGTAATTGAGTGATTTTTTAAAGAACATATCTAAATATCTGTTACCAATATTCATCTGATATCACATTGTTTTAAACTTGGTGACATAGGACAATGCAACCAGCAGTTTGTGATACTTTGGCCAAATATTTATAACATACTGTGTATGTCACTATTCCTAGATGACATACTCATCATTGGAATACGTCCTTCACCTCACTCCTCTATTATCATGATTGGTCTTTACTGACTACCATTAGTCCACTTGTTCCAGGTTTAACCCTAGCCCTAGATAGAAACATAACCTATTATAGGAAGATGCTCACAATGGCTTAGGGTAAATGGGCATACTCGGTTGACCTAAGTCAACGGATGTGCCAATGTACCCTGAGCCATTGGAAGCTAATTCCTATCCTAAATATGCTCCTATCAGACCTAGAGAGAAACTAAGTTCAAGTCTGAGTTCCTATTGTGTAGATCTAGATGATCAATGTGGAAGGGTGATGCCACATGTCAACTACAACGTTGTATTCTCGAGAAGACCCAAGCCTTCTCAAAAGTACAACCCTAGTAGTTGGCATGTGCCAACATCCTATAGAAACTACCTCATCGAGATGTACATACCCCCAAGGAGATTGTTAATACATTGTTAGTTTGGATTATTTCTTGATTACAACAACCCTGCCAAACCCTAATCCAACACTCAATAAGTTCTTTCCTAAATTTTCTTCATTTAGTCCATGAAGAACTTTGTTATACTTATGGTTGCTTTTAATGTTTGATTTCTCAGTTAAACTACCAATTAACCGCAACAAAACAACGTTATCATAAGTTTCATTTAAAAAGTACCATAACTTTTAGAAAGGTTCAATGTCCGAATATATCCAATTAAAGTAGACTTCATACAAAATGAAGTCTAATAAATTGTAATCATATTTCCAAACCTTTTTGGTTTATATTCAATTAAGAAAGAGAAAGAGTCTTTATCTACATGTTTAAGTGTTAGGGTATATCTTACCCAATATCCATATTTCTTAATGTATGTTCATCACACATTACATTACTATGTTAAATAGTTTAGATAAAGAACATCATATTCTGCAACTTAACAAGCTGCATCTTAATTAGGGAAATTGAACTAAATCCCTTTATCCAACTTATCAAAGGATAACCAATTAAGCATATAAATAATATGAAGAATATCAACAAGATAGAAATCCATCTCTTTCATACAAGTACAAGATAATTTACACAACCAATACAAGTAAATTCTCAACTTTCAATTCATCTTTAAAACTTATACATTTACAAGACTTATGCATTTTAGGCATACTACATAACAACAGCCTTCATTCTAAAAAGAATACAACTTTTATTTTTCAATACAACTCAAGAATGAATCAGAATTCTTCACAAAGAATCAGACTTAAATCAGCCAATGCATCATATAAGTTTTTTCCTTCTTTTATCACTTACGAAGTCCATCTGCAAAAATTTCTAGCATGGGTCAGTTCAATGAACTGAGCATGATAAGCACTAAGCCTCAATAAAATGAAGTGCATTCCACTAATTGTTTTATTAAAACAACTCTGCTTTAATGAAACAATTAATATATCATACATAATCAATATAAGTAAAACAATCAGAAAAGAAGTACATTAACCAATCTAAATTCACTTCTAAGAGAAGAACAAAATATAATCCACAACATCTGCCTTACAAAATTAAAGTTTAATTGATCCTATCAATTACCTTTAAACAAACAATAGATCAAAACATCTTATTGTTTTTCAATTCTATCATAATAGAATACAACATTTAACTTTACTATAAGACAAAGAAAGGGTTTACAACATAGTTCTCATTAGGATGATTCATCTAGCTCCTAAGGAAGAAGGATAACCATTCCAAACTATGCCCAACACAAAAACATCTGAAAATAGAAATAGGTTCATAACATGAATTTAACTATTTCATTTAAAGGACAACTACCTTTAAATTCAACATTTAAGATTTTAATCAGAACAGAATCCCATATCAATCTAAGAAGGAATATAGAATTTAAACAGTCTACCAACAAGATTATATTTTCTATTCAACAAAACCGAAACATCAAATCTCTTCCTACATCACTTCAACAAATGATATGAACAAGGAAGACTAAACAATTATAATAAATCTCCATTTCGCAAGGGAACTAATAATAGAAGGGTTCAATCAAATGAACTAATCCCAACAGGTTAGAAAAGGAATCTTATCAGCATTTGATTCAATCCTTAATCATTTCTCTACACTTAACAACAAAATTCCCTTTTCTAATCCAAACAATAAGCTCATATACTAGTTCCCAGAAGAGAGAACAAACCAACACATTGTAAAGAAAACATACTGCAAGTCTCCCTTACAATCCTTATCATTAAAAAGCATGAGTTCCAATTTCAGTTAAGATCAACATAAATAGTAAAGTTCAAAAAACAACACTCTGTCCCTAAGGATTCTCAATTTCCTTTTTCTTTTAAAGACTCAAGTATTCACTTATTGATCCCAACAAGAATAGAAGACCTAATACCTTAAACTAAACTAGTTCAGGAGTATACTCGAACTCAAAACTGAAGTTCCTTTAAAATGCCCCCACAACTTTGTACTTAAGAGTAAGTGGTTCATAATTCATTTAGAACTATAAAAAAAAATCAAACTAAACAGATTTAAGTATTCCTTCCACCACAATTTCTATGCAATGGTACAAACTTCATTTTAAAAGAAATTCCAAATCCTACTATCAAACGAAAGCATTTCCAGTTAAATCTCCAAGAGATATTCAAACAGCTCAGTCATACTACTTACCAAAATTACCTGGAGTAAGTAGTTTGAATTAAAGGAGTTATAAGCTTTCAACTAGAATACAATTTAAAACCAACTCATAAATACTAGAATAGAGCTAACATGTCATTCAACTAAAAATTCCAAACACTATGTATCAAATTACATGTACAGTGCCGAATCACAAAGTCTCAAATGTGAGCACAGATATATATACAAATATCATGATACAAGACAGAATATAATACGAACAACCTTAACTAGTTTATAGCATAAACAAGAAACCCTATTTCAACTCAAAATGAAACACAAGTTTCTCACATAAGAGTTCAGAACCATTCAAGTAGATATTCACAAGTTTAGGGAAACCACAAGTTCCCATTCCAATTTGTATTTCAAACAAAGAAAACTCATACTAGCTCAAAATGAAACATGAGCTCCTAACCAGAGTTTAGAACTATTCATAAAATATGATTACTGTGTAAATTATGAACTTCCATTAACGTCCAAGAATAACACAAGAATAAACATGAGTACAGAGGTACATATGGACTTCAAACAATAGTCCAAGATTACTTGAGAATCCAAACACGGTTTTAGAGTAACAAGAACCTCCAACCCAAATTCTTAACAAAACACTAACCCCGAATCAAGCTTAAACTACACATGAACTGAATATAGGATCAAACAAAACACCAATTCAAATACAAGCTCAAGCTCAAAACAAAACACGAACCCGAATATAAGCTCTAGCTCAAACAAAACACGAGCTCAAATACAAGATCTAGCTCAAACCAAAACATGAGCTCAAATACAAGCTCAAGCTCAAAAAAACATGAGCTCAAATGTAAGATCAGATGGGATTCAAGGTTCCCAAAAACTCAGAACCAAATAAACAGCGACTGAAGGTTAGTTAAAAACACAACTCTTCGAATACCGGTTCAAGAAATGACAAGAAGAGCTACAATAACAAGTTTCTCATGCATGTCTCGCTAATTAACACATACCAAGAAAGTTTCCAAGACTTATCATTAATTTTCCATGGATTCATACCCAAATTTCTAGAGATTATAAAACCCAACAAGAAAATAACTAGATAAAACATGCAAACCAAGAATCTCATAAGAGTAGAGTTGTTTTAATGAAAACATTTAGAAGAAAGTAAGAGATCTTAATGGTTAGAGCCTATCATGCCTGATAGCACTTTTGCCAAATGAAGGAGACTTCTAAATGAGCTTCCAACTCCTTTTCTCCTCCATGAAAGATCAACCAACCAACAACTTTCCTCAAGCATGCCTCATATACCTTCCCATGATCGAAAATAGACCAGGTGAGTTAAAAATAGCAATGAAGTGCAAGTTGAACTCTTGGTTGAAGAACTAGTTTGCTCCATGTAAAGAAAAATCTAAAAAGCATGCAAAAACCAACAACCTCCCACAAACCCACCTTCCAAGTTTCCTAGATGGTTTGTGAACAAAACCCGAGGCCAATTAATTTCATTAATTCCAATTTTCCCACTCAACTCTCCTTTCCACCGCCTCCCAAATCTGGTGAATGCCAATTCCCATTTAACATGCAATTCCATCTTTAGTGGAGCTTCCACATAAGCCTCCGCCAAGTCAACTAGCCCCTGCCAAACTGGTAGTACTTAATGCCTTTAAGAACCTTATCAACAATTCAATGCCATTGGAACCATCACTTAGAGGTATGTGACCCATTTAGGTTCCCATTTAATAACTTAAGATAGATCCCTTAAACTTAGGTTAGTTTAGGAATAATTACCTTAGGCCTTAACACATTACCTTAGGTAATTCCAACATTAGGTTAGATCATCTCATAACCTTATAGCATTAGGTTTTAGGTTAATTTAGATAGCCTAGCAACCTTTCCATATTCCCTTAGCACAAGGCTTAGGTTAGAATAAAAATTCAATTAAGTAACATAGCTAGGTAGTAAATATTCTTACCTAGCTTAGGATTTTGTAGGATAATCCTTTAGTTTTAGGATTCGAATCCTTCCTATGTCATGAACAGGTTGTATTTCATTTACGTCAGCAATGTACTACCAAGATCAATCTCAAGGACCTAAGCACAACATACAACTGAATGGAAACACATTCACACAAGATTAAAGAACTTGTAATAACAAATTTCAGTCCACCATGTCCCTCAATTATGGAATGTCAATTTACCATTCATTCAACTGAGAAGGTTTAAAACATTCCTTGGATCACTGAAATTGATCCAAGGATGAGTCAGATAAAGAGATAAGTTTGCAACTCTTAAACCAGATTGCAACTCACCTACAAGAAGTGAAAAATGGATTCAAGGAAGCCATTCCATTCTAGTCTAATGATCTTAAGAACAGAAAATATTTATCCATATCAAGCATGATCTCCAACAATCAAAAGAACACATCTTTATCCAATGTTTGGTAAATTAGATGTACAAATTAACACAATTCTATGCAAAGAAGATGGTAATATTTAATGGTGTAAGGAATTCTGATATGGGTTTGAATGGTTTTTTAGGATGAATCCTAGTTTAAGCCATTATGGGAGGAAGTAAAATTCAAGTTGAATCTTAATTCACTAGAAAGGTATTTTTGAGGAACTCTATATTTTTGTGATGATCTCTTTTTGAGTCAATGGTAAATAGAGAAACCAATTCTAGCTAAGAAGGAATCTTGGAAAATGGGTTTAATGGAGGATGCGCAAAAAATTCAATCTTTTATTTTGGGATTGATACTAATAAAAATTTATTTAATTTTAATTCATTTTAGAGGTATTTGGGATGGGAAACAATGCTAAAATAAATTTCAAAAATCCTTGGTGTAATTTCGAGAAAATTGTGAAATAAGTTTTTAGTGTAAAAGAGGTTTTACGAGTGGTTTTAAAGGAATAATTATTTTTCTTATAATCCATGCATTTCTATATCATAACAAAAGTTTTATGACTCAAAACATATATTTAATTGAGAGGATTTTTTTGACAATATTTGAGAGGTTTCCTTTGTGTAGTTTTTACACAATCTTTAACACAAATTTTAATGGTTTAAGTAAAACAAATTTGAATTAGTTTAAAGTTTCATGAGATCATAGAGAAAAATAAATCCAACCATGGTAAATTATCAATGGATCTTTAAAAATTCATTTTTATGGTTGTGTGGTTAATATTTTAAATATATTCAACCATGGAATCACAATTACAAGAAAAATCACTTTTTGATGAACTAGGGAACAACGATTGTTTCGATAGCATGAATGATGCAAAAACATATATTTTTTATCGTTTTTATGCTGCACTTTATGTTTTCATGGAGGATGTGGGTTTGGGTGGTGAAGTGGATACTTTAAAGTGTCTTGTATATATTGATATAAAATGGAATTTCTAAATTTAAAGTGAATTTTCCACCTTGTTTACATTTCACTTCTCGAAAATGTGCCCCCATTAGCATAGGGAACACTTTTAGGGTGAAATTGCACCTCAAAAGTGTGCCAAAGGAATATGGAGAGCATAAATATTCCCTTGGTGGATTTTTTTGGGCCTAACATGTAAAAAAACCTTTCACTTGGCTCCTTATTCATCACTTTTTCTTGTATTTTACAAGTGAAGTTGAAAAGTGGAGAATGAAAAGTGCATTACACCTCTAAAATCCCACCGGATCCTAAAGTGCACTAGTGGAGATGTTGACATCATCAACACAATGAAAAATTATAACATGGAGTGTAATATTTTCCCCATGGTCTAAACTTAACCATTTTGGGTCAAACAATTTATGATTTTGATTAGACATGTGTTTTCATGCAAATGTGCAATGAGAAATTGATCATTTTTGAGTATGACAACTATACCCAGTGTCAAAACATTCAATTTATACCCTTTTGAGACACCCTGAGTCTACCTACTCAATACAGTGACCTCCGAGATGAAGTTAACTCATTCTCATAGGTGATTTAGTAAATTCAATTCATTCCCCAAGGTGATTTTAAGAGTTCTTGAAAACTACAAATTTCAAGCATTTGTGGGAAGGGCTATCAATGGCCTTCCTAGGACTAGAAAAACCCACGGAGTGGAACGAAGGAGAAAAACTAGACATGAAGGTGAATTGAAAGCCTAGGAATATCATGGAAGTTATTTAGGAAGATTGAAGAATGATCGGAGAAGTTGGGGTAGTTTGATCAAAAACAAGGTTCATAGGCTTGAGCATTGCATAGGGTCAAAGGAGCTACTGAATTCGGGAGGTGATTCAAGGATCTTTGAATGGATTTATGAGCCAAAAAATACATCATCAGAAAGGTAATTCCAAGCCATACAATATGGTGAAATCATATTTTTCTCAACACTTTAGAGAAATGGGTTTATAACTAGTTTGTTTTCATGCACAACTAAGAAGTTGAAATGAGTTTTTAGAGTAGAAATTAGAGAAAATGAATTTCAAACAAAGGAATATTTAGATGATGAGGGCCACAAATAATAGTAGATAATTCTACATGAATTTAAAATAGAGGAATCCATGGACAAGCCTTTTCATGATGAGGAAATTTTCTCATTCCCCTTCGTAGATGAATATTCTCTCAAGTATGTCATCCATGAAGAGACAAATCCAGCTTGTGATGATCCCTTGAATGGTTTGAAAAAACCATCTTTGCAAGATCTTATAATAGCCACAAAAGAAACAAAATACCCTAAGCTCAGTCTCAAACTCATGATGTAGGATATGGAATTGTAAGAAAAGCATGAATCAAATCCTAATCCCTCGACTAACTTAGAGGTTGGTCGTGATGTAGAAAAGAAAGGAAAAGAGCGATGTTTTCTGAGCCAATGAATTATGAGGAAAATGATGAAAGTGAGTTAATTTATTTCCCATTTGAAAATGAGGAATCTTTCTCTGATGAATAAGTTGAATCAAGGATTTTTAAATCCCTCAAAGTTGAGATTCCTCCGAGAAGAAGGAGTGATAAAATGTAGTGATCCCTAAAATATGGAAGAAATTCCTCCTGATGGGTTCCTTGAATCTAAAAGTGAATAAATTTTAAGTAAGGGTGAAGATGAACTTCTAGAAACACTAGATAAGGATTCAATATAAGAGATCTTGAAATAATTAGAGAGCACTAAAGATCCAAAGTGAGTCTCGATCTATTAATTGAAGCCATGGAATTGCAAGATAGACGTGGGGTCATTGTTGATCCTTCGTTTGACATACGAGCACCTCATATTAATAGGAGTCAAAAATATGAATGCGATGCTTCTTGCAAAAAGGAGGTACATGAACTTGAATGGGTGAAACAAGAAAAATTAGGGTACTCAATCTATTCAAATAAGAACCATCCTTGGAGTAGTAATGATATGATAGAAGAAAGAGAAATAGTATGGATAAGCGCTTGAGAAGACAAGTGACACTACAAAAATGATTTCAAAGGAAATGAGGGCAATGGAATATTTGAGTGAAGACCCAAGCATCAAAAATATCATGTAGGCTCACTCCTATAAAGTGTACATATAAATGTAACAACACACGGCTTTCATAAGCAACTAAGGAGAGGAAGATACTTTTTGGAACCAATCATCGACTTCACATAACATCATCATTCAACGTTGCCTCTTCGGGGGTGAATCTTGGAAAGGAAATTGCTTCAGTGAAAGTGGGTTGTCCCCTACATTATGCCATAGGTGATTTTTAGGTGTGTTTACCTTCCTGTTGTTTGTGATTTTTTCCTTTCCATGTGTTTTTTGTTTCCTTCATTGTTTTGTGTGTGTCTCTTTCCTTGTTATATCTCTCTTGTAAGTTGTACATGACTCTATAGGGCCCAATGGATAAGGTAATGGTCTATGTATCATAAAGTTGATATTTTGGGATTCTTCATATCATGTCTTTACTTCTCTCAGTCCATACCATGTCCCCAAGCTAGAGCAAGTTGTTTTCATCTAAATGTGCAACAGAAAAATTGATAATTTTTTAGCATGACAACTATACCCCTACATCAAAACTTTAAATTTTTACCCTTATGAGACACCCTAGGTCTACCCAGTCAATCTAGTGGCCTCCCAAATGATGTTAACTCAGTCACCTATGTGATTTAGGAAATTAAATTCATTCCCCCAAGGTGATTTTAGGAGTTCTTAAAAAATGCAAATTTTGGGCAGTTGTGGGAAGGGTTATCACCGGCCTTCGTAGGACTATAACAACCCCTTGGACTAGAAAAGAGGATAAAAAGCAAACATGGAGGTGAATTGAAGGCCTAGTAATATTATGGAAGTTATTTAGGAAGATTCGGGAATGATCTAGAGAATTTGGGGTAGTTTGATCAAAAATAGGTTTCATAAGCTTGAGTAGTGCATAGGGTCAAAAAAGCTACTAAGCTTCATGAGGTAATTCAAGAGATTCAAATGGAGTTATGAGCCAAAACAAACATTTTTGGAAATAGAAGTCCACTCTCCAAAATATGGTGAAATAATATTTTTCTCAACACTTTGGAAAAATGGGTTTATAACTAGTTTGTTTTATGCATAACAAGGAAGTCCGAATGAGTTTTAGAGCAAAAAAAATTGAAACATGAGCACTTACTAAAAATAGTAAGCTCTAATAATAAATCACCCTAATAAATCAATAAGGCAAAGGTACTGTGCATAGAAGTGAATGAGGGAGTTCATTGCATCAGGATGGTAAAGAAGAGGTAAAAATCACCTCTTTCAAAAAATAGTAAGTCTCCCATCTACGCACTTGCTATTAATAGTAAGTCACACTCAAAGGACAGTTTTGGAATAATAATAATACATAAAGAGATGATCATTAAGGTAAAAATAATCATTTGGGATCATCATAGGCACTTCGTATAGGGTATTCGAGATCCATATCATGGAACTTGACAGTGTTTTTTGACATTCACTACATGGTTTGGGTCAAAGGTATATCATGTGCAGGGTGGAAGTTGTGCTCATTAGTGAAATAGTTCATTCAACTTGGAAAGATCAGTTCTGAGTTCCTATCTCTTTAGAAATTATCTTTATGAGTTAGTGTTCGTGGTCATCAGTGAATTGATTCAATAAGTTTTTTTAAACACTTGAACCCAAGGTGTCCTACAACCATCCAAAGGATCTTCTCGAGGTGCAAAGAGTTTAGGGATTTAGATATTTTCATATTATTGTATTCCATTGAGTCATCTAGAAGGAGCTATGGACCTCATCGAGGTAAATTATTCATCATCGACGTTTCTTCTCGATTCTTCTTCCTTCTCTCTCTTCTCTCTTCTCTCCTCCTATTTTCTCTCTCCTGTATGTTCTAATTCTTCATTTCGGGATGCACTTTTCAGATGTTCTTTAATTAAATTAAAAATAAACTTTATGATTCTAATGTAAAAGTCACCTTTATGTTATAAAAAGGGACTTAATATTCTCCTAGGAAGTTGAAAAGTTTTAAGTTATGCGAGGACATATGAAAATCCATTAGGGGGTAGATGATGAGTTACCTCTCATTCTATAAATTGTAAATCCATTCCCATTTCAAAGGGTTAGTGATTGATTTTGTAAACTCAAGGTGTATTTTACTTTGAGAAAACAAAGGAGATAGCCATTTTCTTCCATTTTCCCCTCACTAATTTTCCTCCATTCCTACATTATGTATAACATTTTTTTAAGAAATCAATACAAGAAGGAGTTTTATCCTTTTTTTTTGGTGAGTGGTTTATTGATAATTTTTATCATAAATTCTAATCGGTCTTCTTGCTATTTGCAGAGTTGTTTCTTCTTATACATGTATGTATTGATATTTCTAACTAGTGTGTGTAACAATATGATTTTCTACTTAGGACATTAGTTCTCCTATCTCATTTCTCACTCCCCTTTCCCACTTTATAGATAAAGTTGTATTTAGTAAGAAATTGATAGATTTTCCAAAGGGTCATTGGAGTGCCCTTGTTGGATTCTTGGCTGCAAGGCCACGAGGAAAATCCACTTTTACTTGTGCATGCATATACAAAAGTTGTACTAAATAAGTAGAGAGACTTAGATTCTAGAGCATGGGAAATAAACACACAAGTTTTCCACCCAAAATTTTTCTCGCTAATAGTTTTGGTGCCCACAAGGGGGTAGATTTAGTAGTATCTACACCTAAAATACGACCAAATTATCTAAAAATACAAAAAATAAAATATCTAAAGAAATCAAAAATTAAAAAATTGAAAAAATTGAAAAAATCGAAAAATGAAGTTGATGAAATACATTACTGAAAGACACAATATTGATTCTTGTAAGTGACCTTTCGTATTCCATAGTGTCCTTATAATAAAAATAATACATAAAGAGATAATCATTAAGGTAAAAATAATCATTTGGGATCATCATAAGAACTTCTTATAGGGTATTCGAGATCCATATCAGGGAACTTGACAGAGTGTTTTTGACATTCACTACATGGTTTGGGTTAGAGGTATATCATGTGCAGGGTGGAAGTTGTGCTCATTAGTGAAATAGTTCATTCAACTTGGAAAGATCGGTTCTGAGTTCCTATTTTTTCATAAATTATCTTTACGAGTTAGTGTTCGTGGTCATCGGTGAATATATTCAATAAGTTTTTTTAAACACTTGAACCCAAGGTGTCCTAAAACCATCCAAAGGATCTTCTCGAGGTGCAAAGAGTTTAGGGATTTAGATATTTTCACATTATTGTATTCCATTGAGTCATCTAGAAGGAGCTATGGACCTCATCAGAGGTAAATTATTCATCA
Organism: Taxus wallichiana var. yunnanensis; assembly: GCA_018340775.1. Classification (NCBI taxonomy): domain Eukaryota; kingdom Viridiplantae; phylum Streptophyta; class Pinopsida; order Cupressales; family Taxaceae; genus Taxus; species Taxus wallichiana. Next base: position 226,397,735 of record CM031242.1, read on the forward strand.
TCGGTGTTTCTTCTCAATTCTTCTTCCTTCTCTCTCTTCTCTCTTCTCTCCTCCTATTTTCTCTCTCTGTATGTTCTAATTCTTCATTTAGGGATGCACTTTTAGATGTCCTTTAATTATATTAAAAATAAACTTTATGCTTCTAATGTAAAAGTCACCTTTATGTTATAAAAAGGGACTTAATATTCTCTAGGAAGTTGAAAAGTTTTAAGTTATGCGAGGACATATGAAAATCCATTAGGGGGTAGATGATGAGTTACCTCTCATTCTATAAATTGTAAATCCATTCCCATTTCAAAGGGTTAGTGATTGATTTTGTAAACTCAACGTGTATTTTACTTTGAGAAAACAAAGGAGATAGCCATTTTCTTCCATTTTCCCCTCACTAATTTTCCTCCATTCCCACATTATGTATAACATTTTTTAAAGAAATCAATACAAGAAGGAGTTTCTATCCTTTTTGGTGAGTGGTTTATTGATAATTTTCTATCATAAATTCTAATCAGTCTTGTTGCTTATTTCTTGAGTTGTTTCTTCTTATAAATGTATGTGTTGAAATTTCTAACTAGTGTGTGTAACAATCTGATTTTCTACTTACGACATTAGTTCTCATATCTCATTTCTCACTCCCCTTTCCCACTTTATAGATAATGTTCTCTTTAGTAAGAAATTGATAGATTTTCCAAACGGTCATCGGAGTGCCCTTTTTGGATTCTGCCATGCAAGGCCACGAGGAAAATCTACTTTTACTTGCGCATGCATATACAAAAGTTGTACTAAATAAGTAGAGAGACTTAGATTCCTAGAGCATTGGAAATAAACCCACAAGTTTTTCCACCCAAAATTTTTTCGCTAATAGTTTTTGGTGCCCACCGTAGGGTAGATTTAGTAGTATCTACACCTAAAATATGCCAAAATATCTGAAAATACGAAAAATAAAATATCTAAAGAAATCAAAAATTGAAAAATTGAAAAAATTGAAAAAATCGAAAAATGGAGTTGATGGAATCCATTATTGAAAGACGCACTATTGATTCTTGTAAGTGACCTTTCGTATTCCATAGTGTCCTTATAATAATAATAATACATGAAGAGAAGATCATTAAGGTAAAAATAATCATTTGGGATCATCATAGGAACTTCTTATAAGGTATTCGAGATCCATATCAGGGAACTTGATAGTGTTTTTGACATTCACTACATGGTTTGGGTCGAGGTATATCATGTGCAGGGTGGAAGTTGTGCTCATTAGTTAAATAGTTCATTCAACTTGCAAAGATGAGTTCTGAGTTCCTATCTCTTCATAAATTATCTTTATGAGTTAGTGTTCGTGGTCATCAGTGAATTGATTCAATAAGTTTTTTTAAACACTTGAACCTAAGGTGTCCTAAAACCATCCAAAGGATCTTCTCAAGGTGCAAAGAGTTCAGGGATTTAGGTATTTTCACATTATTGTATTCCATTGAGTCATCTAGAAGGAGCTATGGACCTCATCGAGAGGATAATTATTCATCATCGGTGTTTCTTCTCGATTCTTCTTCCTTCTCTCTTTTCTCTTCTCTCCTCCTATTTTTCTCTCTCCCGTATATTCTAATTCATCATTTACGGATGCACTTTTCAGATGTTCTTTAATTAAATTAAAAATAAACTTTATGATTCTAATGTAAAATTTACCTTTATGTTATAAAAAGGGACTTAATATTCTCCTAGAAAGTTGAAAAGTTTTAAGTTATGCGAGGACATATGAAAATCCATTAGGGGGTAGATGATGAGTTACCTCTCATTCTATAAATTGTAAATCCATTCCCATTTCAAAGGGTTAGTGATTGATTTTGTAAACTCAAGGTGTATTTTACTTTGAGAAAACAAAGGAGATAGCCATTTTCTTCCATTTTCCCCTCACTAATTTTCCTCCATTCCCACATTATGTATAACATTTTTTAAGAAATCAATACAAGAAGAAGTTTCTATCCTTTTTTGGTGAGTGGTTTATTGATAATTTTCTATCATAAATTCTAATCGGTCTTGTTGCTATTTGTAGAGTTGTTTCTTCTTATAAATTTATGTGTTGAAATTTCTAACTAGTGTGTGTAACAATCTGATTTTCTACTTACGACATTGAGTCTCCTATCTCATTTGTCACTCCCCTTTCCCACTTTATAGATAAAGTTGTATTTAGTAAGAAATTGATAGCTTTTTCAAAGGGTCATTGGAGTGCCCTTGTTGGATTCTCGGCCACAAGGCAACGAGGAAAATCCATTTTTACTTGCGCATGCATATACAAAAGTTGTACTAAATAAGTAGAGAGACTTAGATTCTAGAGCATTGGAAATAAACCCACAAGTTTTTCCACCCAAATTTTTTTCTCGCTAATAGTTTTGGTACCCACCATGGGGTAGATTTAGTAGTATCTACACCTAAAATATGACCACAACATCTAAAAATACAAAAATAAAATATCTAAAGAAATCAAAATTTGAAAAATTGAAAAAATTGAAAAAATCAAAAAATCAAAAATGGAGTTGATGGAATCCATTATTGAAAGACACACTATTGATTCTTGTAAGTGACATTTTGTATTCCATAGTGTCCTTATAATACTAATAATACATAAACAGATGATCATTAAGGTCAAAATAATCATTTGGGATCATCATAGGCACTTCTTATAGGGTATTCGAGAGACATATCGGGAACTTGGCGGTGTTTTTACATTCTCTACATGGTTTGGGGCCGAGGCATATCATGTGCGGGGTGGAAGTTGTGCTCATTAGTGAAATAGTTCATTCAAATTGGAAAGATCCGTTCGAGTTCATATCTCTTCAGAAAGGATCTTTATGAGTTAGTGTTCATGGTCATTAGTGAAGTCATTCAATAAGTGTTTTTGAACACTTAAACCCAAGGTGTCCTTGAACCATCCAAAGGATTTTCTCAAGGTGCAAAGAGTTCAGGGATTTAGATATTTTCACATTATTGTATTCCATTGAGTCATCTAGAAGGAGCTATGGACCTCATCGGAGGTAAATTATTCATCATCGGTCTTTCTTCTCGATTCTTCTTCCTTCTTTCTCTTCTCTCTTCTCTCCTCCTATTTTCTCTCTCTCCTGTATGTTCTAATTCTTCATTTAGGGATGCACTTTTCAGATGTCCTTTAATTTAATTAAAAATAAAATTTATGCTTCTAATGCAAAAGTCACCTTTATGTTATAAATAGGGACTTAATATTCTCCTAGGAAGTTGAAAAGTTTTAAGCTATGCGAGGACATATGAAAATCCATAAGGGGGTAGATGATGAGTTACCTCTCATTCTATAAATTGTAAATCCATTCCCATTTCAAAGGGTTAGTGATTGATTTTGTAAACTCAAGGTGTATTTTACTTTGAGCAAACAAAGGAGATAGCCATTTTCTTCCATTTTCCCCTCACTAGTTTTCCTCCATTCCCACATTATGTATAAATTTTTTTAAGAAATCAATACAAGAAGGAGTTTCTATCCTTTTTGGTGAGTGGTTTATTGATAATTTTTTATCATAAATTCTAATCGGTCTTATTGCTATTTGAAGAGTTGTTTTTTCTTATAAATGTATGTGTTGAAATTTCTAACTAGTGTGTGTAACAATCTAATTTTCTACTTACGACATTAGTTCTCCTATCTCATTTCTCACTCCCCTTTCCCACTTTATAGTTAAAGTTCTCTTTAGTAAGAAAATGATAGCTTTTCCAAAGGGTTTTTGAGTGCCCTTGTTGGAATCTCATTTGCAAGGCCACGAGGAAAATCCACTTTACTCGCGCATGCATATACAAAAGTTGTACTAAATAAGTAGAGACACTTAGGTTCCTAGAGCATTGGAAATAAACCCACAAGTTTTTCCACCAAATTTTTTTCTCGCTAATAGTTTTGGTGCCCCTGCGGGGTAGATTTAGTAGTATCTACAACTAAAATATGACCACAACATCTAAACATACAGAAAATAAAATATCTAAAGAAATCAAAAATTGAAAAATTTAAAAAATTGAAAAAATAAAAAAATGGAGTTGATGGAATCCATTATAGAAAGACACACTATTGATTCTTGTAGGTGACCTTTCATATTCCATAGTGTCCTTATAATAATAATAATACATAAAGAAATGATCATTAAGGTCAAAATAATCATTTGGGATCATCATAGGCACTTCTTATAGGGTATTTGAGATCCATATCAGGGAACTTGACCGTGTTTTTTGACATTCACTACATGGTTTGGGTCGAGGTATATCATGTGTAGAGTGGAAGTTGTGCTCATTAGTGAAATAGTTCATTCAACTTGGAAATATCGGTTCCGAGTTCCTATCTCTTCAGAAATTATCTTTAGGAGTTAGTGTTCGTGGTCATCGGTGAATTGATTCAATAAGTTTTTTTAAATACTTGAACCCAAGGTGTCGTAAAACAATCCAAAGGATCTTCTCGAGGTGCAAAGAGTTCAGGATTTAGATATTTTCACATTATTGTATTCCATTGAGTCATCTAGAAGGAGCTATGGGCCTCATCGAGAGGTAAATTATTCATCATCGGTGTTTCTTCTTGATTCTTCTTCCTTCTCTCTCTTCTCTCTTCTCTCCTCCTATTTTCTCTCTCCTGTATGTTCTAATTCTTCATGTAGGGATGTAATTTTCAGATGTCCTTTAATTAAATTAAAAATAAACTTTATGCTTCTAATGTAAAAGTCACCTTTATGTTATAAAAAGGGACTTAATATTCTCCTAGGAAGTTGAAAAGTTTTAAGTTATGCAAGGACATATGAAAATCCATTAGGGGTAGATGATGAGTTACCTCTCATTCTATAAATTGTAAATCCATTCCCATTTCAAATGGTTAGTGATTGATTTTGTAAACTCAAGGTGTATTTTACTTTGAGAAAACAAAGGAGATAGCCATTTTCTTCCATTTTTCCCTCACTAGTTTTCCTCCATTCCCACATTATGTATAACATTTGTTTAATAAATCAATACAAGAAGGAGTTTCTATCCTTTTTTGACTGAGTGGTTTATTGATAATTTTTTATCATAAATTCTAATCGGTCTTCTTGCTATTTGCAGAGTTGTTTCTTCTTATAAATGTATGTGTTGAAATTTCTAACTAGTGTGTGTAACAATCTGATTTTCTACTTACGACATTAATTCTCCTATCTCATTTCTCACTCCTCTTTCCCACTTTATAGATAAAGTTATCTTTAGTAAGAAATTGATATCTTTTCCAAAGGGTCATTGGAGTGCCCTTGCTGGATTCTCAGCAGCAAGGCCATGAGGAATATCCACTTTTACTTGCGCATGCATATACAAAAGTTGTACTAAATAAGTAGAGAGACTTAAATTCCTAGAGCATTGGAAATAAACCCACAAGTTTTTCCACCCAAAATTTTTTTCTTGCTAATAGTTTTTGGTGCCCATCGTGGGGTAGATTTAGTAGTATCTACAACTAAAATACGACCACAACATCTAAAAATAAAAAAAAATAAAAAATCTAAAGAAATCAAAAATTGAAAAATTGAAAAAATCAAAAATGGATTTGATGGAATCCATTATTGAAAGACACACTATTGATTCTTGTAAGTGACCTTTCGTATTCTATAGTGTCCTTATAATAATAATAATACATAAAGAGATGATCATTAAGGTCAAAATAATCATTTGGGATCATCATAGGAACTTCTTATAGGGTATTCAAGATCCATATCACGGAACTTGACGGTGTTTTTTTGACATTCACTACATGGTTTGGGTCAGAGGTATATCATGTGTAGGGTTGAAGTTGTGCTCATTAGTGAAATATTTCATTCAACTTGGAAAGATCAGTTACGAGTTCCTATCTCTTCAGAAATTATCTTTATGGGTTAGTGTTCGTGGTCATCGATCAATTGATTCAAGTAAGTTTTTTTAAACACTTGAACCCAAGGTGTCCTAAAACCATCCAAAGGATCTTCTCGAGGTGCAAAGAGTTCAGGGATTTAGATATTTTCACATTATTGTATTCCATTGAGTCATCTAGAAGGAGCTATGGACCTCATCGAGCTAAATTATTCATCATCGGTGTTTCTTCTCGATTCTTCTTCCTTCTCTCTCTTCTCTCTTCTCTCCTCCTATTTTCTCTCTCCCGTATATTCTAATTCTTCATTTAGGGATGCACTTTTCAAATGCCCTTTAATTTAATTAAAAATAAACTTTATGCTTCTAAAGTAAAAGTCACCTTTATGTTATAAAAAGGGACTTAATATTCTCCTAGGAAGTTGAAAAGTTTTAAGTTATGCGAGGACATATGAAAATCCATTAAGGGGTAGATGATGAGTTACCTCTCATTCTATAAATTGTAAATCCATTCCCATTTCAAAGGGTTAGTGATTGATTTTGTAAACTCAAGGTGTATTTTACTTTGACCAAACAAAGGAGATAGTCGTTTTCTTCCATTTTCCCCTCACTAGTTTTCTTCCATTCCCACATTATATATAGCTTTTTTAAGAAATCAATACAAGAAGGAGTTTCTATCCTTTTTTGACTGAGTGGTTTCTTGATAAATTTTTATCATAAATTCAAATCGGTCTTGTTGCTATTTGCAGAGTTGTTTCTTCTTATAAATGTATGTGTTGAAATTTCTAACTAGTGTGTGTAACAATCTGATTTTCTACTTACGACATTAGTTCTCCTATCTCATTTCTCACTCCCCTTTCCCACTTTATAGATAAAGTTATCTTTAGTAAGAAATTGATAGCTTTTCCGAAGGGTCATTGGAGTTCCCTTGTCGGATTCTCGGCTACAAGTCCACAAGGAAAATCCACTTTTACTTGTGCATGCATATACAAAAGTTGTACTAAATAAGTAGAGAGACTTAGAAACCTAGAGCATTGGAAATAAACCCAAAAGTTTTTCCACCCAAAATTTTTTCTCGCTAATAGTTTTTGGTGCCCACTGTGGGGTAGATTTAGTAGTATCTACACCTAAAATATAACCACAACATCTAAAAATACAAAAATAAAATATCTAAAGAAATCAAAAATTGAAAAATTGAAAAACTTGAAAAAATAAAAAAAATGGAGTTGATGGAATCCATTATTGAAAGACGCACTATTGATTCTTGTAAGTGAGCTTTCGTATTCCATAGTGTCCTTATAATTATAATAATACATAAAGAGATGATCATTAACGTAAAAATAATCATTTTGGATCATCATAGGAACTTCTTATAGGGTATTCGAGATCCATATCGGGAACTTTGTGAGTGTTTTTGACATTCACTACATGGTTTGGGTCAGAGGTATATCATGTGTAGGGTGGAAGTTGTGCTCATTAGTGAAATAGTTCATTCAACTTGGAAAGATCAGTTCTGAGTTCCTATCTCTTCAGAAATTATCTTTATGAGTTAGTGTTCGTGGTCATCTATGAATTGATTCATTAAGTTTTTTTAAACACTTGAACCCAAGGTGTCCTAAAACCATCCAAAGGATCTTCTCAAGGTGCAAAGAGTTCAAGGATTTAGATATTTTCACATTATTGTATTCCATTGAGTCATCTAGAAGGAGCTATAGACCTCATCAGAGGTAAATTATTCATCATCGGTGTTTCTTCTCGATTCTTATTCCTTCTCTCTCTTCTCTCTTCTCTCCTCCTATTTTCTCTCTCCCGTATGTTCTAATTCTTCATTTCGGGATGTACTTTTCATATTTCATTTAATTAAATTAAAAATAAAATTTATGCTTCTAATGTAATTGTCACCTTTATGTTATAAAAAGGGACTTAATATTCTCCTAGGAAGTTTAAAAGTTTTAAGTTATGCGAGGACATATGAAAATCCATTAGGGGGTAGATGATGAGTTACCTCTCATTCTATAAATTGTAAATCCATTCCCATTTCAAAGCATTAGTGATTGATTTTGTAAACTCAAGGTGTATTTTACTTTGAGCAAACAAAGGAGATAGCCATTTTCTTCCATTTTCCCCTCACTAGTTTTCCTCCATTCCCACATTATGTATAACATTTTTTTAAGAAATCAATACAAGAAGGAGTTTCTATCCTTTTTTGACTGAGTGGTTTATTGATAATTTTTTATCATAAATTCTAATCGGTCTTGTTGCTATTTACAGAGTTGTTTCTTCTTATAAATGTATGTGTTGAAATTTCTAACTAGTGTGTGTAACAATCTAATTTTATACTTACGACATTAGTTCTCCTATCGATTTCTCACTCCCCTTTCCCACTTTATAGATAAAGTCCTCTTTAGTAAGAAATTGATAGCTTTTCCAAAGGGTCATTGGAGTGCCCTTGTTGGATTCTCGGCCACAAGGCCACGAGGAAAATCTACTTTTACTTGCGCATACATATACAAAAGTTGTACTAAATAAGTAGAGAGACTTAGATTCCTAGAGCATTGGTAATAAACCCACAAGTTTTTCCACCCAAATTTTTTTCTTGTTAATAGTTTTTAGTGCCCACCATGGGGTAGATTTAGTAGTATCTACACCTAAAATATGACCACAACATCTAAAAATACAAAAAATAAAATATCTAAAGAAATCAAAAATAGAAAAATTGAAAAAATTGTAAAAATCAAAAATGGAGTTGATGGAATCCATTATTGAAAGACACACTATTGATTCTTGTAAGTGACCTTTCATATTCCATAGTGTAGTTATAATAATAATAATACATAAAGATATGATCATTAAGGTGTAAATAATCATTTCGGATCATCATAGGCACTTCTTATAGGGTATTCGAGATCCATATCAGGGAACTTGATAGTGTTTTTTGACATTCACTACATGGTTTGGGTTAGAGGTATATCATGTGCAGGGTGGAAGTTGTGCTCATTAGTGAAATAGTTCATTCAACTTGGAAAGATCGGTTCGAGTTCCTATCTCTTCAGAAATTATCTTTATGAGTTAGTGTTCGTGGTCATCAGTGAATTGATTCAATAAGTTTTTTTAAACACTTGAACCCAAGGTGTCCTAAAACCATCCAAAGGATCTTCTCAAGGTGCAAAGAGTTCAGGGATTTAGATATTTTCACATTATTGTATTCCATTGAGTCATCAAGAAGGAGCTATTGACCTCATCAGAGGTAAATTATTCATCATCGGTGTTTCTTCTTGATTCTTCATCCTTCTCTCTCTTCTCTCTTCTCTCCTCCTATTTTCTCTCTCCCGTATGTTCTAATTCTGCATTTAGGGATGCACTTTTCAGATGTCCTTTAATTAAATTAAAAATAAACTTTATGCTTCTAATGTAAAAGTCACCTTTATGTTATAAAAATGGACTTAATATTCTCCTAGGAAGTTCAAAAGTTTTAAGTTATGCGAGGACATATGAAAATCCTTTGGAGATGATGAGTTACCTCTCATTCTATAAATTGTAAATCCATTCCCATTTCAAAGGGTTAGTGATTGATTTTGTAAACTCAAGGTGTATTTTACTTTGACCAAACAAAGGAGATAGCCATTTTCTTCCATTTTCCCTCACTAGTTTTCCTCCATTCCCACATTATGTATAACATTTTTTAAGAAATCAATACAAGGAGGAGTTTCTATCCTTTTTGAGTGAGTGGTTTATTGATAATTTTTATCATAAATTCTAATCGATCTTGTTGCTATTTGCAGAGTTGTTTCTTCTTATAAATTAATGTGTTGAAATTTCTAACTAGTGTGTGTAACAATCTGATTTTCTACTTATGACATTAGTTCTTCTATCTCATTTCTCACTCGCCTTTCCCACTTTATAGATAATGTTCTCTTTAGTAAGAAATTGATATCTTTTTCAAAGGGTCATTGGAGTGCCCTTGTTGGATTCTCGTCTGCAAGGCCACGAGGAAAATCCACTTTTACTTGCGCATGCATATACAAAAGTTGTACTAAATAAGTAGAGAGACTTAGATTCCTAGAGCATTGGTAATAAACCCACAAGTTTTTCCACCCAAATTTTTTTCTCGCTAATAGTTTTGGTGCCCACCGTGGGGTAGATATAGTAGTATCTACAACTAAAATACAACCACAACATCTAAAAATACAAAAATAAAATATCTAAAGAAATCAAAAATTGAAAAATCAAAAAAATTGAAAAAATCAAAAAATGGAGTTGATGGAATCCATTATTGAAAGACACACTATTGATTATTGTAAGTGACCTTTCATATTGCATAGTGTCCTTATAATAATAATAATACATAAAGAGATGATCATTAAGCTAAAAATAATCATTTGGGATCATCATAGGCACTTCTTATAGGGTATTCGAGATCCATATCAAGGAACTTGATAGTGTTTTTTGACATTCACTACATGGTTTATGTTACAAAAAGTCACCTTTATGTTATAAAAAGGGACTTAATATTCTCCTAGGAAGTTGAAAGGTTTTAAGTTATGCGAGGACATATGAAAATCCTTTGTAGATGATGAGTTACCTCTCATTCTATAAATTGTAAATCCGTTCCCATTTCAAAGGGTTAGTGATTGATTTTGTAAACTCAAGGTGTATTGTACTTTGAGAAAAAAAAGTAGATAGACATTTTCTTCCATTTTCCCCTCACTAGTTTTCCTCCATTCCCACTTTATGTGTAACATTTTTTAAGAAATCAATACAAGAAGGAGTTTCTATCCTTTTTTGACTGAGTGGTTTATTGATAATTTTTTATGATAAATTCTAATCGGTCTTGTTGCTATTTGTAGAGTTGTTTCTTCTTATAAATGTATGTGTTGAAATTTCTACCTAGTGTGTGTAACAATCTGATTTTCTCGCTTACGACATTAGTTCTCCTATCTCATTTTTCACTCCCTTTCCCACTTTATAGATAAATTTCTCTTTAGTAAGAAATTGATAGCTTTTCCAAAGGGTCATTGGAGTTCCCTTGTTGGATTCTCACCAAGGCCACGAGGAAAATCCACTTTTACTTGCGCATGCATATACAAAAGTTGTACTAAATAAGTAGAGAGACTTAGATTCCTAGAGCATTGGAAATAAACCCACAAGTTTTTACACCCAAATTTTTTTCTCGCTAATAGTTTTTGGTGCCCACCGTGGTGTAGATGTATTAGTATCTACACCAGAAAACATGACCGCAACATCTAAAAATACGAGAAAATAAAATATCTAAAGAAATCAAAAATTTGAAAATTTAAAAAATTAAAAAAATTAAAAAATGGAGTTGATGGAATCCATTATTGAAAGACACACTATTTATTCTTGTAAATTACCTTTCGTATTCTATAGTGTCCTTTCATATTCCTATTGAAAAAAATTCGAGTGCTATAATTTTTGAAGTAGAAGTGAAGTAGAAATAATGTTTGTGAAGCAAAAAGACCTCAACCCATTGATCCATGCGGAATAAATACAAGCCCACTTTGTCTTGAACTACCTCTTCATGATATACCAATAGGTTTGTACGATAACTGTCCAAAGTTCAAAGGAAATGGCACACAAATTATTAAAGAACACATCTTCACTTTCACCACATCATGCAGGATTCTTGGAGTTGAACATGAAGATGTTTCTGTAATATTGTTTGTGGATTATCTCCAAGAAAGAGTATTAGAATGGTTTTACCTCTTGCATGCTCGATCCATTAATTATTGGAATGACCTCAAGATTTCCTTCGAGGAAATATTTAAATCAAACTAAGTATCAAGACCTCTTGGTGCAATTTTCTCAAATGAAGAAAGGAGAAAGTGAAAATGAATAAATATTGGCCATTGAACTTGATGACGATCTCATCTTATTTGGAAAGATCAAGAATCCCTCAAAGGGTAAATATCAATGTCATAGACATGAAAGAATAGATCCTTTGTTGAAAATAATGGAAAATGAAATTTCTTCACTAAGGAGGGAATTTTTTGAACAAATATCAACAAAAATAAATAATAGGAATTAGATTTTGTTGCACCTTACGAAATTTCTTGAAGGCTCGCCCATCAATACTAGTGATAGAATCCAAGAGGATAAGGAAGGACTCGAATAAGAAAGTGAAGGCAAAAATTTCCTAGAGACAGAAGAAGTGGGTGGTGACACTCAAAATGGACTCATTGAATATCATTTAGGGAGTGAAGATGATGATGGTGAAGAGGCATTGATTTTCTCATGTGTTGTGTTTACTCACTCCCATTATGAAAATCAAGAATCCTCTTGTTAATCTAATGAAGAAAAAAAAGGTTGAGATCCTCCTACGGTGACTCCTCATAGCAAAATAATTAGTCGAGGATCACCGATCCCACCCTCCATGGACTCCACATTATTAAAAATTGATCTTGTAGTAAGTGAGAAGGATCCTTAATTCCAATTAAGTATTCTAATGCCTCTCCTAAATCTAAATATTCTCCTATAAAATCTAGTACTTAAAATGTGGTAGCCTTCCTTTCAAAATAACATCATCTCTCTAAACATCTAAACATATTGCAAAACCTATACTGAGACTCTAAAATCATTTCCTTCATCACCCTTCCCGCATCTACTCATTTTTATTTCATAGAATATGTAAAAAAATCCAAAGTATAGATTACTGAAACCAAATATTTACAGAATCACCCCAAATAGTTTGAGAGATGTTTCCAGTATATTAGGAGTGGTAGCTCAAAACCGGATGTCATGGATTGTAGCACCAAAGAAATGTTTCCAAACCCACCTATGCCTCCCTCACATAACATGCTTTGCTTGAGCTCATCTAAAACCAACAAGGTCAATTCTTTCTACATCTCCCTTCTTATTGGAGAATATGTCTTGAACAATTGCATAATAGATTATGGTTCCTCAGAAAACATGATGCATTTGAAGGTCTCTAAGGCTCTCAAACAATCCATGAATCCACCAAGTAGATCATGTTATTTCATGGAATCCAAAGAAGTCCCACTATGGAAAATTTAAAGATGTAGAGGTGGCCCTCACTAAATTTCCAGAAAATAATATTTTAGTGATGATCTTAGTAGTAGACATTCCAACTTCATTTGGAATGTTACTAATCAAAGCTTCTATTCAGACTTGGGAGGGAAAATTCAAATGAATTGGTCTTCTAAAACTATACTAGTGAATGGATACATATAGAAATTACTTCAGATAATAAGATGAGGTACATGGTGTGGAAGTCTAGAAATCCAGGAAATGACATCTTGTATCAAGATAGCCAGTGGATGAATCAATTTGTGACAAGTGAGGAGGAATATGAGATTCCCATCTTGATAGGAAAAATCATTCCTTCCCAGAGGGTATGGACCTTGAAGATGATTTGAGAAACTTTGAATTGCAAAAGGGTAATTATGAATTGTCAAATGATGTGGGCCATAAAGAAGGGGAGATAGTTCCACATGAATTTTGAATAGAGGAATTAGTAGACAATCCTTTTCATGATGAGGAAATTTTATCATTCCCCTTCACAGATTAATATTCTCTTAAGTATTTCATTCATGAAGAGAAAAATCCATCTTGTGATGAGCCCTCAAAGGGTTGGAAAAACCATCTATGGAAGATTGTCTAAGAGCCACAAAACAAACGAAAGACCTTGAGCTCAGCCTCAAAATCATGATGCGGGTTATGGAATTACAAGAAAATAATTAATTAAATCAGAATCCCTTGACTAACTCAGAGGTTGGTTGCAATGGAGAAAAGAAAGGAAAATAATCTTACTTTTTTCTGAGCTAATGGATTATGAATACAATGATGAAAGTGAGTTATTTTCTTTCCCATTTGAAAAGGATAACTATTTCTCGATGAAGAAATCAAATTAAGGAGTTTTGAATCACTCAAAGTTGATATTCTCTCATGACGAAGGAGTGATAAAATGTATTGATCCCAAAAATATGAATTAACTTCCTCCTCTGATGGGTTCCTTGAATCTCAAAGTGAAGAAATTTAAAGGGTGAATATGAACTTATGGAAACACCAGATAAGGATTTATTACATGAGATCTTGGAATCACAAAAGAGCACTTTGAAGATCCAAAGTTGAGTCTTGGTCTCTTGAGTTAAGCCATGACCTTGTAATATATACATGAGGTCATTGTTGATCCTTCATTTGACATACGAGAACCACATATTGATAGGATTCAAAAAGGTGAATGTGATGCTTCTTCTAAAGAGGAGGTACATGAACGTGAATGGATGTAACAAGAAAAATTAGGGTACTCAATCTATTCAAATAATAACCATCCATGGAGTAGTAATGATATGATAGAAGAAAGAGCAACAATATGGATAAGAATAGAAGGAAACTGGCACTATGAAACTGATTTCAAAGGAAATGAGGTCAATGGAATCTTTGAGAGAAAAATCTAGCATCAAAATTCTCATGTAGGCTCACTCCTACAAAGTGTATGTAAAAATTTGAAAGCACCTAGATTTCATAAGAAGTTGAGGAGAGGAGGCTACTTTCTGGAACAAGTCAATGAATTTGTAGAACATCATCATTCAGTGTTTCATCTTCCAGGGTGACTCTTGAAAAGGAAATTGCTTCGAGTGAAAGTGTGTTTCCCCTTGCATTGTACCATAGTAGAATTTTATGTGTGTTCCCTTCCTATTGTTTTGTTTTTTTCCTTTCCATGTGTTGTGTGTTTCCTTCCTTGTTTTGTGTGTGTGTGTGTCTCCTTCCTTGTTATCTCTCTCTTGTAAGTTGTACATGACTCCACAAGGCCCAATGGATAAGGCACTGATATGTGTATCATAAAGTTGAGATTCTGGGATTCTTCATGTCATGTATATGTTGTGCTAAGTCCATACCATGTCTTCAAGATATGGACAACTATTGTCATGCAAATGTGTAGCTTAAAAATTGATAATTTTTAGCATGAAAATTAAACCCCTATATCAAAACTTTCAATTATTAACCTTCCGAGACAACCCAGACTACCCAGTAAATCTAGTAGCCTACTAGATGAATTAAAATTAGTCTCCTAGTTGATTTAAAAAATTCCATTCCTTCCCCTAAGATGATTTTAGGATTTCTTGAAAAATGAAAATTTCGGGCAGCTATGGCAAGGGCTATCACTGGCCTTCCTAGGACTAGAGAAACCCCCTAGAGTAGAACGAAGGATAAAAAATAGACATGGAGATTAATTGAAGGCCTATGAATATCATGGAATTTATTTAGGAATATGAATGATTTGGAGAAGTTGGGGCGAGTTTGATCGAAAATAGGGTTTATAAGATTGAGCAAAGTGCACATGGTCAATATATCTCGCTAAGCTTCGGGAGGTGATTTCAAGAGATTCGAATGGAGTTATGAGCCAAAAAAACATAGTTGGAAAGGTAATTCTAATCCTTCTCATATGGTGAAATCATATTTTTCAACACTTTGGATAAATGGGTTTATATTATTTCATGCACAATTAGGAAGTCAAAATGAGTGTTCTAAGAAGAAAATAGTGAAATTGATCACTTACTAAATATAGTAAGCTCCCCTATATGGCTACTTACTACAAATAGTAAGTCACCCCAAGAAGCGGTTGAGGTGAAGGTAGTGTGCACATGTGTGAAAGATGGAGTTCATGGCATTAGGATGGTTAAGAAGAGGCAAAAATCACCTCTTACAAAAAGTAGGAAGTCTCTCATCTAGGAAATTGCTACTAATAGTAAGTGATACTCATAGTATAGTTTTGGCACAATAGGACATATAGGGATGATCATCCAGGTCAATATCATCATTCGGGATCATAATAGGCATTTATCATAGGGAATTTGAGATCCTTGACAGCTTTTTTTTGACACTCACTACATGGTTTGGGTTGGAGGTATATCATGTGCGGGGTGGAAGTTGTGATCATTAGAAAAAAATTTCATTCAACTCGGTAGGATTGGTTCTAAATTCCTATCTCTTTAGAAATTATCTTTATGAGTTAGTGTTTGTGCTCATCAATGAAGTCATTAAATAATTTTTTAGAACACTTGAACCCAAGGTGTCCTTAAACCATCCAAAGGATCTTCTCAAGGTGCAAAGAGTTTGGGGATTTAGAGATCGTCATGTTGGTGTATTCCATCGAGTCATCTAGAAGGAGTGTAGACTTCATCCAGAGGTATATTATTCATCATCAGTGTTTCTTTCTACTTCTTCTTCATTCTCTCTCTCCTCTCTTCTCTCCCCCTACTTTCTCTCTCCTCCATGTTCTAATTATTCACTCGGCGGTTTTTATGTCTTTTAATGAAATTAAAAACTAAATTTATGTAAAACTCACCTTTATGTTTTAAAAAGGGACTTAATATTCTCCTAGGAAGTTGAAATTTTTAAGTTGCATGAAAACATATGCAAAACCATTGGGGGTTAGATGATGAGTCACCCTCATTCTATAGATTGTAAATCCATTCCCATTTCAAATGGTTGGTGATTGATTTTGTAAACTCAAGAGTATATTGTACTTTGAGAGATCAAAGGAGATAGCCATTTTCTTCCAATCCCCCTTACTAGTTTTCTTGCATTCCCACACTATGTACAATTTTTTTTAAGAAATCAATACAAGAAGATGGATTTTATAGCCTTTTTTTGACTCGAGGTATTTATTTATACTTTTTCTCATAAATTATAATTGGTCTTATTACTATTTGCAGAGTTGTTTCTTTTCAAAAATGCATGTGTTGAAATTTCTAACTTGTGTGTCCAGGAATTTGATTTTCTACCTACAACATTACTTCTCCTATCTCATTTCTCATTCCCCTTTCCCACTTTACGAGACAAATTTATCTTTAGCAATAAATTTCTATCTTTTTGTAGGGTCGGTTGAGTTCTCCTATTAGATCCCCGACCACAAGGACACTAGGAAAATACATCTTTACTTGTGCATGCATATACGAAAGCTATAACAATTAAGTAGAGGGACTTATATTCCTAGAGAGTTAGCAAGAAACAAAAAAAAAAAAATTCTACTGAAAATATTTATTGCTAACAAAATGTTATGATAAATCAAATGAGATGATTTAGAAACTCTAAAAATTATTTCTTCAAATTTTTTTACTCATATCTCCACTTTTTCCTACCAAGCGCACTAATGAACTAAAATTGTATAATATATTGGAATAATTATGAACCAAAACATCACTTAGGCCATGTATGGGGTTTAATGTTCTTCAATTTGTCCCTTTTAGGATCCCCACTCTGCTTGAGGTTCCTAAACCATTTAGTGAAAATTCCTTGTCCAGAAAGACCATTGTGCTTTAGTGTTGGAAAGGTTTCTTCTTTTCATACTCTCAAAACCTTGTCTTAGATATTCCATTGTGTATTAGACCCTGTAATATTTTGGATGACTAGGACTTGAGATCCCAACACTACCTAGATTACCTAAAACCTTTGCAAAAATTGATCCTTCAAAATTATACACACGTGCTCATTTTCCTCAAAACAATACCTAGAAAGAAAGCTTCCCCAACACCATTCTAAAGCTTATAGAATCTCTCCTAAAATATAATTTAATTGAGAAAACTCTAATACCTTTCCATTAACTATACTATGGGGTCTTGAAACACTCCGAGGCTCCTAAAACCTTTCCTAGAAGTTGAACTTTTGAAAGAAGCAATTTGGACCAGTTTTGGAAAATTTCACCAAAAGAGGTAAAACATTCAATATGGTTTTCTAGTAAAATTAAGGGACATTTTACAAGCCAAAACCTTCTAGGTGGCATTATTATATGAATAATTTGAGCTCTCAAGGTGGTTCTCCATAAGACATACTAGTTTTTGACCTATTACAAGTGATACCTCTAAAAAAGAATTCACTCCCGTAAAAAATAGTTAAGTGAAAAACTAAAAAGTAATATTTTATGCAAAAATATAATAATTTCAATCATACATATTATTTAATACTAAAAATACATTGTAAAGTGAAATCATATCATTATCAATAGTTTAATAATAAATACATTACATCTACGTGGGGTTTAGATGGACCAATCGTCCTTTATTTGGCTAGATATTTATTTTCTCTTAATTGTACACAATATATTGTCCAAATTACTAAAACATTCAATTATTATTGAAAAAACAAAATAAGGGCCTAACATATGAAAATATATGTTAGCATTACATTTTAGACATAGTATTTTTCATATTACTTTAATTGATAGAATTCCTCTATATATACTCTTTACACACATGAATTCATTAGGTATGTTGATATAGGAGTTACGCAAATTGATTCATGATGATGGTGTCATCTGTGACCATTCCCTATTGACTAAGTTCCACTAAGGGAATTTCCTATGATTTTGCAGGTGACATTTTTTCATTATATTTACTTTTCAATTCCTCATTATTTATCAATAATATTGCTATATGCATGTTATAATTTTCATACTAATATGGCTAATCCATGTATCTTGTGTAGTGATTTCTTATCTAGATATGTGCTTACTTCTATATCAATTTTTAGTAACTTTTTGTTATTATATAACATGCCTATTTAATTTTCTATATTTTTACTTGTTCATGTGTTTGTCTCTCATATGCAACCTATGTACATTTATTATGTGTGTGTGACACTATGGTGTCCCTTTTTGTGTGGGTATTGTATATTATTGCTCCATGTTTGTTTGTATTTTTACACTCTTGTATCTTGTGATATTTACTTCTTAGCCCCTTATATGACTAACATGCGTACCATTTCTTGTGTACTTTTGTGTTTTATTATATGTTTATTTCCTTTTACATTTTACTCTATCTTCTTAATTACTCACTTGGCTACATAATTACTTGCTTATATGCTAAGTTACTCATAGTCCTCTTTACTTTTTGGATTGTTTAGTTACTACTATTATTTGTTGCATATTGCACTTGTCTTGTGTGTCATGGTCTCCACCACACACAACCCCTCAGTTTTCTAGACACAAGATATCTATAGTAATGAAAAACCCTCCATGTTATCCAACATTGAATATAAAACAAATCCTACATGGGTACATGTCATTTCTTATGAGTTAATAATTATAGTTTCATATCTCACTCACCTCAAAAGAGGGTACATTCAATGGGATTTTACATAGTTGAAAACAATATTGTAGAATCAAATTTGAGTCATAATAATATACAAATACACTAGAATAATGAAAATACATAATATTTATATTATACACGTGGGAATATAACCAAACATTAGAGATATAATTATGTTATGTGATTTCCTAGAAAGGGACAATCCATCCTAGGGGTAGTTATTAATCAAATGCATATTATCATATATTTATAGATCAATTACATGGATTATATATATATATTATAATTCCTAGGATTAGTCCACAGTAGACTTACTACACTTTGGATGGGTTGTGAGAGACTTTACTTTCCTTTCTATAATTCATATTTAAAATTTTCTAGACTTACGAGGCATAAGGGAATGGGCATTCTTTTCGTCATTTAGAAATCATACGAGTATGAAAATTTGATCTTCACATTAGGCATAACCTGGTAGGGGCATGGACCATCCACTTCCTTTCAAATTGGTGTTAATTTACACTTGGGCCTAGATCTGTTTACAACAATGTTGTTTGATGGAATGGGATTTGAATAACATCAAGGTGATCAAAAATACTAGTAGAAAATATTGATCTTATTCTCTTTTTGGAAGAAAAAGGAGTGAATATAAATCTCTATGACACTCTTCCATCTTTCTGGTTCTTTGGAATAATTACTTGGTAACTAATTTAGTTATTGAGTTTAGTGACACTCGAATCCTTCGTGTGGATCTAGAAGCTCCTTGGCACCATTGAGGGATAACCACCTCCAAATATTTTTGAAACAAATAAAAAAATTAGAAATCTTGAAGCACACAATATTTGGGAGCTTCTCCTTTAGAAAAAACAACATGTGTATTTCTTACGTGTTTTCATTTTCTTTCACTTCTCAATAGTTACAAATTGTAAATTCTCAAATCACAAATATATGTTTCTAAATCTAGTTAATGTTTATTTTTATTTATGTACATTGACTACACTTTATGTTTTAGGTTTCATTATGAAGTGTGCTAACATCAACACAAGAGTACACATAATGCTAAGAAAAGATAAAGTAAGTTTACACACTCAACTAAATTTTTCTGTAAGCACATAATTTATTTCACAATTAAATGGGGAAATGTAGACTCATAAATTTGAAATGAAAATTTTAATTCCTTCATACATTATGAATTTTGCACACATCCTAAGCCTAGGTATTTCATTTCTATTCCCATGACATAAATTTATCTAATTCACACTCTACTCTATCATCAATATACCTAATTAAATCGATCCCATGCATATCACAAATCCAAGGTAACTTTCCAAATCTTTAAATTAATGTCATGAATTTATTGTATAGAATTTTATGGTCCTACTATGATCCATACTATGGCACAGGTGGATATTCATGGTCACGTCCTTTCACATCTAACAACTATTTTCTTAATTTTAGCTTTATTTAGGTCATTTATTATCCACTATGTCAAATTTAGTGTGAACTATTAATCCTAGAAACCTATATAATCATGTCTAATTCATTATTTGAACTCACCTAGCACTTTTAAGAGACACTCTTACAAATTAAATTCCAAAAAACTCTCAATCTCTCCTCTCCATCTATAGAAACGTCACGTCCTTGGGAACATCCCATACATCAAGTTTGAAGTACTCAACAAGGTAAAAGTGTTTATCTTCCCCATTGGTGATGAAATCCATAGTTAACATGAAGTCAAGGTTACATATTTTTAAACATATACAGGGTCAAGGGAAATAATTCTAGATCTGCATACACTAGCACTATACACACAATCATGAAGGGTACATTTCAGTCTATCTATATTTATTCCCACTATATTTGGGTTGAAATATCTAAGGAAAAATTAGGGGGTTATCTAAGATTTTCACTCACACTTTCACCTAAAATAAGAGAAATACACAAGGATTTATCTCACTTGAGGTGATATAGAGTAGTGCCTATAACGTTTCAGCAAGGGTTGACCACTAGGGTCAATCCATCCTCACCACACATGGATTTATCCTTTTGTTATTTAAAGGTTACACAAATTTTATTTTAGGTATATAGGTATTTATAATTTTTATAAGTTGTTACAGGTGGTGTCACATTGGCATGAACCCAAAACCTAGGAAATGAATCATATTTATAAAGCACCAACAACCACCATATTTTTCAAATCACAATCATCCTCCATGATGGAACCAGACAACTTAGGCTCATAATGGACTACATTATTATCCTTTATATATGGTATTTTACTTAATCATCTTGCAATCCCAAACTCAAAGATTAAGCACTTATAGGTTCCTTCCACTCTCTACAAAAAGTGTACACTTCTATATCACTTCTTATACCACTCTATCAATTAAGTGTGCTTGTTTTCTTATGTCTCCATATATTTCATTTTTTTAAACTTGTTTATCAATAAAATTTCATGTTTAGTTATATTCTAAATATTGTATCATTTAGGTTAATAATATAATTTCATGTTATTCTTGTTGTTAACCCTTAATAAATAATAATTTGGGTTAAGAAAACTAACCCTATACTTTAGTTCTATTTTGGTTTGAGATACAAATATTTCTATGTAACTTCCAAGACTAACAAATCTACATCTTTTCAGCTCTTTTGTCTATTTTTCATCTTCTTTCTAATTTGTGACTTATGTACCTATAATATTCAACTCAAAATCCAAAATCAACATTATTATATCCCTTGTAAAATGTTAATAGTATTTGTTTTTCTACACAACATAGTTAGAATGATGGGGGTTTATGTTTTAAAATTGAATTTTCTAACTTATATTTGTAGAAAATGAAATCGAAAAGGACTATCAACTCAATATTTCTTTTCTTACTAAATTGAGGAGAGAAAACAAACTAGTATTATTTTAATTATTATTAAATGATTTTAACTCTCATTTTGGAATGAATATGCTTGGATTTATTAAGATATCCCTTCACTTGAATTGACTTTGAAAAAAATTAAAAGAAAATAAGTATATTATGTTTAAGAGTACATACTATAGGAAATCACACTCACACAACTAAAATTTAAAGCCACTCTCATTCTTGTAAGAATGTAAATTCTAAAATATAATTCCATCATTGTAGGAATGGAAATTATAAAACTAGATTCACACTTGCTAGAAAGAAAATCACTTTTTTCCAAAAATAGATCACTCAAATCTAAACCTATAATAGCTCCTCTTACAATCTTTCCATTCCAATTCCCACGTGGTAATACCTATTATCACCAAATACATCCTCATTGAAGCAAAAATACATTAATATTTTCCTTAAATCCAATTTTGAGCAAAATGAGACAAAAGAAAATCCCTACTAGGTGGTCTTACAAAAGAAGTTATAATTTTCTTCTTTGAGATGAAAAAAAAATATTAACAATTTTGAAAGATAATCCCCTAATATCACCATGGTCCCTAGAAATGGTTCCAGAATGATGAGTTTCATTATGGTCCTCATCATTAATTTAAACTCAAGGAAAAATTGCATTGGGTGGTGTCCAAGGAAATATGAAATAGAGGAAGCAAATATTGGCAAATACGATTTTCTACTTCACATTTGCAATAAAATTAAATCACACCTGTGAGAATTGAAAAAAACATAACATACTTACAACAAAAATAAATTATTAATCTAAACATATAAAAACAAATTTTTCCTCTTATTTGGAATGAGGAAGTCTTTTCTTTTTCTCAAAAGAGGACATTAACTAAAACTAAAGAAGAAAACTAAATTATATGAATTTTAGTTTTGATTAATCAAAATAATGGAAAATTTAAATATGTCTACATACAAGGTTGAAGTTATAATTTAATTCTTCCAATGAATGATTTATTCAGTACCAAAAAAATATCAACAACCGAGATTTTATCATATCCCAATCCTATATTCTAGTCTATCACGGTGTTGGTGAAAAACAATTCAGTCAACAAATTAGTGAGTATCTTTCCAATGGCTAGGACTCTAGCCCCCTTTTCTTGTGTGATTCAAATCCAATTTATTGTGCATAAAAAAAGAGAAAACAAATTTGGTTGAAAGGCTTGGGATCCAATAGGCACACTCTACTATACCCATGGAAAATGCTTGCGTTGAATTGCAAGGGAGGAATTTTTTGAAAATGGTGAAGTGAGGTGAGAAATTAGGTAGAAGGGAACTAGATTTGTAAGTATAAAATTACATTCTTTCCAAAGCTAATTAGAATTTTCACATTAAAAAATAATAGGAAATAAACAAACATGCCTAGAATATAAATGATGATAGAAAACCATGCACACAAAGTTGCACACATTCATACATCATGAAAAGAAGAAAATCCTTTCTTTATTGAAATATCCAAAAGTTTTAAAATGTTTAGAAGATAGAGGAAATTTAGGTACGAAAAGTGGATGAATGTTATCTCTTTTTCCTCGCTAAAAAAATATCTCTCTTGAGTACACAAAATTGACAACTCTTATGAAAGAGTATGTCATTACATTATATAAAAGAAGAAAATACTCTTCATCTACCCCCTATGTGGATTTTCACTTGCCTTTTCCATTCATGGATATTTTTATTCCTAGGAAATAACATTAAGTCTCATTTTATAACATAAGGTGAATTATTACATTTTAAAACTATAGTCACATTAATGAATAAGATAAAAGTGAATAAGAAAAAATAAAAAGTACAACCCCCAATGAATAATTAGAACGTGAAGGAAGAAGGGGAGGGGGAGAGAAGAGAGGAAGAAGGAAGAAGAGGGAGAACAATGTTTAGATGAATATCCCACCATTGATGTACTCCTAGAAAGCTCTATAGGTGAAATCTTGATGCCCTTAAATTATTTATAAAATCTCTTTCTTTGCAAAGTATGATTTTTTTCTCCGAGGGATGTGGAAAAAACCAAGTGACTTGATCCAATTCTTTGTGAGAGAGTTTATGTTAATTTATTATGAGTACCAAGCTTGGTGATTCTCCATGGTGTTGTAAATGTTTTCCCTTATTTATACCATAGATTCCAATGTGTTTTCATTGAATAAAAATGGATCTTCGGCCTCTCTTTTGACTCAATCTTCGAATGCTTTCAATAGATCATCTTTTTAATTATCCAAATTAACTACTAGCATCCCAAGCTTCTAAATCTAAGCATCAATATCCTTTTGAATTTTCTCAACATCCTCCTCATATGAAACAAGATCATTAATGGTGTGGTTTATCAATTCATACCTAGAAAATAGAGTTTTATCCCAAACCTGAGACAAGTCTTTTTCCACCGACGAGAACACACCTTTGGTTACTAGAAGAGATGACTTGACTTTGCCCATCTCCATGACCAATGGATACACCTAGTCACAATAGCCTTTTTCCACCTCAACTTCCTCATTTTCATGAGTATATTCATGACCATGTCATCCATGTATTTATACAAATTCATCATCTTAGGTAGAAATGATTTTCCTTTCTCAGGTATCATAATCATCCACTTATAATTTGACTTCCTTGCATGGTGAATCCTTGAGTTTTTCTGATGGAATCCGGATTAAATATTCTTATTGGCATGAATTTCTTATCACGGGAGAGCATTGGAGACACTTATATCTTGGAGAAATTTGACATATGAGGTTAGGTTTTGAATGTGGTCATCTATTTGATCTTTCTTTTCTTTGTACTCCTGAATCCTCCCTATGAGATGAGTGGATGGCTCTTGGAATAAGTGCAGGTCACCCCATTGATTCTCAGCCCTAGAGGGATTGTGTTTGTTTCATAATAATTTGGGATCATTTCCTTAATAGGTTTTATCACCTTTTTCTTGACTATCTCTATGTATTGTCTCCTTGAGGCCCCGTTGTAGAAACGAGAAGTCACCTGGCCCAACCTTTCTTTCTTATATTTTACCATTAAAGTGATTGCCAAGAAGTCATGAATGGTTACTTATTGCACTATGTGAGTTTCTATTGTGATCATCTATTTCATCTAGGAAAATATCTTATTGGTCCCTAGCTTAGAAATGGGTAGCATCACAACTTCTTTCTCTACTTAAGAAGGTGGATATTATGGAGGTGCTACTTGTGCAATAGTAGGAGATAAAGGACCTACAGATTGTTATAGAGTAGAGAATTCAACCAAGTCAATTTCCCCTTGTTTAAGATCCAACACATGTATTTATGATTTTATTTCTTTTTTATTCAATCTTTTGTAGTGACGATTCTTAGGGTCCTCTAGTTTCCTCTTCGATATTTCTCTTGAATGAGTTGAAATGGAAACCTTGTACTTTGTATTAGAAGAAGAGTGATAGGATGCTTATCTCTGAAGTGATGGGAAGTTTCCTGAAAAACTGATATCAACTCTATTCCTTTTGAACCACTCCTTATATCTCTTGATCAAAGCATTTGTGCATTCTTTGGTATCACCAGACTCGTGCACACTCCAAGATTCTTGGGAAAGAGGGGAATCCTTTACCGTAGGGTACTCATGATAAAAATCACTGAGTCATCTTCCTAGAAACCTTCCTCACACTAATAAAATTTTAATTTCCTCATTTGATCTACTTTCATCCATGTATGGTCAGGCTCAAGAACCTATTATTAAGTAAACAAATTTTTCTAGAAGTATTCAATTTGGGGCACATGGCACAAGCTAGGAAAGCGGAATGAGTTTGTATCCTTTCTAATATCAAAGTCGATCCTGGTAGTGTATGAGTGCATATTTATAAGGGCTAGGGTAGCTTCAACATTAGCAACATCATGGGAAATTTTTCATGTGAAAATCCTAAGTGAGATATGGAAAATGTAGTCTTTTATTTTCTAGCGAGAATGCTAAGTACCATGACACCTCATTCAACAAGGGCTAAACACTCACACGAAATGAGTGCGATTACTATGAACCTCCTTAGTGTTTTCTTGAAAATATGTTATATTTCATATACATGATGATAGTCCAAGTATCCATTCAAATATATTAAACCATTACATATATTTAATTGGAAACACACATATTAAGGAAACAATAGTTTTGATAATAATTAATACCAATCGCACCATGAATTCACCATATTTAGACATTTTAATGATCATAATCCATCATCCATAATCCATTATATTAAATTCTTAGATAATATAAGTTGGATACATATCGATCAATATGCCAAAATGCTAAACCATGCACATATAACAAATCCTAGACCATAATTATATACCAAAGAAGACGAGAACTTAAATAAAATAAATTGTAACTAATTAATGGTACTAAACCAATGGCATAAAACAAATATATAGGGGTGGGGATTTTCCCTTCACCACCCATGCACTCCCAAAAATAGACTGCATGTTTAAAACCGCCATGTGGACATTATATGCATTGCATCCCAAAAATAACCATGTTTTAAATATTTCTATTATTAATATGATATCCTATAAATAAACCTCATTTTGATGTTATTATTAGATCTATATATGAATGTTCTTTCTTCTCTGATCCACATGTGCTTTTACCCAAAAATAGACTTTCCTTGGCCACCAAATCTCCTTGTTTTTTTCTAGTTCTTAATCATTTCTTGGTTGGAACTCTAACTCTGGCTTTCTATTTTTATCCTATGGTACAAAAAATCAACTAAGTCCCAAATTATTTTTGTTCAAGGCATTACATGCCTCGTCATTTATCAAATGCATGGTATCTACCTACTTTTATTTATTCCCAAGTTCTTTCTTCAGCTCTATAACACTAAGGGAATTATTAGTTACTTCAATTAAGCCTCCTCTACATTCCTATGAAAATTCTAGGATAACATCTTCCTGGTGGGTGAGACCCCTCCATGTTTATCCATTAAGTCCCAGATATATAATTTATTTGTATTTATTTTTCTCTATAATCGTTCCCTCAAGACCTTTGTTGGGTCATCCACAAAGTCCATATGTGGTGATCGGGGATTTCACTACTTTCTAACTTCCTTCACCTTTGTCCGCTAGTAGCTCTAGGGGTGAAAGTGCCTGTTTTAGTTCCTCCTTCCATGCCCTTATCTTCATTCATAATATAAGCATCATCCATCTTTTTTTCCTCCTCATGCACCTTTGGATGACTTCTTCTTTCATGATATCTTGTACTTCTCCTCATATTTTGTGTCTAGGCACTTACTCTTTGGGTAAAAAACATCTTTATGTCTACACCACTTTTCTTTCCTCTTTCTCATCCCTTTCAAACTCAAATTCTTCCATCAAGGTTTCATACTTATCTTTTTTGCTATACTCTTCATCTTCGCTAGAAACTACCTATGATCCTCCATGCTTGACATTTTTATTTTCGTATCATCCTTAGTTTGTTGAGAATTTCTTGTGTTATTATCATGTTTCCTTCTTCTATAATACATTTTCTTCTTGCATGATTGATCAATCCCACCTTCTAATTCTTCTTCTTTAAGATATTCTTCATGTACTCTCTTGATTAGCAGAAAAAAATTCTCCCCTTTGTGGAAGGCAAGTGTCTATAACCTCCATCTCTATTCCACCCAATTTTTTGGTCTTAAGATGAAAAAAACTCTACATATCACACCCTTTATTGTGACATTCAATTGGGGATGTAGTTTGAAATTATCTGGTTCTAAAGTCTCTAATTTTTGTAGGCCTAGAATCATACATATAGGTGGCGTGAAATGTGTGTCACTCAGATTCCACCTTATCAACATTAAAGTTTAACTTTTCTCGGTCCTTTCTTTGGTTCATGCACACATGAAATACTTAGCGGTGAATGAAAAAGGCATTATGTACCATGGACCCATATCTCCATATTTCATTCTAAAATGTGCAAGATGTATTGTTAAATTATTGAAAAAATTACCCGTTCTCTAACCTTTTATGGTAATTCTGGTGGAATGTGCCATTCATTCTCAAATGTGGCATACACCCTATTATACGACTTGTATACCCTGAATTTATACACATTGGTGATTATGCCATCACAAGTCTATCCTAAAAATAAATTTTAGGTGACTTATTTATCTGGTGAATGAACCCACACATTTTCATTTGGGACTCCAATTTGTCATAAGACAATTAGTAGGAGGCACCTAGTTATCCCATTAACAACATAATGTGCTATATTATATTGCATTTTGTGAGCCATTCGTGCACAATGTAGAGAATATTCTTATTCACACTAGTACATCTCTTGGACACACCTAATTGATAGCTTACAATTCTAGTTGAAACCCTAGTTGTGAGGTCTATGATTTTGTTAATGTTCATGGACCTTCCTCCCTTCTCGTATTGTAATTGTATTACCAACTCATAAATCTTGGCATCAACACATAGGTCTAGTTCCATGTATTCCCTTGTACATTGTAACATTGTAACATTGTAACATATTCAATAATTTGGGTTGTGATCCTCATCCTTCATCCTATGAAATAAAAATAATCCTCATGTACCCTAGACATGAGCCACTAAAATAAATGTTTGGGTTTTACAAAGAAGGGTAATTCGGATAAATGAAGGACCCTTACTCTCTCCAAGAGACTCCTCACCGATTCATAAACCAATACCTTCCCCTCTTCATTCTTCTCTAGAAGCTAATGTAGCATGTCCTAAAGCCATATGATTAAATTTACTAAGTTTTCATTTTGGTAGTTGTGAATTCCATGGATGAACCCTAATTACACCAATGGGTACTACATCTCTCCGAATATATGTCCTCTAGTGGGTCCTTGACCTCAAACCTTTTCTTCTAAGCCTTGTTTTTCCCTCTTGGTGATGAAGTAGTCACTCTTTTTGGTGTCATTCTTCCTGTAATATTATTCCCTAAATTTCCCACTCCAAAACCTTTAATATAACATCACTACCTAAGCACTGCAAACCCTATCTACGTAAATTCTGTAAACCCTTTCTTCTCATTCCTGATTTTTGTACTGAATTATTAGTTAAAACTTATTTCTTTCCACAAACAAACACTTTCCACACACTACTCTGGTTTACTCAGTTCTTCTTTCACTTTGTCACACTAAGTCACTTGGTATCTTAATTTCTCAAGACTTCTCGAGTGCAAAGTAGCAAATTATTTGATTTTCCCTCTTTAATAACTTTTCCATGCTTTAAAAGTCTACCACCTTAATTTTTCTACCTTTTAAAACACTTTATTTCTTTTTAATAGTTTAAAGAATTTTCCCACTTTAAAACATGCTTTTTCACTTTTTTCTTTATCCCTTATCTCCCTTTCACATGTTGTAGTCATAACCTTATGGCATGTTCTCTACTTTCTAGGCCACATACCTTCTCACGCACACCTAAATGTTGAAATCATAACATTA
Organism: Taxus wallichiana var. yunnanensis; assembly: GCA_018340775.1. NCBI lineage: Eukaryota > Viridiplantae > Streptophyta > Pinopsida > Cupressales > Taxaceae > Taxus > Taxus wallichiana. The sequence goes on from CM031242.1 coordinate 226,426,963, forward strand.
TGGTGTGATATCTACTTTCCAGGCTGCAAAACACCTCATGTGCACCTACCCATGTTGCAAGTACATAAACCTCTATGCCACATGGGAAGTATCTCTTCATGTTTCGCCTACCTCATGTTACACTACACAATCCATTTCTCCCCTATGATAAATTTCCCTTATGATTATCATCATCCTTAGTACTTGAAGCACCTTTTTCTCATGCACATATTTCAAAGAGCATCCTTACTTCATACCTATACCAATGTCATCCTTCCCAAATGTGCCAACCTATATATAACTCTCAACACCAATAGACTTATTTTTTGTGCACTTGCACCTGGTTCACCCCATACTAAAAGTATGTTTGTTCCTTTGTGCATGAGTTCAATAAATAGTAATTAGATTCATTCACATAAACACACATATTACAATAAAATAGAGAAATAAACACAATCAAAGAAAAATAAACGGTTGGAAAGAAACACATGAAAGGGAAACCTTTTCTAAGTGGAAATATTACATTATTGCAAATACCAAGAAACTATATTTACAGTAGGGCTTATGCCTAATCCATAAAAATAGCTGAGAAACATAGTGCCATCTAACACTTGATACTAACATGCACATGATTAAAGTATCTTTGTTACTACAAAAGTTCCCAACCAACGCACTTTCAATTTTCATGGGTGGCACAAAAACTTGGAGTCATAGAGAAAGACCATCTTTCCAACTATAAATGTGTTATTCTTAATGTGCCTATCATGTCACACTTTATCGGTCTCTCTGGCTCCAACATGAAATAGTGCACTCCTCATATAACTACATTAGTTTATCAATGCCCTCTTGAATAACTTGTTCATCATTAAATCCACTTGTGCATGTAATACACAAGGATGGTAACATGAAATCTATTGGTAATACTACTTTGTTTCCAAACACTAGCTAAAATGGTGTAGCCTTGTTCAACCTAATATAAGTTTCCTATAAGCCTAAAGTATGGATGGAACTTTATCTTCCTAATATTTTCTTCCAACATAACAAATATTTTTCAATGTTTGTCCCAATCGATAAATCGATAAATATTTTTCAATATTTTATTTTCCAATAAAATGCTAAACATGATGACACCTCATTTAGAAAAGGTTTAACATTCACTTAAAGCACACGTAGCTACCAAGTCCCTCCTTTGTGTTTACTTGACAAGATTTTAGCTTACATATACATGATGATATTCCAAGTATCCATTACAATATATTAAACCGTTGTATATATTCAATTGGAAACACACATAATAAGGAAACAATAGTTCATATTGCAATTAATACTAATTACATCATGAATGCACCATATTAAGACACATTAATGAGCATAATCCATCATCTATAATCCATTATATTAAATTATTAAATAATAGAACTTGGATACATATCGATCAATATGCCAAAATGCTAAACCATGCACATATATAAAATCCTAGACCATAATTATATACCAAAGACTCAAATAAATTCAACAAAATACCTTGTAACTAATGATTTGTACCAAAAGCGTAATGACTGAGAATTCCACATACACTAAACAACATAGTAAAGTACAGGATAATTTTTTTTGACTTGCTTGACACATAACATGACACAACATGCCGCCACCCAGGTTACAACTAACTCTGTGAACAACTCGATACAAGGATGACCACAAAGGTAACACGGAAACATTCATGCCTATAAAGGATAATTCACTTTTCTTTTTGATAAGACAACATAGGAAACCACCACATAACACACTTACAGTTAGGGCAAGCCATAGTGAGAAATTATTGAAGGTTATTTATTTTAATAAAACATCTTGCAATTCTTAACTTATGTTTTCAAGGAGACTCAAGATATGATTCGTACAATTCATCTTACCAAGCTAAGTTTCTTCCTTTTACACTGAGTAATTAGCTTTAAGTGTTCTCTATTATGACATTTATTTGTTTAATTCAATTATTTAATAAAGGAGGTAATTTAATTCCACAAGGCCCTCTATCCACACTTATGCTACTAAAACTCACTCATACCCTTATTACAATATGGATTCACTTTCAACATTCTTAAGCGAAAAAAATTACCAAGCACCTTTAAAATAAGAGGAAGAAGGTTGATTTGAATTCATCTTTAAGACCTCACTAGTTATTAACCAGGATTTTATTGAAGCTTGAGAATTTATTCAGAATTATTAAAGATTTTACTTAGGCTTCACTTAATGAGTTTTACAAAAGAAACAATTTACCTTCCACATGGCTGAGAGATAGATTGTGTGGTTTCTAAATATCTTTCTCCTACTTATTAAATCTTATTATCTTCCAGAACTAACCATTGATTTCCCTTAAGATCGTTTAAGAATTCAACATATAAGGATAATGTTTGCTAGCCTAGCTAGGGTTAGCAAGTGATATAATTTTACTTTACAAGGATAGTTTCATCTTTGGTTACTTATGGAATTACTTGTTCTCAAGTAGGTCACCTCTAAATTAATTTATTTGAATATAAATTTTAGTTTAACTTCTATAAGGGTTAACCAACCCATTTTATTTTACTTACAACACATTATTACTAAGTCTAAGAAATATTTAACTCAACATTTATTCTCAAGGGAAAAGTTTAACAATACTCATTTATGAAAACAAAGCAAGGTTACATCAATTCTTAGAATACCGATAATCCATTAAGGTCACTCAACAAGTGGTAAACCAATTTTCTTATATTTTCAATGATAGTCAAATAATCCAAGGTTTTCAAAGTTAAGATGACAAAATTCACAATACATTATACTAAGACACTGACCCTCTTCTAAAATTTCCACTGGACCTTATAAATAGCTTGAACAAATAAAAAATGGATTCGTGTGAAAGATCTTCTCAACTGAGGTTGATGTATAAATCTAAAAGTTTATGCCTCATCTACTTGCATAAGCCATCTGCATCAAATTTTCCACAAGAGTCGGTTTGCAAGAACCGAGAAAGATAAGGCTACATAAATCCACAATAACTAATATCTAACAATAACATGAAAGGACACACTTTATAACAAGAATTGGGTCAATTCTCTAACCACTAACAATACCTCAAGTTATGATAAAGTCTCTACCATGCCAATCAAGAAGAAAGGCCTTGTACTTCAGTTATGAACAAAAGCAACGAAAATATAACAATCATACGAGAATGACTCTTGGCCCTATAAGAAGAAATAAACAATCTAGAAGAAACATGATTCCCATCAAACAATTAAATAATTACAAGATTGAAGTTTGATATACATGCCATCCATCTAAAATTATCAAAAGGTACCAAAAGCATAGGCTTTAATATTAGATTTCTAAAAGACAAGAGTTGACCAGCCCAACAAGGGGGAACTACGGTGTTCAAACATTAACATGAAAAGACAAGCATAATAGAATTTCAAACCTGTAATCACATAGAGTATATGAATTAAAATAAATACATGGACACAACACATCATAAGTTTCGAGGCGAAGGCAAAGTTTACTAGTCTTGACCATTAACTCCAAGAGATTCCCCTATCATTCAAGAAGGGCCAATGCCTTAAAGGCTAGTAACAACACGCAAGAGAAGAAGGGAATTTCTCAAACAAGAGTATACAAAAATCATCCAAATTTTTATGTCCCTAAGGATTTACAAACCTACACAGTAATTCTAAAGTTTTGTTAATTAACAAGAAATTACCTCTTTTTTAAAACAACAATATTTTAAGTCAACCCTTGATAACGTAATCAACCATTCAAACATAGGTACACACATAAACTACTAAGTGTCATTATCAAAACAACTCCTTCCACTATAAATCCATAATACTATCAATTGCAAGAAAATTTTCCCCAAGGTGAATAACGTTCAAGACAGATTTTTAGAAAACATTAAGGTACATATGTGCATAGAAACTGTCCAATCTTAATTAACAACACAATCATTATAAAAGGGAGAAAAACACAAGTTAGAAAACTAGATTATGCCACCAACAATCTTCTGAGAGGGAATAGACCAAAACAATTCTAGTATTAGCGGGGTATTGGAATGTATAACTGTAACCTCGAACTTAGGAGATCCAAAAACTAATTACGGTTCAAGTTGAAGGGGACAGTCAAAGTACTTCCTGAGAAAGGCTTTAAAAACCTAGGAACAAGACTGAAGCTACACAGGAGTCTAAACACGTGAGGTTTGAAATGTGTTGCACACAAACTTATTCATTCTAAAAGTTTTAATACCGAATCTCTAACTCGGCTAGCCCAAGCATTGATCACACTAATCCTACAACCTTTCTTTCTCGATGCCAAAAGGGTTATCAAAGGGGCTTGAGAGGGAGTTAACAACATACGTCAAAAGACAAAGAAAGACAAACTTGGGTGATAGGAAGGAGCTTCATAGTTATCACAAGCTTACTTTAATGACTGCTAATTACTAGTTGGAACAACATAATAAACTTGAAACTCTATTGTAGAGAAATATATATATATATATATATATATATATATATATATATATAATAAAACAACAATCAATCACTTTGAGAAAGAAAAACATAACACCCAGAGGAGAGAAACACATGCATGCTTTCCACTAACATACTGGCAACGATAACAACTAAAACAAGAAGAAAGCAAGCAGAAAGGAGAGACCTCCCGACAAGGCATCCAAAAGACAACCAATTCAAGGAAATGGTGGTTTGATTTCACGATAAATTAAATATAGCAACAATAGAAAAGTGTAGAAATATCTTGCCTACTCTTAAAATCCATTTCCCATGGCCACGCACTGGTAGACCTCCTTCTCCTAGCAGTCCACACAGCCCACACTTTCTTCATTAGCATTCTCATCAAGCCCACAAACAACTAAAACATGTGTTGGTCCATATTCTGATCCTTCCTTTCCATTTGGTGTTGGATTAGAAACATCTACATCAGTAATAGGAGTATCTTTAGTACATCCCTTATAGCACTAAAAACATGACATACGATGAGAAAATTTGACACAACCATAGCAACACACATCCAGACATCTACAACACCAATGCCTTTAGGTGCTTCATTGAGTCAACCTCTTTTTCTTTGTGTTATCATTCCCTGGTTGAGGTTCTCCTAAGCCTCCATTTGGCTCACTGTTATACACAAAGAATAGGCATCACACAACAAAAACCAATCCAACCTCTCCAACTACTCCTAGCATGTTGCGATTTGCTTGAATTGAAGGAAAATCAATGAAGGAAAAACACTATAATATGCCCGAGTTCCTCTCCTTAATGACATGGACATGGCGCGGGAGTCCACTGCGGCATAGCCTTATACAAATCATCCTTAGTAGTATTTTGGGTCAAACCCTTCACAATGAGTGTAGCAAATGGTGCCACCGGTGTCAAGCATAATCAGTTCACCTTTACCATTGACGCAGACCAGAGACAAAAGAAACATGGAATAGGAATAGAAATCCATCGAACAATGGAAATAACTCGGACCAAAAGTCCTAGATAAATAAAATATTACAGCCAGGAGGAACTATTAGGTAAAACACCTTGACAGAAAATTATTTCAATGGATTTTCTCCCCCCAAACCATTCTAAAAATACTCTCTGCTCAAGTGGCTAGGAGAAAACAACATACTAACGCACCAAGGAAAGGAACCAGAGAAGAAAGAATACAAAAAATCCAAATAAGTGTGTGGCTAAGAGGAAAAAGGCGTCTAATCTACTCTATGCACTCAGTAATAATCCACATAGAAGACAAGAGACAATGAACTAGAAGAAAGTGGTCAATGCACTAGCAAATGTGTTTTAGACTGCACAAAACAAGGCACCAATAAACAATGAAAATGACCCAACCAACAAGGAACTACGCACCATAAATATTCACGCATCCAAAGAACCATTTTCAGGATGAAATCATGTGCCAAGAAGGGATAAAAAAGGAGGTAGTGATAAAAAGAAGGCAGACAGAGAATTAAAAAAGTGCATTTTTCTGCAGACAAAACAAGGCCAAATAAAATATGGAAAAGAGCGCCTCCAGGCCCACGAAGTCTTGTATAAAAATAAAAACCATGAACTAACTAGGTGGCCATCATGGCTGGAGTTTTTTTATATAAAAAAACATGAATACCACTTCCACAACAATGGAACCACCAACAAACAAGCTCTCCTTTTACGCGTGAGGATCGATTGATCAGAAAGATAAAATAAAATAACATAAGGATAAATAATATTAATGTTGATAACATTCGATGATAGAATAATAATAAAACAAAATCGTCGATCGACATACAAAATAATAATAATAATTTCATTATTATTATTATTTTTACTACACACAAATTTATTAACCATATTAATAATGATCACCGTCAACATTGAGTAAAATAATAATAAGCAAAAATCGACAATTCAATATAATAATTATTATGTAGATGTTCCTTCTAGTTGGACATGCCCTAACAACATCAAGACATCATTAAAACCACCTATAGAATTCAAGAACGAGATTTTCCTTAACAAGGTAATTAAAAAGGCACTGCGGAGGCCCTCCACTAGCAACATCGGCAAAGACACAGACACGGGAAGGCCAGATGAGGAGGAAAGGTGCTAATCATTCTCTGTGACACAATTGAGGTCAAATTGGGTCATCAGAGAAAGGCTGGGGTAATGTCAAATGGGGCATTACATTCTCCTCCCTTAAGAAAGCATCATCCTCGATGCGACATATAATGAAGAAAGAGAAATGGTAAGCAACAAGGAACAAATATGGGTGAAGGTACACTCTAAGGTTAAGATTTCAGACACAAAATCATGGCCACGGGGTGGCCCTAGGAACATCTGGTAGAAATTTTAACTTTCAAGGTTCTGTGAAGATTGGTAGTTCCATTTTACCTTATTACTTAGCATTTTCTTTTACAAAGTATTTCTTATCTCAAGATTATAATATTCATTGTTTAGAATTTTTCAGTTGTCTTAAGTTTGTGGGTTCCAAAAATAACTAACATCAAGATGTCACACAAAAATTAACACAACACAAACAACCCACGAGACATCTTGCTACCTACTTTCATGACTATATCATATCACAAGGTCTTTTAATTCCTCCATGGAATGACAACAAGTAGTCCACATAGAAAATAATTTCCAACAATTATGTCCTAGACATAGATCCAGTACACACATGTGACTGACAAACAAAATGATCACGCTGATACATATACAACGGGTATCACATGACCCAAAATCCATGACTGTACCAACATAGTTCCAAGACAATATCCAATAGTCCATACCAACCAAGGGGAGAGTCAAGCCTCAATCATAAAAATGTGTCAAAAAGACTCACAAGAGTACACATAACTCATTATACCAACTCCACACATCACAAGACATCACGAAACAATCTCCATATATCTCCCAAAGCATCACAAAACAACTCCATATACCTCCCAAAGAGAAAGAAACATAGTGTCAAAACCAAGTCAGGTTACTCAACCATAGAGCCCCATCAAGAATATCATGTCACTTAACCATAGAGTGCCATAAAGAATATCAGGTCACTCAACCATAGAGGTCCGTCTCCTTTCTCCTTTTAATGAGGTCGGGTCACCCTATGGCCCTGGGAACCTAGAGCCCCGTCACCCCTAACCCAAGTGACATAATAACTCATGGTTCAAAACCCGCTAGTTATCTATAACTCCTTGGGGCATACCCCCATACAATGAAGCGGGTCCATAGGTCAAACCATTCCATGGTGCATCCCATGACCCTATTCCACACATTACAACAATAGAACCAACATAATAATCCATTTCAAATGCCAAGTGGCAAAATACAAGCTTTGGGGAAGGTTATAAAATCTTAAAATTTAAAAGAAGATACAAAACTAAGTAAAAGAAATGGCCAAATAGCCATAGTGTCAAAATCAACATGTTAGTACCACAAACCAAGGAATGCCCAAAATGTAAAACATGGCAATCAAGAAAATTGCTGGTCCTTACAGAAATAACATAAAAGTTCAATTTACAAATAAAATACAATTATAATATTATCACATTACGATAACTATGTGGCCTTATCGGCCACCAAGGGGTACTCAACGAGTTCATTGGCACTTGGAACATCGAGCCTCGGCTCATAAAAATACATATCAAAATTACAATTGTCTAATCATCCCACCACCACTTCGATAAGGTTAAACATAGTCATAACTACAGTTAAGTTTCCTTCTTACAACAACCACATATGGAGAGAGGAAAAAGCAAAAATTTTCATCTATGGAACTAAAGGTCAGCTCAAGATACTGGTCCATGGTACACATCCCCTCACTCCAAACATACACTCTACCGATTTCCCTTAGGGTCGATTAGCGTAAGGTTCACAACATAACATGCAAAAACATAACTAATATAATGGTGGTTCACACACATTAATCATATCACCTTACCAAGGTACATATACGGGGTATAAAACATACATTACAAATCCACAAGTTACAACATATCACATCACCACATCACAAATACAATCATGATCCAACAACCCGGAATCAACAATCACATTTCTTCCACACACAAAAAAACATTGTTTCACACTCAAATTCACATAGAATTTTCTGAAAGAAGAGAAAAATGCTCTCATCCTTAACACATCAACATGCAGGAAATTATGCACTAAGTGAAATACACACCATGTGCACTAACAATATCACAATTATGACATAGATCACATCACGCTTAAACCACATTACTCTTCCAATATCAACCACCATCATGTAACACCATCACCATCATGTGACACCATCATGTAACACCATCATAACTCCAATCTGGCCTAGAGGTTTGAGAGCATGAACCTTCACTCTTATACCATATGTAATGACCTAGAATTCCACACACACTAAACAACTGAGTAAGTATAGGATAATTTTTTTTTACTTGACACATAACACAACACAACATGATGCCACCCAAGTTACAACTAACTCTGTGAACAACTTGATACAAGGATGACCACATAGGTAACACGAAATGTTCATGCCCATCAAGGATAATTCACTTTTCTTTTGATAACATAACATAGGAAATCACCACATAACACACTTACGAGTTAGGGATTTATCCATAGTGAGAAATTATTGAAGGTTATTTATTTTAATAAAACATCTTGCAATTCTTAACTTATGTTTTCAAGGAGGCTCAGGATATGATTTGTATAATTCATCTTACCAAGCTAAGTTTCTTCCTTTTACACTGAGTAATTAGCTTTAAGTCTTCTCTATTATGACATTTATTTGTTTAATTCATTTATTTAATAAAGGAGGTAATTTAATTCCACAAGGCCCTCTATCCACACTTATGCTACTAAAACTCACTCATACCCTTATTATAATATGGATTCGCTTTCAACATTCTTAAGCGAAAAAAATTACCAAGCACCTTTAACAAAAGAGGAAGAAGGTCAAGTTGAATTCGTCTTTAAGACCTCATTAGTTATTAACCAGGATTTTATTGAAGCTTGAGAATTTATCCAGAATTATTAAAGATTTTACTTAGGCTTCACTGAATGAGTTTTACAAAAGAAAACAATTTACCTTCCAAATGGCTGAGAGATAGATTGTGTGGTTTCTAAATTGTTTTCTCCTACTTATTAAATCTTATTATCTTCCGAACTAACCATTGATTTCCCTTAAGCTCATTTAAGAATTCACCATATAAGGATAATGTTCGCTAGCCTAGCTAGGGTTAGCAAGTTATATAATTTTACTTTACAAGGATAGTTTCATCTTTGATTACTTATGGAATTACTTGTTCTCAAGTAGGTCACCTCTAAATTAATTTATTTGAATAAAAATTTTAGTTTAACTTCTATAAGGGTTAACCAACCCATTTTATTTTACTTACAACACATTATTACTAAGTCTAAGAAATATTTAACTCAACATTTATTCTCAAGGGAAAAGTTTAACAATACTCATTTATGAAAAAAAATCAAGGTTACATCGGTTCTTAGAATATTGATAATCCATTAAGGTAACTCAACAAGCAAAGAAACCAATTTTCTTATATTTTCAATGATACCAAACAACCTATTGTTTTCAAAGTTAAGATGACAAAATCCATAATACATTATACTAAGACACTGACCCTCTTCTAAAATTTCCACTGGACCTTATCAATAGCTGAACACATAAAAAAAAGGATTCATGCAAAAGATCTTCTCAACTGAGGTTGATGCAAAAATCTACAAGTCTATCCCTCATCTACTCACATAAGCCATCTGCAACAAATTTTCCACAAGAGTCAGTTCACGAGAACTGAGCAAGATAAGGCTACACAAAGCCACAATAACTAATATCTAACAATACCATGAAAGGACACACTTTATTACAAGAATTGGGTCAATTCTCTAACCACTAACAATACCTCAAGTTATGATAAAGTCTCTACCATGCCAATCAAGAAGAAAGGCCTTGTACTTTAGTTATGAACAAAAGCAACGAAAGTATAACAATTGTATGAGAATGACTCTTGGCCCTATAAGAAGAAATAAACAATCTAGAAGAAACAAGATTCCCATCAAACAATTAAATAATTACAAGATTGAAGTTTGATATACATGCCATCCATCTAAAATTATCAAAAGGTACCAAAAGCATAGGCTTTAATATTATATTTCTAAAAGACAAAAGTTGAACAGCCCAACAAGGGGGAACTTTGGTGTTCAAACATTAGCATGAAAAGCCAAGCATAATATAATTTCAAACCTATAATCACATAGAGTATATGACTGAAATTAAATACATGGACACGACACAACATAAGTTTCAAGGCAAAGGCAAAGTATACTAGTCTTGACCATTAACTCCAAGAGATTCCCCTATTATTCAAGAAGGGTCAATTCCTTAAAGGATAGTAATAACACGTAAGAGAAGAAGGGAATTCTGTCAAACAAGAGTATACAAAACATCATCCAAATTTTTATATCACTAAGGATTTACAAACCTCCACAAGTAATTCTAAAGTTCGGTTAATTTAAAAGAAATTACCTCTTTTCCAAAACAACAATATTTTAAGTCAACCCTTGATAACGTAATCAACCATTCAAACATAGGTACACACATAAACTACTAAGTGTCATTATCAAAACAACTCCTTCCGCTATAAATCCATAATACTATCGATTGCAAGAAATTTTCCCCAAGGTCAATAACGTTCAAGACAATTTTCATCACAAAACATTAAGGTACATATGTGCATAGAAACTGTCCAATCTTAATTAACAACACAATCATTATAAAAAGGGAGGAAAACACAAGTTAGAAAACTAGATTATGCCACCAACAATCTTCTGAGAGGGAATAGACCAAAACAATTCTAGTATTAGTGGGGTATTGGAATGTATAACTGTAACCTCAAACTTAGGAGATCCAAAACTAATTATGGTTCAAGTTGAAGGGGACAGTCAAAGTACTTCCTGAGAAAGGATTTAAAAACCTAGGAACAAGACTGAAGCTACATAGGAGTCTAAACACGTGAGGTTTGAAACGTGTTGCACACACAAACTTATTCATTCTAAAAGTTTTAATACCGAATCTCTAACTCAGCTAGCCCAAGCATTGATCACACTAATCCTACAACCTTTCTTTCTTGATGCCAAAAGGGTTATCAAAGGGGCTTGAGAGGGAGTTAACAACATACGTCAAAAGACAAAGAAAGACAAACTTGGGTGATAGGAAGGAGCTTCATAGTTATCGCAAGCTTACTTTAACGACTACTAATTACTAGCTGGAACAACATAATAAACTTGAAACTCTATCGTAGATATATATATATATATATATATATATATATATATATATATATATATAATAAAATGAAGGTCGATCACTTTGAGAAAGAAAAAGAAAACACCCAAAGGAGAGAAATACATGCATGCTTTCCACTAACATACTAGCAATGATAACAGCTAAAACAAGAAGAAAGCAAGCAGAAAGGAGAGACCTCCCAAAAAGGCATCCAAAAGACAACCAATTCAAGGAAATGGTGGTTCGATTTCACAATAAATTAAATATAACAACAATAGAAAAGTGTAGAAATATCTTTCCTACTCTTAAAAGCCATTTCCCACACCACGCACTGGTAGACCTCCTTCTCCTAGCAGTCCACACGGCCCACACTTTCTTCATTAGCATTCTCATCAAGCCCACGAACAACTAAAACATGCATTGGTCTAGATTCGATCCTTCCTTTCCACTTGGTGTTGGATTAGAAACAGCTACATCAGTAATAGGAGTATCTTTAGTGCGTCCCTTATAGAACTGAAAAAATGACATACGATGAGAAAAGTTGACATAACCACAACAACACACATCCATTCATCTACAACACCAATGCCTTTAGGTGCTTCATTGAGTCGACCCATTTTTGCTGTGTTTTCATTCCCTGGTTGAGGTTCTCCTAAGCCTCCAGTTGGCTCACTATTATACACAAAGAAGAGCCATCGCACAACAACAACCAATCCAACATCTCCAACCCCTCCTAGCATGTTGCGAGCTACTTCAATTGAAGGAAAATCAATGAAAGAAAAATACTATAATATGCCTGAGTTCCTCTCCTTAATGACACGGACATGGCGCAGGGGACTCCACTCTATCATAGCCTTATACAAATCATCCTCGGTAGTCTTTTGGGTCAAACCCTTCACAACGAGTGTAGTAGATGGTGCCACCGGTGTCAAGCATAATCAATTTGCCTTTACCATTCACGCAGCTAGAGACAAAAGAAACATGGGATAGGAATATAAATCCATCGAACAAGGGAAAGAAATCACACATAATTTCCCAAATAAACAAAACAATGCAGCTAGGGAGGAACTATTATGTAAAATGCCTTGAAAGAAAATTATTTTGATGGATTTTCTCCCCCCAAACCAGTCTAAAAACTACTCTCTCTACTCTAGGCGGCCAAGAGAAAACAACATACTCACGCACCAAGGAAATGAACTAGAGTAGAAAGAATACAAAAAAACCAAATAAGTGTGTGGCCAAGAGGAAAAAGGCATCCAATCTGCTCTACACACTCAAAGAAGAATCCACGTAGAAGACAAGAGATAATCAACCGGAAGAAAGTGGTCAATGCACTAGCAAATGTGTTTCAGACTGCACAAAACAAGGCACCAATAAACAATGAAAATGACCCAACCAACAAGGAATTGTGCACCATAACTCTTCACACATCCAGATAACCATTTTCAAGCTGAAATCATGCGCTAGGAAGGGATAAAAAAATGAGGTAGTGATCCAAAAGAAGGAGACATAACATTGAAAAAAATGTGTTTGAGTCTATACAAAATAAGGCCTAATAAAATACTGAGAAAAATACCGCCTCCACCCATGAAATATGGTATAAAATAAAAACCATGAAATAACTAGGTGGCCAGCAAACTCCACGCACCCATTAACCAGAAGACAAGGAAATAAGGAATCCAAGGATAGGAAAAAGAGTCCACGTCTGCTCATGCCAAGCTTGCCACATCAACATCTAATGTGGGAGGCAAAGAAAGTGGAAGCAGCAATAATTTCATCCAAAAATTATCAATTATAATAAGGCATGCGTGAAGGCTCATGGCTGGAGTTTTCAATAAAATAAAATAAAATAAAACATGAATACCACTTCGCAACAATGGAACCACCAACAAACAAGCTCTCCTTTTACGCGACTCGAGGATTGATTGATCGGAAAGATAAAATAAAATAATGTAAGGATAAATAATATTAATGTTGATAACATTCGACAATAGAAAAAATAGTAAAAAAAAATCATTGGTCGACATATAAAATAATAATAATAATGTCATTATTATTATTATTTTTACTACACACAAATTAATTAACCATATTCATAATGATCGTCTGTCAACCTTGAGTAAAATAATAATAAGCACGAATCGACAATTCAATATAATAATTATTATGTAGATGTTACTTCTAGTTGGACACACCCTAACAACATCAAGACATCATTAAAACCACCTATATAATTCAAGAACGAGATTTTCCTTAACAAGGTAATTGAAAAGCCACTATAGAGGCCCTCCACTAGCAACATCGGTAAAGACACAAACACGGGGAGGATAGATGGGAAGGGAAGGTGCTAATCATTCTCTGTGACACATTCGAGGTCAACTAACGATCAACAAACTCACACCCACCACCTACCCTTGATTATCAATTTGGTCATCAGAGAAAGGTTGGGGTAATGTCGAACGGGGCATTACAAAAACATTGGTGTACAATAGATATATACAGGGGTGGGGATTTTCACTTCACGACCCATACACTCCCAAAAATAGATCCGTATGATCAAAATAGCCATGCAAACATTACATGCATTGCATCGTAAAAATAACCATAATTTAAATCTTTCTACTAATAATAAAGTATCCTATAAATAAATTTTGCTTTGATAATATTATTAGATCGATCTATGAATGTTCCTTCTTATATAATCTGCATGTTTGTTTACCCAAAAATGAACTTTCCTTGGTCACCAAGTCTCCTTGATTTTTTTAAGTTCTGAATCATGGCAGTCGACACTCTAACTCTTCCTTTCTATTTTTATCCTTGGTACACAAAATTGGCTAAGTCCCAAATTATTTATATTCGGACATGAAAATTTACACATTTTCTATCTCCCCACATGTGCGCCCCTTCACAATTATGTTACACGCATTATAAACCTTTATGTCTGGATTATACTTATCCATTTTATCCATGCAATAGAAAGACATATAATTCTTATTTATACTCTTTAACTTTCCATTTACTGTACCAATTGATGGTGAATAGTTCCATCAACACAATCTTATAGCTTGGATAGTGAGGTAACCTCCGAGGAGAAAGATCAAATGTCGACACCCTAATTTATTAAAATGTTGAGACTTGAATGAATCATGAGCCATAATTTTTATCGAGATAGTGGCTTGCAAAGACATCCTCAAATGTTGATTTCCTTCAAGAAACTTGACCACGAACATTATTAATATATCATTCACCTTATCATAATGTTAATTACTTTCTTTCGGGGATAATTGTGGGTACTTCTCAAACACATGATATTTTTAGGAGACATTCTTGAAGGAATTAAAACCCTTAATTAATCTTGTGTTTACCAATTAAGTAGACAAGATACGAAGTCATGAAGACTTTTTAGAAGTAGGTACCTAGAGAAATTTATGATCTCAGCTATCAATGATGAGCTACCCCAATTAATCATCTACTTACCTTCAAGGATCATGAGGATGAGTAGTGTCATGTAGTCATCAAAATTCTTTGTGTTATCTTCTTCCATTACTTGACTTAGAAGAATGATAACATTAGATAAAGCATTATGAAACTCATTGTGGGAAAGAATCCTATGTATAAGAGAAGTTTTAATCTCTTTCTTTAACCAAGAGCCAAGGAAAAATACTTGGATATAGGATTCAGTCTTGAACCATTCATAAGATACAAATTTCTCTGGTGATCATGACCATATCCATTTTATATGGGATCTACATACCTTTTGATATGGACCTTGGATTGGTCACAACTAAGACTGAATTATAATTCATCCTAATTGTATTGGTGTCGGTTCATAGTGTTAGGCACATTCTAAACTAACTCAATGTTTTTTAAGGACATGGGATGACCACCGCCACATATAATCCACTAGAGAAAATTTTCTTCTCAAAAGGTTTCTTGAGGCCATCAAAAATTTTGTGTTTGAGCTCCTCCAAGTCCATGTGAGAAATATTGTTTCACCTACACTCAAGAACTTTAATGTGAGACCTAAAATAGGTTTTGGGCTAGTGAACTTGAACTTTATGATGGTAAAAAGAAACAATATAGGTTACTACTGAGAGGCATTTGAAATTTTTTGTACTTGCTTCTATTTTTAGATTCTAGGTTCTAAGGACTGTTATTTTAGGTAGGATTGATTTTTTTCCTTGTTGTTTATTGATTGTGCTAAAATTTAAATACACTATAGCCTAATATAATATAATCTTTCCCTAAATAAATGAATAATGAAATACTTAAATAAGCTAGAAAATATGAAACCCTAATGTGTTAAAAGGGTTATAAGAGCCCTAGCAGATTTGTAGAGGTTGTTGGACTATGTTGTAATGGATATTGGTTAAATAAAGATGGAAACCCATCACACAAAATCCCAAAAAGTTATAGATCTGAGTGATTTGGTTTCATTGGGGATCCTAAAGAGCGATAGGGGTGCCTAGGGGTGCCTTAGTCCGAGTTATTGGCACCTGGTCTACAAAAATGGTCATAACCTAGTTCTGATATGGTCACTAAGTGTCTGCACTTATTTTCTCCTTATCTTGTGTATGTCGTAGTAAACCCTGTAATGGATAAATCACTTTCAAAATCGAAAGAAAATTATCAAAACCCTAAAAAATAAAAAAATGTATATTAATGAATCAGATTGTCTTCAACTACCAAATTGATGGACTTATCACTAAGTGTTACACTACATCTCAAACCCAATGTAGTTATAGGTGTGTTTATGTGGAATTGTTCCCTAGGTTACTCTTGTGCCGACCACAATTTTTAGTAGCAAGAAAGTAACTAGATGTAGAATATAAATAATGTGTACATGGAAATAATAGACTCCCCTCCTATGAAATGTGATGTAGATGAACTAACCTTTTTTTCCTTGTGATGGAACTAGATGTATGCAAACTTAGGTGGAGATAATAGGTTCTTAGTCTTTGGTCCCTTAATATGATCACATAAATTTATATTTATATGATTCCTTTGCTTGAATTTCATAATTAACCCTGAAAAGGAAAACTACAAAAAAATAAGATGCTCAAATGTCTACAAAAGTTCTAGAAAGTATGACCAAAGTACAAAGAGGATAAGCATTCCCAGAAGGGACGGGGGTTCCTGGTGTTGGCATCCGGGCTAGGTGTTAGTGTCCGGAATGAAAAATGCTGAAAGGTGAAAATACAAAATGAGAAAGTACAAGTGCAAGATGGAAAGAAGAAGCATAAAGAAGAGAAAGGTAGCCAAAGACATGGCTTGATTAGTACTTTTATTAATTAGTAATCATGTAAATAGTAGTATGTGATTTTCTCTAGATAATGAATTAAAGTGTGTGATTTTGTTTCTAAATTTGTCCCCCACTTTATTTTGGTGAGAAGAATGCTTGGTAACATAAAGTAGATAGAGATGGGTACCTGATATCCATGTAGATTGATGTGGAAAGCATGTTGAGGGATTATAAAAATCATGGAATGATAACAATGTGGAGCATGGAGACTAAATACGCCAAAATGTTAAAAGGTAATGAAAATGAACCTAGGGCAGAAACGTGTGTGTAAACGTTAATGAGTGTGATGTATTTGTTATTGATGTCGATGTGTGCAGTGTTGTTGATTGCTTTCTTTCCATACAGATGGACCTCCAAAATTGAAGACAATCAAGTAGTCAAATACGTATGTATATGATAAAAGTGTGTGTAAAGATGTGTGTATGTGTGTAGAAAACATGTAAGAAAAAAATTATGAAAATGTGAAAAAGAAACATGTACACCTTATCTACAATGAAGAAAGACTATAGAAAGGATCATGTAAATGTCGATGAAGTTTGAGTTTTTTGGGTGATCTCATACCACTGGTTAAAGAAGTATAGGGAGGAAAGTCTTATTTATCCTCCAACCTTTAACTGCTTCCCGAAACTATAGATATCTATGTACTATTTGTTTTTTTAGGTGATCCAACATTGTGGTAGAAGTAGTGTAGAGAGGAAGGTCTTGTGTTATCCTCTAACATTTATCCCTATAATAAAAACCATTGCACATGATGTGTACTAACGCATGTGCTAATGAAAACCTACCTTGTAAAATCCATTGTGTATAAGTTTTGTAGATCTGTGCTAAACTCATTCAATGTGTATCTACCCCTCGTTATAGGCACTCTAGGAAAGGCCTCACTTGTACTAAGGACCCAAGTCTCGATTCGAGCCCTGAACTATGTTGTATTATTATCCGTTGTATATTGTGTGTA
The DNA here is from genome assembly GCA_018340775.1 of Taxus wallichiana var. yunnanensis. Lineage (NCBI taxonomy): Eukaryota > Viridiplantae > Streptophyta > Pinopsida > Cupressales > Taxaceae > Taxus > Taxus wallichiana. The sequence continues at coordinate 226,445,025 of CM031242.1, forward strand.
AACCACTTTGTATGAGATGACTGATTCACTAAAATGATTACCCCCTCTTTTGGGGCATATGCGACATTGTAAACGGAATATGCATCCCAAAATAGGACCAACCATTGAAACTATTCACTACAAGGGGAATGTGATGTGAGTTTTAGAAACCAATGCACATGAAAAAAGTGGCTAGGAAACACGTGTTAGAATGAAAAGAATGCATTTATAAGACACATGTAAGATACAAAGACAATGTCTAAGAAGATAATGTAAATACCTAAAATATAATGTAAACCATGAAAAAGTGGGTTACAAACATGGGATACCACTCACGGTGTCGTAAGACAATCAAGGTCAAAAAATCCAAAAGCATACAAGTTTTCACACAATACAAAGGAAAATCCTGTAGATAATGGCATACAAGTATAACAATCTACAAGTAATATAATAGATAACCATGGTGGAAAATAATCTTGTAAAAAAATGTTGCACATGAAACACCCATTAGCATGTTAGAAAGATAAAAATTATGTCAAAGCATGTATAATCTAATGATGTAAAGTGCAAAGTACAAAATCAAACAATATGACTGTAGTATATGAAAGTGGATTCCCCTCGAAGCTATTGTGGGATTTGGTAATAGGTATTCTACCAAGCATCCATGTTGTGTGTAATAGGACTGTATAATCTACAATCAAAACTAGAAAGAAAGTGAATGCACATGTGTGTATGATAAAAATAATGACATACAAGATACCTATCTACAAGGTGTAATTGAGTGAAAATGTACAAGTAAATGCAACCAAGATATGTAGCATGCTATGGATGGATGGAATGGAATACGGAATGAATTATAGGATCTACATGCCCCCGAGTTAATAGAATTATATGCATTGAGGTTCATTTTTTTATGCCCCCTCGGAAGTCAAGAATAAACTATAAAAAGAGTGCTTCATCGGTAAATGGCCAAACTATGTGTTGTCCATAGCATTATGTGATCAATACGAAGTGATGATATGTGATCTAAAGATGAGGTGTGAGAATGTGTGATGATTTATCCTGAATCGTATATCACAATAAGATAACTAAAGAAGTGATTATTTAGCCTAAAGTATATATCACTAAAGGATGTGAGGAGAAGTGATGATGTAGCCTATGACATATATCACTAATGGATGCTAGAAGAAGTGATGATGTATCCTATAATGTGTATCACTAATGGATGAATGTGACATGATAGAAACATTAAATGGTTGAATGTGTGAGTGTGTTGAGGTCCATTTAATTTATATACCATCAACAGTCAAGTATGGACCATGAGACTAGAGTGTGTTATTAGGCAATTGAGTGCGGTGCATATAATTAGATTAGTAGGATGTGTAATATGTGTAGTAGATGTGGTGATGATAAATCTTCATGTGTAATGTGTTTAATGTAGGAGGGATAGTACATATGCAAGATGTGTGGTTTATATGGTATGTATAGATGCATAGTAAGACGTAAGATGTAGGATGTATGATGTATGTATGTAATATGTGTGAAGATGTGTGATGTGTAGTGTCTATTATGCAGTGTGTGAGGTTCATGTGTATAGTATGCCCTCAATAGTCAAGTGTGAACTAAAGCACAAGAGTGCGTCATCGGGTAATGTCAATAATAGATTGTGTGTGGTATATGATGCATGTTGTCGATTAGGGAAGGGATACGTGTGATGCCCTTGAGTGTGTATGATGAAGAAAGAAATCATGTAATGTCATCTAGAAGGTCATTAGTATTAAGGTCAAAACAAAATGTATAAGCATAAGAGACTTAGTAAGCAATACTGTTGGGTTGATCGCATAATGAGCCATTGAGGCGTAGGTTGTACATACCCATGGCATAATCCTCATTAGTAAAGTGTGTTAATGGAAATCCATGTGCATACCAACAAGTAAGATTCTATGTATAGCAAATAAAATAACTATTGCAAATGAATACATGATCAAAGGGCATGGGGAATGATATATCACTATGATCAAGATCTAACATTCCCCCAATGTAATCAAGCTAGGATTTCCCTAATGTAAGTGTGAAGAATGAATATTTCACACAAGGAAAATTGTGAGATGAAAGACATGTAGACCATAAGTGGAAGTAATGTAAACAAAACCATGATAAAGATGAGAAGAAGAATGTAGTGGCGGTTAGAGATCCTCAAAAGATAAACCTAGTATAGTCAAGCCATCATGTGTACATACTATATCATCACAAGTAGGATTGAATGGAATATTCTTTAAATAAGAATCATTCATGAAAATACTACATGTGAAAGGAGTTAGTACTAGTGGAGGAAACACATGATAAGGTGGGGATCTAGTGTGATGTCCGACATAAGAACAGACCCTAATAAACAATCATAGTAGTAATAGAAGTAGGGGGAGGCGTAAATACAATTGGTACAAAATCTATCATGCAAATGGAACCTTCAAGTGGTTGTAAATGTGGTAGCTCATGTATGGGTTATGGTCATCATTAGTGTTAGTTCTTAGAATAGGAAGTTTAGTATTTTGATCATGGTTGCAATATTTTTATGGATGATGATCAAGAAGAATAGTATAGTGGACACCCTCGTATAGAAATTTGACATAATGATGCATGGTAGAGGAAACAACTTGTATGGCATGGATTCATGGCCTACCAAGTAAACAATTATATGAAACTAGAAAGTCAATGACAAAGAATACCATGTTGATATTTTTTGGTCCTACAGTGATAGGTAAAACAATGTGACCTACGCATGGACGAATAAAGCCATCATATGCATGAAGAGACATACATGATGGACTAAAATTAGCAGTGACAAATAAATATTTTCAAGGAATGACATGAGACATAAACTAAGTTCAAAGTTGATTTTTATTAAAGTACACTTGATACCCATGTTGTAAATGTGAATCATGTCATCCAAGGATGGATCATTATCAAAAATAGAAATATCATCATGAGGATTAGAAATAAAATCAATATGATGAGACAATACATCCACAAAATAATTATATATAGAGTGCATATGCATATCAACAAGAATTCAAGTAGTAGCAACAATGTGTTATACTCTATATCTTAAATTGGGATTGGCAAGTAAGAAGTCATTAATTGAGATACTCATGATGATAAAGAAAAAAATATCCTAATAATGTGTAGATCGAATTGGGTTCACCAAAATGATAATGCTAAAACGTAAATACACTAGCCTAATCTAATGCAAGTTTGCAGTAAATAAATGAATAATGAAATAATAATGAAATACTAAAATAATACCCAAGTAAAATAAGCTATAAAATATGAAACCCTAATGTGTGAAGAGCGTTAGAAAATCCTTAATTGATTCATAGAGGTTTATTTACTTTATTGTAGTAGAGATTGGATAAAAAGAGGTGGAAAGCTATCACACAAAAGACCAAAACATTGCGAGATCTAATTGATTTGGCTATACTATGGTGCACGGAGATGGATAGGGTTTTATATGGGCACCCTAGTCTAATTTATGGACACCTTGGTCTGCATAAATTGTTGGAACTTGGTTCCGATATGGTAACTAGGTTTTTGCACTTCTTCACTCCGTATCATGTGTATATCATTGAACTTAAATGGATGTCATTGTAAACCTGCAATGGATAAAGCACTTGTAAAACCCTAAGTGAAGAATAAAAACCCTAAAAATATGCATAAAAAGGGGTTGGAATTTCCTCATTTTCCAAATTGATGGAAATTCATTGAGCATGCATTACATCTCGAGAACCAATGAAGTTATAGGTGTGTGTGTGTAGAATTGTGCCCTAGGTTGCTCTTATTCCAAACCCATTTTGTGAGTAGTGAGCAAGTAACTAAATGTAGAATGTAAATAAGGTGTGCATGGAAATAATAGACTCCCATTTTATGAAGTGTGATGACGATGAACCATCCTTTTGTGATTTTTGATGGAGTTAGATGGATGCAAATGTAGTTATAGATGTCTTTGATGGATACAACCTTAGGTGGATATAGTAGATGCCTAGTGCTTGGTCCCTTATTATGATGAGATAACTTTATATTTATATGATACCCTTGCTTGAATTTCATAATTGACCTTGAAAATGCTGACTACTAAAAATATAAGATTCTTAAATGGCTAGAAAGGACCCAAAAAGTGTTACCAAAGTACAAAGAGGACAAGGGCACCCATAGGCTATAAGAGTGCCTAGTGTTGGTGTCCGAGATGGGAAGCTGGTGTTTAGAATGACAAATGTTTAAAGGTGTAAATACAGATTGAGAAAATACAAGTTCAATATGGAAAGCATAAGCATAAATAAAATAAATCGGCCAAAGACATGGGTTAATTAGTATCATTCTTACTTAGGAATCATCCAAATAGTAGTATGTGATCGAGACTAGATAATGACTCAAAGTTCTTGATTTTGTGTTCTCTTCATAGTCCAAGCACGTTCATAGATGTTTTAAGGATAATTGAAAAAAAAAAATTAGAATTTTTCTTTTTTTTCTTTTTGGTTTTTGGTTTTTAATTTTTGTACCCTAGTTTTAAGTTTCGTGATTTTCTCTTATGAAGGATTTTTCAATTTTAGGAAAGTTGTTAAAGATAAAGTTTGAACCAATGATAGAACCAACATAACTTACTATTTTTTGAATATAGTCTTCTCGACCTTGGTTTGTGAGAAAACTCTGTGTTCCTTTTTGGTTTTTGTTTTTGAGGCTTTGTGTAATTTTTTTGTTTACCCACTTCCTGGATTGATGGAAAATGATGAAAGAAGATATTAGGGCACAAAAATTCAATTAGATTCCATAAAAAAATTGAGGAAGTTTCTACAAATTCTATTTTATGAACCTTCAAGGTGCTTTGGAGAAGAGGACATGCCCAAATTTTTGTTGGATTTCACCCATTGGTTTGTAAGATATGAGCTTATCTTCATTTTTCTTCACAAGGGTTTCTAGAGAAATTTGAGCATGATAAAATCTATTAATTGCATATTCATCAATCATAGTAGTAATTTAGTATGGATAAAATTTTTGTAACGTAATGGAAAAGATAAAGGAGCAGAACAATGAGGTAAAAATCAAGTCGGGCAATGAGGATTTTTCCTATCCGTGCGTGCAAGTAGAAGTAGAAGCACTAAGAAGCAACAATCAATTAATAAAACTTAATTATTTATTCAATGAGGAAAGGAGTGCAATTTATTGTCCTAACCTTCCAATATGTTTTGGATGGTTGGTGAAAATAAAATTTTCACCTTCCCATTAGGCTACTTGTCACGATGTGATTTGCAATTAAGGAAGAGATGAGAGCTTAAAAATAGCAGTTTAGTACTTGCCAAAGCCATGTGTGTGGTTAGGAGATAAAATGGGAGGCGGTGAATTTTTGTGTCCTAACCATCCCAAGTGTTTGGGATAGTGTGTGTAAAAAAATCGCCTTTTCCATTGGGCCATGTGGCATTGTGTGGTTTGGACATAACAAGGGGCTCAAAATCGATGCATAGGGGCTTAAATTGGCAAAAGGAGCTCCAAAATGGTCATATTATGGTCGAGGGCTTAAGTGGCAGGGAGAATAGTTTTTGCACCAAAATTACCAAATATTTTGGACATTTGGAGCAACAAAGTGTGCCACTCTCTGATTGGTCAAAATTTCAAGATGGAAAATTGACTAACTCCTGAACCATACCTTGGAGGGCAACTTGTCGAACACATAACAGAGCTCCGGAAGTATTTTCACATGATTATTTATATGAAATTGCATGAAAAATGTATTTTGAACACAATGGTGATGGTATCATACCTTTTTTGGCCTTAGAGACCCTAAAAATATGTTTTTGTTCAATATTAAATGTTGTACATCTTTGAAAACAAGTCATGGATAAAACCTACTAATCCTTGTGAAAATTGTGAGATCACAATCCTATAGAGATATGAATTATATATCCTATGATATTTTTTTTAGCTCTTAAATCCTTACAAATATCCCAAAATTACTTCCCGAAGGTAAAAATCTTTTTGTATTGTGCACTACTTTTCCCTCCAGGACCCACTTTTGTTGAAACTGCTCGAAAACCTCTAAAATTTCTCAGATTATTCCAAAAAAAATTACAAAACACTCTTATCTCTTTGATACACGTCCTTTATGAGTTTTCATCTTTATTTACACTCGATGGGTGTGCACCATCCTCAAAAAAACTAGAGAATAACCTTCCCTTAAGCTCCTCAAAAGCCCTGTCTTGAAAATATCTTGTATTGAAAATGGTTGAGCATACTTGATTTCCCTAAATCACCTATCAGAATGAAGACATGAAAAAATTTCACCACTTAAAAGGATGATCTAGGACCAACATGGGGTCTAGGATGATCTAGATAATGACTCAGGTATGATTGTCATGGTTTTAGGTGTGAATATTGCCCTTAAAAACCCATGACAATATTTGGCTATAACTTCGGGACATGTTGTGGATTAAAGCGCAACAAGGACATGACATGGAAAATACATAATATTAATACTTAACATTGACTATTTCTTTATCCATTGGGATTTAGAGAACCACAACTTACAAGAGATGAATGGAAATGAGAGACACACACATAAAACACAACACACAAACTCGAAGGAAACACACCACATTGAAAAGGGAAAGACATACACAATAGAAAACAGGAAAAGAAACCTAAAGCACCTATAGTATAAGGTATGTGAAAACCCAATTTCACTATTTATATAGCTTCAAATGTTGCCTACTATGAGGCAACTCCAGGTGTAGATAATATAGATACGAGAGATAGAAGGAATTTTCACCACAATCCTCTTTGATCGGAATGGATCAAGAAAAAGAGAGTCAAACTTTCCACGGATTCCTTTTGTCCCACAATAGAACGAGGTCTCCCACTTCAAATTACCTTGCCTTGGATTTATTATAGAATAAATTTTTCACCTTGAGCTGATTAAGCGTGATACAATCCACCACTTTGAATCTATCCTCTTCAAACTTCTGAAGGAACAATATTCTCTTATCAAGAGCATTGTGATCTCGACCATCTTGTATAGCTTTGGCCAATTTGAGTGTAGGTAACTAAAAATTGACTAGGATTAATACATAGATTCCATAGAGCGATTGAAATAGAGATAAGCTAATTTCTTTCTCGGGAGTAATCATGTCTTCCCATATCACATCATAAATTTTCTTGTGTCAATTTCCTTGATTTTTATCAACTAGCTTGCTATGAGAAGATGGTAGCAAAATTTTGTTAGTAGACTCTTCTTTATCATACCCTTTTGGGTAATAGTCTTTTGAATGAGACAATCATATTTTATAGCTATAACAAAACTCCTTCAACTCTAGGGAGGAGAAGTAGGTAGCGTTTTCTACCACCATCTTGTGGGGAATTCGAAATGGAAAATGATTTTTTCCTAAATGAAGTTACAAATTGTCTCATAATTATCCTTCTTTGCTAGAATTACTTCTACCCACTTTGTGCAGTAATCTATATCCATGAGCACGTAATATTTTCCTAAACTTGAGTGTAGGTTGAGAACTCCAATGAATTCAAAGCCCCACTATTGCAAAGGTTCTTCAATTATCATCAATTTGAAGAGGAAGAACAACTAGTAGATGTCTCCCAATAAATTTTTCACAATAGTTGGACTTGGATACCCAATTTTGATCATCTACAAATAAGGTAGGCCAATATTAGATACTACGAAGGATATTGTGAGTAGTTACCATTCTTAAGAAGTTCCCATTGACACCTGATCATGATAAGATTTGAAAGGATTTTCTTTTTCTTCTTTATCTACACATCTCAAGAAGCAACCATCAATTCCTCTTTTGTATAATACATGTTCCCAAATGACATGCTTATCTCACTTTAACTTGTTGTCATGAAAATGTGCAACAGGAAAATTTATAATTTTCGAGCATGACAACGATACCCATGTGTCAAAATTTTCAAATTTTACCTTTTCAAGACACCCCAAGTCTACCCATCCTCAACTCGGCCTTACGTAGTGAGTCCAAGTACCCTCCGGTGGATGTTAACTTAGTACCCTAGGTGAATTAGGAAATTTAATTTAATCCCCTAGCGATTGTAGGAGATCTTGAGGAATGACAATTTTGGGCAGTGTTGGGAAGGCCTACCACTAGCCTTCTCATGAATGACACGACCCCCTGGAGCTTAAAAGAGGAGAAAAATCCAACATGGAGATGAATAAAAGGTCTAATAATATCAAGGAAATGATATTGGAAGATTTAGGAAAGATTTGGAGGTCTTAAGGAAGATTCACTAGAAACAGGGTTCTCAAGCCTAGGCAGTGCACATGGCCAAAAGAGTTATCAAGCTTTGGGAAGCAATTCTAAGAGCTCCAAAAGGAGTTAGGATATAAACAAGAAATATTCAGATGGGGAATTCATATTTCTACAAGATGGTGATATTAGATTCTTCACAACATCTAGGCACAATAGGTCAATATCCTATTTTTCTCATGCTCAGTCATAGAGCTAGAACAAAAATCCTATTTTTCAAGGCCCAAATGGATGAATCAAGATATAATAACCCCATAATATGATTCATAAGGACATTTTTAGTCAAATTAATATAAATTTTTACCTTGAAACTCCATCAAGAACTCTAGATATGGCCTTCACAAGTTCACTCTCAAGTTCTCATACTTAGTCATTTTTTAAAGTGGACATGTGTCAGCTCTAAGAGCTTGGCACACTTTGACGTGCCTTTTGTACCTTAAGCTAAGGGACATAGGGGAAATTAAAATTCACCTTGACCTTTTTTAACCCCGAGAACACTAATATGACCTCTCGTTTTCTAGTTAAGTCCCAAAAGCTATGTTTGAGCCTTCCCTCTCCCTATACAGATGATCACCAAGTGTCGTGATGAGATACGAAGTAGAAATTGATATCCCTTTAACACCATTAGAAAAGGTACGTAGGGGACACAAAATTTCTCCATCCCACTTAATCCTTGTGTTTCCCCATGTGAATGAAATTCAGCTCCTAAATGATTTTTCCTAGTCACCCTCTCATTCTCAACTAAAAATAACTTCATTCTCCTCCATCAACACCTCTATGATATCTTAAGATTGAAGACTCTGTTAATGTAAAACATGAATAATAATAGTGAAAAATCCAGCGGGCTACCTCTTCAATTCTCAAGGTTCTAGTGGGAGAAATCACGTGAAAATTAGGGGATGATCATTTAAAAATCTAGTTTCGCGTAAAAAAGTTTTTACGCCATGAATTCCCTATATTTTAGGGATATGGAGGGCTATGTTTTTATCAATATTATGCCATCACCAATGAAAATATAATTTTCCCACTTTCTTATACAAAGATATTACCAAAAATTTGGAGTTTGGAACCCCAAAATAAAACCCAAAATTTCAAGACTTTTGTTAAAATCGACACCCATAGTGAACTTACTAAAAATAGCATGTGTCCATGGAGAGGAATACTAAAAATATAAATTGTGTAATGCCTCCAACATGAATGGTACCTATGATGACTTCTACTTTAGAAGGTACAAATGTTGACATGTGATTTTGTCTTAAGACAATGTACTCTTATGACTTTGGAAATCATGTTTGTAGTAGAAAATAATTCATCTATTGAGTAGGTACATTCTGTCATGTTTTTTGTATTTAATAGAGCAATCCACCTCCTTATGCATAATTAATTTGCTTCTTGAATTGAGAAATTTAGTTTTTGTTTCATAAATTCTTCTTTCATAACAACATTACCTTGGATCAATTCCATTGATCCAAGGTATGCTTTTAATTCATGACTTTGTGTTCATAACAACTAAGTCAGTTAGATCAGGTGATCTCTAGATTTTGATTGTGCTAAGGAAAGGATGAAATCTTCAGATCACGGTTATATATGAAATTTCGATGTCATGGGTGGATCTTCTTTTTTAACATGTAATTCTTTCTTTGATCAGGAATCTATTATAAATATGTATTAATGTTAGTAATTATAGCCTAAAGCTAATTCTAACCTATATCTCTATGATCTTTTATTAATTAGAATGTTAAGACTTTAACTAAAGACCTACCTATGGACCTATGTTTATTTCCTAATTTAATGTTAACCTAACTATGGTAATGGCTAACATAAGGGGGCCTAAGGGACGACATGGAAATTGGGCTAGTCAATGTAATTTTTTTCTAGACATTTAATTGTGAATTAAGGAGTCTTATCCTTTAGTTACGCCAACTTTTTCATGCGCATGAGAATATTTAGAGAAGGATGAGTTGGCACCTCCACTGAGTTTGGTTGCATGAAAAATTAAATTTAGTCATCACTAATTATGGAGATGGTGGTAGCATGGAAATGGGAGGGAGGCTGGCGGTCCTTTTCATTTAGTGTTTTTAAATTCAGAAATAACTACCTAGGAAGGTGCTTGAGGGGTTTAGTTATTTTGATCTTTTTTTGTTTCGAGCTTGGGCTCTACATGATTTTTAGTTCTTCAAACTACAAATTAAATTCTTGTATGACTATTATTTCTTGCATAGAATTGAGCTATTAATAGACACTATGAAAAATATAAGAAGATAGCGGAAGTGGTGAAAGTTGGGTTGACGTTTTGTGGAGAGGAAGAAGCTATCAAAGTTCTTCTTTGAGATCATCTGTGAATCAATGAAGGACAAGCTCTATCAAGCATGATAGGCTCTACCCATTAATTTTTTTTATTTTACTTAAATGATTCATTAAAATAAATCTTCTCTTAAGAACAATTTGTTTTTTACATAGTTGTTTAGATCATCTCTACATCTGGTTTTTGGTGTTGTTTTATGAGAATGCTTTTTCGACTCCAGTTGTATGAGGAAAGTGTGATCTAGGTTTTGTTCTTCTTGATTTGATTTGTTGGGTTATGTTTTACTCCTCTACATGATTCTAAGTTGAATTTGAAACTATTTGTACTCTTTTCTAAGTTGTGTTAAGCTTGTAATTAACTCAATTGCTTAAATTTGTGGAACTTTTTTAAGAAATCTTATATCACCACTTTGTGAGAAAACTTCATAGGATAATCTGTGTTAATATTTTGATCTGTTATTTGATCTTGCATGAATATTTTGGGGAATAAAATTCTAGAACCCTTGCTTTAGCATATTCTTGAGTTCTGTTGAATTGTTGGGTTTTTCTTGGCAAGTGTTTAACATTTCATAGACTTGTTAGTTCTTTAGGCTATTATTTAAGTTTGCAATATTTACTTTTACTCTTTTGTGAAATTGTTCAGTTCACTAAGCCTGACTATTGGAATCCATGAGGGAAATGTACTTAGTTTCTACTCAATTGAGTTTTTGGGTAACTAAGGAAAAATTATAGCATTTGATGCTAATAGGGAGATCTCCCTAAGGTATTGGTTTACTATTTTTTTTTTTTGTTAATTTTATCTTCCGGGTAGTTCTTTGGACATTGATTTTTAGTTAGCCTATTTCTTGGCCTTGGGCCATCAAACTCATTTTCAATTTTTTACAAACTAAGGCTAATGATGTTAGGAATGAATGGTGTTCACATTATTATTAATATGTGTAATTATATTATCAATGATAATATAATTATATATGTGATGTAATTATATAATTACTCACGATAAATGAGTAATTGGTTTGTAAAGTTTGTTGATATATTGCTATAACAATTGTTTAACAATATATCAATATGGGTTTGTTATTGTTTGTATACTTCCTATTTTATAGGATGTTGTTCAAATAGATTCTTGGCTATTTAATAACCCTCTATTGTTATAATATTATCAGAGCAGTATAATATTGAATATCATTATTGCTGCAGAGAATCTCTGGTTCTTGTCATCTGGCATCAGAGCAGTTTTGATCACCTGTGATAGAAAGATAATCCATGTTAGAAGGGAAGAATCTTTAGTTTATTGTTTCCCTGCTCATGATTCAAATATTTGATCATTATGTTATGCCAAAATTTACATAGATCTATTCACAAGTTGTTGTCGACATCTTCTTGAGAGAGAAAATGTTTTGCTTACTCGCCATTACATTGGCTGCCGAGATAAGGGATTTGGAAATCTATCTACATAGGCACATTGAGTTTATTTGGAGTATTCATGGCCCTATCAATATTGTCACGTTTATGACAGTTATCTACGGTGTTTTGGATTATTTCCTGTGAGCCTGACTTAGCACAAAAATGTGGATCTCGGTATATAAATGGCCAAGGTCAAGTTCAGCTGGGTGGCCACATTGAATGACTCCCCTCTCAGACCATTAAACTCCAAACCACGTGTCTTAAAATATGTGCACAGTATTTTGTATGGACACGGCTACACAGAGAATTTTTGGTGCAGTCCACGTATCCACGTTTTGTTAGGAGCAGTCCAAAATCTGAGATAAAAGGTGCAGCTTGAAGTACACTAATCTAGGCGGGGAGTTCTTGCAGACTGTGTTTCTTTTTACTGGTAGTATATCATCAGATCTGAATAGTTACAGTTTGACGTATTGGAATCGAGCTTCTTGAGGTAACTCCAGATTCTTTTGGTTGCATTTTCTCATTTTGTCATCCTTTGTAATGCTTATTTATTATATTAAATGTCATGTTGTTTATAATATTTAAAAAGTAATTTTCTTTTATTACTTTTTAAATTGTCAGAGTTGTCAATCATGTTTGTCAAAAGAGTCTAAGTTGTCTAAGTATCATCATATTATTGTGTGTTTGTAAGAGGATGCAATTTCGGTTTAAGTCCACTTGTGAGGTTTTACATTTTTAGTCTATAATTGTTTAAGAGTCGATCTTATTATTTCAAATTAGGTAAAAGAGTTATATTGTCAATGTCGTCAAAAAGAGTCATTAAAAATATTTGTCATTGTTTTTCATATTGAATTTAAGTTATTTTGTCAAGAGTCTCCAAGTACTGTCATCTTGTTGTTATAATTGTGTCTAGGTGAATAATAGGTTGTATCTTTTTTACAATGGAAATGCCATTGGAAAAATTCAATGGTCTTAATTTTCACACATGGAAAGTCAAGATCCAGATGCAGTTGATGAACAAAAATCTTTGGAGGATAGTGGATGGAAAAGAACCAGCACCTTCAGATCCGACCAGATTGGCAGAATGGGAAATATAAGATGATAAAGCCAAAGCCATTATTGGCCTTGCCTTCTCGAGATTCGGAATTACAATATGTTGATCTAGATATAAACTAGAAAGACATCTAGGATAATCTAAGCAAATTATTTGGTTCAAAAGCATTCAATGAAAAGTTTTCCCTGAAACTTGGATGTTCAAGCTCAAAATGAGTGATGGAGATACAATGTCTAGTCACATCAACAATTTAAAATCTCTTCTAAGGTAACTTGCGAAGTAAAAGCTCTAGTAGCGACGAGGATGTAAAATCTATTCTGTTGAATAGTTTACCACCCAAATACAATAATGTTGTTTTCACTCTTGGTCAGATGCCTTCCAACTCATTGGAAGATATGATATCAGCTCTTCTATCTGAAGAAAAAAGGACTAAAGAAGATATAGAAGAAGAAACAACAATGTATGTGAAAAATAAATACAAAAATTTCTTTAAAAAGGAGGACTTAGAATTCTTTTATTGCAAGAAAAAAGGACACATGTCTAAATTTTGCATGACTCGAGCCAAAGATCTTCTCAGTGGAAAATTGAAGCCACATGAAGTAAATATAGTTGTAGAAGAATCTTCTAAATCAGATGATGAATGAGTGACTGATGAACCTGATTATAATTCAGAAGACTAATTGTTTTGAGTTCATATTAATGGATGATGGAAGCATAGGAGGATGGAGGTCATTCAGCGACCTCTCATCAGTTGCCAACAACAGGGCCACACAAATGATTTGGTGGCATTTTTAGTGTGTGCTTCAGTTTTTATTGTTCCTGTTGTGTTGTGTGCTGAATAAACCCCTTTCTAGAATTTTGGGAAGTTTCATTGTTTTCAGAAGACTCATTTTTGGGGAGTACGATAAGATTTTGAGGTAGACTCAAGGGATGGTTATCTAGCTATTGTGAAGCTTATGGATCTTGGAGATTCAGAATTCGGGTGTCCATGGAGGAAGGGAAAGTCCCATAGGAAACTAAAGAGGAAGGAGCATTCTGCATAATTCGAGATCGACACTACGCATTTACGATGGTAAAGAGATAATTTATGGAGTTTGTACCTAGTATAAGCAGTGCTTTCAGGAGGTGGTTCAACTTTTTCAAATATGGTTCTTCTTCATGTTCACATTAAGGGGGTGAATATTGGGATTTAATAATGTTCACACCAAGGGGGTGAATGTTAGGAATGAATGGTGTTCACATTATTATTAATATGTGCAATTATATTATCAATGATAATATAATTATATATGTGATGTAATTGTATAATTACTCACGATAAATGAGTAATTGGTTTGTAAAGTTTGTTGATATATTGTTATAACAATTGTATAACAATATATCAATACGGGTTTGTTATTGTTTGTATACTTCCTATTTTATAGGAAGTTGTTCAACTACATTCTTGGCTATTTAATAGCCCTCTATTGTTATAATATTATCATAGCAGTATAATATTGAATATCATTATTGCTGTAGAGAATCTCTGGTTCTTGTCAAATGAAGCTATGTGAAAAAGGGATGCATACTCTGGGATTGATAAATTTTAATGCTCACATATTTTCTTCAAGGACTTGAGTTTGCGAGTTAGTTTCAGAATTATCTTTTGGTCATCATTTTCATTCCTTCCCAAGTACTTGAGGGAAAGAATTACTTGTTTTCCTTGTGGATATTGAATTATCAATATTATATCCTTGAATTTTGATGGGTAATGAATGAATGTTGATCATCATTATTTCTTTCTCTAGGTTTTTTTATGTTCAATTCAATTCCTAATTAGCTCTCTATTTGGGATTTTGGTATGGGGCAAGTAGAGACTAATCTTGTATAAACATGTACTTTTTAATCTAATGGTCTCTTCCTTATCGTGCTTAGAACTATGTGGAATTAATCTCTCTCTCTCTCTCTCTCTCTCTCTCTCTCTCTCTCCCTTTAATCTTCTTCTACTTTAAACTAAATGAAGGTGATTTCCTTCTTTGTTCTATTCCATTATTCAATCTCTTGGACCTTTTCGGTATGATTGAGTTTAGGTTGTGTTAGGGTAGTATAGTTGAAGTAGAGAATAATTGGATGGATTATTGCATTTGGTTTGAAATATTTTGAGTAAATATTTGTGTTTATTAGAAAATATGTGGATGGATGATTGAGTTGAAGTTGATTGTTAAACCCTACCATTCTACTCTCTTGAATTAACGATGGAAATTTTGTATCTTATTGGGGATCGAGTGTAGTCCCAATTACATGCTTATTTGTTCTTACCCTTTGATGAGGTTTGTTTTAGTGGCTACACTTCAAATTAAATTGGATTCTAATTCTAAATTTGAGTATTAGGATACTCAAATCAAAGACACATTTTAAGTTATGTTGTTTGGATCATCCTAAACTTATTCTTATGTTTTTAATTTTGATTATTGGCATCTCATATTTTAGGATTAATTTAGGTGAATGAAATGTCGAGATGTAAGTACTATTGTTTTTATCTACTGCTGGATTATTCCTAAAAGATAGTTAGGATAGTTGTCTTCTTAAGTTAAATAGGTTTAACTGAGAAGGGAAACATGTAAAGAAATGTATGAAATTAATATTGGGATGAAATGTTACTTATTTAAATTATTGTTTTATTTGTTTTCATGAAAGAAAATAGTATGGAAGGATGAAGTTGTTTATATCATGACCTATTCTTACTTTTGTTATGGTTTATCACTTTTTGTCTCTCTTTTATTTGAGTATGGTAACTCCTTTTAGCTATGTCTTTCTAAATTTCTCGGGAAAATTTCAAAATAGAAGAGTTCTCTTTATGAAACATTTAGCTAAAAGCACATCATTTTAATTTTTAGTGCTTATCATGCTCAGTTCAATGAACTGACCCATGCTAGAAATTTGCAGATGGAATTTGTAAGTGATGAAAGGAGAAAATATTTATAGGAAATTACATTTGTTTATTAAGGAGACTGGATCTTTTTATGATGAAATATGGTCAATTATTGAAATATATTTGATGGAAAAAGAAAGTTATACTTATAATTGATCTTGTTATTGTTGTTTGACATTAGAAATGTCTAAAGTGTTTGGACTTATAATGTATGAATCCTCTTGATGAATGAAATATTTGTGAATTTTCTTGTACTTGATGTGTAACCTTTTTGGGCATTCTATGAATGGAAATGTTAATTATTTCTCTATTTTTCTATCAGTAACATACCCTCTTGGTTTGGAATATATTAAATATATGTCGGGGTGATAGATGTGCTACCCTCTCTAGTGAAAATGAAACTTAATAAATTATCTTTCTTGCATTATTATCCAACTATAACACTGTGAATATGTTTAATTCAAATGTTTGAATGAAGATAAAACTTGATGTTAATTTACAATATACTATGAGGTTTTAAATGAACATTAACCCTCTATAAGGAAAAAGGGAAGACAACTACCATGTAATTAATCATAGACTTGTCTTAAGACCTTTTGGGAATGAATCCAAATGTTATCTTTGGATAGTGGAAGGTGTGCTTCCTCTTGAAGAATTCCTTGACCAGAATAGGAATGTGGGAAAGGAAAATAAATGGGATTAAACTTTGTTTCATTGAATTATAATATAAAAAGAACTTACTTAGAACATAAGTAAGCTAAGGCTTGTGTAAGTAAGTAAGAAAACATCTCTTTAATGTGTGTTAGATCTGTTTATGTAAAATATAAATTAGAATGTTAATGGTATAAAAACATAAATTATGAAATGATTAGGGAGAAGATGTATTTGCATACCTACTTCTAAATGTAGTTTTAACTTAGAACCCTAATGTGCAATGAACCTAGTTTCTCGGTAGGGTTCTTTGGAATTAATCCTCAATGGGGTAATGAATAAGTCATTCACTTTCTAGCTAAGGTATGTTTCCCTAGATGAGGAAACATCATATGGGTGTTGAAACACACAAATCGCTGCAGTGCAAGTACCTTCGGGAAGAATAGGGTCTTCATGAGGATACTATGTTGTAGTTGACATGTTTTAACACCCTTTCAAGTTTATTCATCTAGACTAACATAAATTCTAACTTGATCACAATTCTACCCTAGGTAGAGATAGGGGCATGACCTAGTGTCGAGGTCAACTCATGTTGACTTAGGATAAATAGACACGCCCAATCAACACAAGTTGATTGAGTATGTCTAAATACCCTTAGTCACCATAAGTAGTCCTCCACACTAGGCCATGTTTCTAACCTTGGCTAGGGTTAAACCTTGAACAAGTGGACTGATAAAAGTCAGTGAAGACCATTCTAGATAACAGATCAAGTAGGGTGAAGGACGTATTCCATTTGATGAGTATGTCATCTAGGAATATAAACATGAACAATATGTTTAAATATTTGGCCAAAGTATCACAAGTTGTTGGTTGTCTTATGTCACCTAGTTTAAGAAATGAGATTTTAGATGAATATTGATAATAGATACTCAGATAGGCCTCTTAAACATAACACTTGATACCTTTAAATGGGTAAAATAACCAATTATATATGTTATACACATGATAAAATTAACATGAGAGATCAGTATGACACCGAGTCATGAAATGAGATATTGGTGTTTCACCGTGTCATTTACATTTGAATATGGTATTCTGTTATAAGATTTATTAGCTATGAATGTGTGCTCTAAATTATGTTAATTTAGAATAGATAATATTATGCAAAAAAAACTTCCCCTTGTTTTTGAAGTCTTAAAATGGGAATGTTACATCTTGTTATTAGAGATGAGGGTTACAAATATTTGACCTATTGTTTCCATAATCTAATAAAACTTAAATTTTCTTATTAACAAAAAATGGTTAGAATGAGATAAAATGTCAGAAACAACCCACCACCGGGTGGAGAAGTAGTTACTTCACAAAAACTTGATGAGATCCTTGCTTCCATTTTAGAAACAAGAGATCATCTAAATGTATTAGAACAACAACTAATGGGAAATGAGCGGGATGAAGAAGATGCTAGTAACAACAATTAGGCACCTCTTGGGGAGAACGCCAATACAGAAAATTGGGCATTGATAAAAATAACACTGTCAATGCTAATGAAAATGTACCCAATCATCCTAAGAATAAACAGCAAGATTGCAGATGAACTCCTAATGATTTAAAAAGGATAAGTCCACCCAAGTTTGATGTAACTCCACTAGGAGATGGAGTTGAGAACTAGCGAAGTGAAATTGAGAAGTAATTTTCTATAAGGAACTTCTCAGAGGAAACTAAAGCAATATGGGGAGCTTATCAGCTTTCCCATGAGGCATCTTCTTGGTGGGACAACCGTAAGGACGAGTTAAACATTTATGAAACAAACATCACTTGGGATCAATTTAAAAATTATTTTAGGCAATGATGGTTGCAACAACTTTTCTATGATCAGAAAATGACTGAATTTCAGTACTAGGAGAATTTTATGTAGTAGACACCTAAAATTGGTTACCCAATTTAGTGTCCCCCGCACACGTTTTCCTTCTCAAGTAACCTGGAGCATGTTTATATCACCAATTCTTCATTAGGGTATTATTTAATATTTGATTTAAACATCTATCCTAAGTTTATTTCACCCCATTATGTTTTACCCATAGATAATTAAATATTAACTATTTAATTACACTTTTTACATATATCTTAACCGCTTATCTACCCCATATCAATTCCTAACCTCCCATATCAATTTTATCCATCTATCCCCCCTATTTCTCCTCCCCCCAAACCATGCAGTGGGATATTTCCTATATTTGAGTTAGAGGGATCACTTACATCCTTCCAAAATCACCCTTTTGGCCATTTCAAGAGTCTGTTCCCTAATCGGCGCCGACCGGTACTCGGTCGACACCGATTTTTTGGAGTGGGGCCGATTGCATCTCGGTCAGTGCCGATTACAAATACAATGCCATAATTAAGTTTTGGTTAGACAGAAAGAACGATAGAGAGTTCTGAATATCAAGCCTGAGCATTATCTATCGAGTGAAAGCTAATTCTGTCCAAATCAATCCCTGAGAGGAGTACCATTACTCTGCTCCTACCACATCAACATCACAAGCCTCCACTAATTTCTTGGGGACTCTACTCCTATGTCTAGTGAAGGTGGGGCTTTTTAGCATCCCAAAGCCTCTATAGATCTAGCAGACATTGGTGATCTAGCTTTCACTGTCCATTTCTCAATCTTCCTGCAATTTTTCCCCTATTCAATGCCAACCATCCCCAGTTGACACCGATTCTCTCTAGTCGACACCGACCTATCTCATTCGACACCGATTTTCCTAATCAATGTTAATCGCCTACTGACATGGATAAAAGAATTCAGAGAACAAAAATCTAGCATTGTTTTCACACTTTCCCATTTTCTATTGGTTTCTATCTACTATTTACATTATGTCTATCATTTTTAATCAAAAAATCTAGACATTTACTTACATCTTTTATCATGTATTCTTCTTTCTTTAATTGAAAACATGGACTGACATCCACTGAGGGAGCTTATCGCCTCCTGGACCCACTTTTTGGGCAGTCCACCCAAATATCTTTTAACGTTGTATTTTTCTATCAAGTATCTATGTCTCATAGGTTTCTCAGATCTACTTTACAGGATTTCTCGTTTGTGCCTGTCTTGTCTACATCGGATTTATTTTCCATCTACATCTTCGGATATTTTCTTATCTATCAGGTATTGATTTCATTTGAGTTTTTTAGGTTTTTTGTGTTTAGTTTGGTACATTAACTTGGACAGGTAACAAGCGTGGAAATTCTTGATCTACAATCCGCACGCTGATGGGACCTAACCAAAGTCCCTTATTGGTAAGTTCATTTCTTTTCCATTTTTGAGCTTTTGTTTTGTTTCTTCACTACTTTTTGTCAGTTCTCCTTAAGCATTTCCTTCCTTCATTTTGGTCTTTCTTCTTTCACTTATAATTTACAAAGTTAAAGTTTCTTCTTTCTTGAAAAACTAAATTCCAATTCCTATTTTGAAGATCAATAAATCTTTCATTTGATTTCAAAATTGCATTTTTGATCCGTCTCTTTTTGCAAAATTGTTATTTTCTTGAAAGTTTTCTAGTTCCTTAAATAGAAATTTTCATTCTACTATTATCTGGATATATCTTCTCGGATTAGTTTGTGTGTTTGCTTAACCTTTTTACTGAGCACTTTCCTTGTTTTTGGGACTATTTGAGGGGAAGAGATCAACAACGCACTTTTGAAGGCCACACATCTTGGAGAGCTAAATCTACTGGTATTTATTTTTACGGTGTTTTCTCCTTTTTTTTAGGAACTTAAGAAGAAAAAGAACTTGTTTGTTTGTTTTATATCACATTCAAACATTTCAATTTTGGTGCTTAAAAAGAATTTAATCACATTTGGGAAAGAATTTGTTTGACTTGTTTTCATCAAAATCCAACAATTCGTTCTTAGTGTCTAAAAATAACTTTTCCTTTTTCATTTCTGTTGTATGTTCTTCATCTAGTTTTATAAATAGGCTGGAAAAATTGATCAAAATCGGTAGTGACACTATTTGATTTTTATTTTTGAACCTTGCACACAAAGCCAAAATCACTAGGTATAAAGCATCTAAACAAAAATTCCTCCCCTGGCCTCACCTACTTGGAAGTGACATCTAAGAGGAAGAGCCTACGTGGTACTTGAGCCACACTATAAATTCACAGAATTTCTGGTATATATTGGCAAAGCACCTGACTCCCTTATCACAGCGGTGTGTGAAGTGTGAGGATAGGCCCCTATATCAAGCCACGTCTTGGTATTTTTCTTGAAGTGCCTTCGGGACTCCTCACCAAAACATTCCCCAAACCATCCTTAGTTTGGCTATCGAGTAGTTCTGTTC
This sequence comes from Taxus wallichiana var. yunnanensis, assembly GCA_018340775.1. NCBI lineage: Eukaryota > Viridiplantae > Streptophyta > Pinopsida > Cupressales > Taxaceae > Taxus > Taxus wallichiana. The sequence continues at coordinate 226,465,982 of CM031242.1, forward strand.
TAAAAGTCTTCCCTAATATTTTCTTTCTTAAAAATAGGAAAAATTAAAAGAGATAATCACCTACGGCTGGCAATTGCTTGAATTGTCGTGCATTAGCAAGGTCAATCTTCTTTTTCTATATTTTTTCTTGTTTATGATGGTCTTCACTTAGTTACAATCTAGAAAAATGGCTCAACTGGTCCCTTCTTCATCCAAGACCACCACTAGTGTGGATGTTTCGGCACCCCTCGGGTCTTCCTCGGGACCGCTATTAGTTGGTTCCCCATCTTGGTCATATAATCCTTTCTATCAGCCTAAAGCAATCCCATCACATCTAGCTTCCCCCAGTCCTTTAGAAATATCATCTACTTCTGATATAGAGTATGTTCCTCGTAGGGATCCTGAATTTCAGGCACTCCTTGATCGCAATCCGGTAGCCCTTATGGACTATCTAGTACATAAGTCTGTTCAAATATCTGATCAGGGACCACCAATCCAGCAAGTTTACGATTATCCTCATGAACCATCCCAGGATTTTATAGAACAGTTAGCATATTTTTTCGCCTCGAACCATAGAAGAGGGTGGTGCACCTGTGCCTCCTTTTTCTCTTCCACCGACCATGTCGACTAGTTCTCAAATAGTCTTGCCTATTCCTAGTGCCACAGTTACCTCGGCTATTCCACAACCTACTTTTGAGAAGTCCTCTTCCTTAGCTATAATGGGTGCATCTACGCACTCACAGATTTTTGTTAATTCTTCTATGCCATCCATTACGTCCCAGGATCAGTACCTCTTTATGAATCAACCCCTTCTACGAGTCGGTTGTTTCTGCTTCTCGTCCTATAGTTGGAATTTCTTCCAATTCTTCAAATGCACAGTGACCTTCACCCATCCTCTAGTGTTGGTGCCCTTAATAACCAATCTAGCAGTCAAAAGCCTCATTCAGACCTTGTTCCCCACCATGTCCAATCAAATCAACACCCATGTTTGTTAATCCATTTTGATTCAGTTGACAAGTGTAGGAGCCCACCAATCACAGGCTCCATCTTTCATTCAACCACCTTTTTCTCAACCAGTTGTCATCTCACAACTGTTTATACACAGGATCATTCACAAAAATACCTCACCAGGTGTCACCCAGAATGCCTGGTTATTCCTCTTATCATCTTGTTAATCAACAGATGAATCCCCCATTGACGCCTCAACAAAATCCACCATTCACTTCTTATGTAGGACATACCAGCATGCCTCCTCCTCAATCTGACATGGTCCAAATTATTTTTAAGAAAATCACAAACCTAGAATCCTCTACCAAAGGGGCTCATCCTTCATACTCTTTTGAAGAAGTATGTAATGAACCGATTCATCCATCAGTAGCTTTTAAGCATTATCCTCCCCAATGGGAACTTCTTAAATTTTTAAAATTTCATAGTTAGGAGGACCCTCAATAGCACCTGCGAGCATTCAAACACAGTTGCTACCTTATAGTCCAAGATCAAGAGCTTATGCTCCATACTTTCCCTATGTTTCTAGCAGGGCTTGCTTTAGACTGGTACAATAACATTCCCCAAGCATTCCCTATTTTCTTTCTCTCAATTATCCCAGATGTTTGTTGAAAATTTTTCAATAAACATCACACATAAGATCTCGATTACAGATCTTTACAACATTCGCCAATTCGATGATGAGTCTATTACGGTCTTTGTAGCTCGTTGGAGAGGGATAATAAATTAATTATCTTTCTCACTCCCTCAATCTCAACAAATCGAGTTGTTTACTTGGTCTTGCGCTAATCATATTTATTCCAATTTAAGGAGTCAAACCTTTCATACATTTGAGGAAGCCTTCTACAATGGCACGTAAACTCGAGTCCCGTGCCATTGAATAAGGGAAGTTAAAATTTTTCTCTAAATCTAAACCAGATTTTTCTCGGTTTACAAAATCAAACCCTTCCACTTCTAATAAAGACAAGAATCAGGGGTCCACCAATGCTATCATATTTAAAACCTCAAGAGCTGACACCACTTCTAATCAAACACCTCGAAGAGACTCTTCATCTTCTCGAAAAGGACCCTCATCATCTCGATCTTTTACTTCATTGGGGGAATCATATGCTTCTATCTTAGAAAAAATGTTGGAAGTTCACATGATCGAATTTCCCCATTAGAAATTTTGATGAAAGCCAAGAATGACCATTCTGGTATAGGGAAAATGACTTCTATCATTATCATAGAACCAAAGGCCATGACATTGAACGATGTCAGACCTTCAAAAATCTTGTCCAAAAATTCATTGATAAAGGCGAGCTCATTCTGGATAACCCAAATGCTCCACCAAATTAGGCACTTGATGTTTTTAAATAACCTTTTCCAAATCATTCCCCAAACAATGATGCTTGAGTCTCAAAACCAAACACAAATATTATCGATTCATTTCTAATGAAGAATCTTCTTCTAAACATAAGCCATATGCGAACACATTGACCAAATCGAACCTCCTTCCACTCCACTGATCACTTTGGGATTCCACCATCTTCAGATAGTCCGTCTTTGAATATTCCCACATTGTTAGAGATGGATTCATCTCTCTCTGCCTCTTTATCTGATCTTCCATCCATGCCCGAGATAGTGTCATCCTCATCTGTCTCATCATCAGATATTCTTTCGATGCTTGAGGCATTTACATCCCTTCGAGTTTCCACCATGAATACATCTACTTTTGTTTCTCCCATTTTTGTTGTGACTATGCCATTGGTAAACATACCTATAGTTGTACCAACTTCTATGGAAGCATCTTCGATTTTGACTCTTCCCATTTCCTTTCCTACAGTAGTTACACCCACAATTACTATACCAGAAGTATCTCCCTCACAAGGAACTACTTCATCATCCACTTCTTCCATCACCGATACTATTTTTCCTATTAAGGGAAAATCTAAAGAAATAGCACCAGCACCTACACTCTCGGTTCCTGAACTTAAACCGAGACAACTAAAGTCTAATGTTACATCATCAGTACCTCCTCATCTCCTTCCCCGAAAAGGTTACAATCACCTTATGCGGTTGAAGTTGTCACCATCCTGAAAAAGGAAAACCCATATTTCAGACTATTAAGACTCTTGGTGCTTTCTCCCAAAAATATCTCTCTGTGCCTCATAAAATATTAGATTTATCAACTGGGAAGGCGTCTTCTTCTATAATACCATTAGAACCATCATCTTCTTCTTCTACAACACCTTCTTTGCTGGTGCCTTATAAAGTGAATTTACCCACTAGAAAGGCATCACCTCTTTTATCAGGACCATCATCTTTGTCACCAAAAGCCAAGGCACCCTCTGTTCCTCGATCAGACCTATTTTGGGAGCTCCTCCCTCATCTAAATCGGCATTATCTAAATCATCATCTGTTTCAACCAAGCAACCTTCTTTATCTCTAAAGACCACAACACTTGTCACATCTTCATCATCTTCAAAATCTATCTTAGGAGCTCCTCCTCCACAGAAATCAATCTGCCTCACTTTCTTCCATCTCAAGTGTCCAAGGCTACTTCTCTCAATGTCTGAAAAAGTAAAATGATCCCTAAAAAGATTGTCAAACCAGACATGCAGGTTCTTTTACCTTGGTAGTCTGTTGAGGAAAAAGAGGCACCTTCGTCATCTCTGTCCTCATCTTTGTCTACTAGATTCTATACTGAAATTCTTCACCAACTTATCCAATCTTCATCCATATCTCTTCCTCTAATCAAACCCTATAATCCTAAAGGATTAAAACCTTCTTGGTTCAACTCTAATTTGATTTGTGCTTACCACCGCACCCCAGGACATGACACCGAGGGATGTAAAGCCCTTCAATCTATCGTTAACAACCTCTTGGAAGAGAGTGATATTCTTTTGGAAGAGGAGGAGGAACAAGTATCTCCTATCATCTCAACTACATCTGAGCCTCAATGATCTACTCAGGCCTCTATTTCTATTAATTCCACTCCGGATGGTCTTCCACCTTCTCAAATCAACACGATTCATATCGCCACTAGAACACAACAATATGATAATCTATCATCATCTACATCTCGGCCACGGGTTGTCATTTCTATAGCCCCTGAAGGCATTCCTCCTTCCACATCAGCCTCGAGACCTAGGGTCTCTATTCGTGCTTCACCTCGGGCTCAGATTCCCATGTCAGTAGAGGAGAGTGTTATGAAACAACTTACCCATGCTCCGGTCAAAATGTCTCTTTTTGACCTCATTCAATCATCTCCACAAAGCATTGCTAGGCTTTGATTGATAATCTGTGCCATATCGCAGTGAATTTAGATGAGCCCCAACCTGTTGAGATGATTGTTGGATTGAATAAACCGTCAACCACCATTTCCTTTGAAGATTCAGAAATTCCTTCCCTTTCTTCCAAGGATTTGGAGGCTCCCCTCTTTATCACAGTTCAAATCAACAACACTATGTTAAAACGCACTATGATCGACAGTGGTGCTGCACTCAATGTCATTTCCTCACACACATTCAAGCAACTTAAGTTACCAAAGAACGTAGTGTCACCACCACCTTTCACCCTTCGATCATTTAACGATCAGCTAGTAGTTACTTTAGGAACTGTGGTCCTGCCCATTTGAGTAGGTAAGAAGCTGCTTCATGAGCTATTTTACATTGTTAAAGGAAATTCCACTACAATATGATCCTTGGATGCTCTTGGGTTTGTGCAATGCATTGCATCCCATAAACCCTTCATCGATGCTTAAAATATCAGTATGAGGGCAAAATCTATACTCATCCAGGAGATCCTTTTCCTTCGCATAATGTGACATAACCATAGGGTCTGTCCCTCTAAAGGAGAATGCTTGTTCTCTTGACAAGGCTTCATCCTCTTCCATACCTACAACAAAACTACAGATTTACAAAATCTAGAAGAGATGTTGCAGCGTTTCTCACTAGGAGAGATTCCTCTTCTCTCTTTTGACGCCCATCTCAAACCTAATGAGTATGGTAGACCAGACAAACAACCTGAATATCAGTCAAGTATCGGTCACATCGTCACCATTGGTCTACCCAATCAATGAACTAAATTCATTTACGGTGGTCTTGATACACCTCACTATCATCCAGATTCTCCTCCTAGGGCCAAACCCTATTCAGCAAGGTTTGATTGTCTACAGAATCCCACGTTTGTAAAAACTTATTTATATCAATGTGCGTGGAAGGGTTTTGGCCTGGGAAAGTATGAACAGGGTGTGCATGACCTCACGTCCATTCCAACTCTCAAACCACATCAAAAATTTGGTTTAGGATTTAAACCTCTTTCAAAAGCCACCATCACTATTCTCGATGAGCCTCTTTCCATTGAGGAGCCATCTTCTCCCGCCAGGTCAGAAGCATCATTTGATGTGGATGATACCATTTCCATCCCATCTAACTTTTTTTTTAGTCAATACCATTTCCTTAGGGCCGTTGACCTATAAAACTAATGAAAAATCCACTTCCATACCATTAGTCTTCCCTAAAATAGTTGGAGACGACTCTCCTACTATCAACACTATCCACTGTGGGGATGATGATTCTGTCCTCTCCTATCTGGGGGTAGAGGATTCCTTTCTTCCTAAGACCATTCCTTTTGATACATCTACACTTCTCAACGAAGCCACTATCAACCTTAATATAGGGACTTCTAAAGACCCTCGCATCATTAAGGTCGGCCAATCTCTTAATCCACAAGAGTTAGGAGACTTCACCACTTTTCTTTCCAACCATCATCAAGCCTTTTCTTGGTCATATGAGGATACTCCAGGACTCGATCACGATATCATAGTCCATAATATCATTACTCTTCCAAACATCAAATTGGTTAAGAAAAAAATTACGTAAAATGCACCCTCGAGTAGCCCTTCTTGTTAAAGAAGAGTTGCGAGTGCTTGCTTTACTACTAACTTCATCCAACCCATTGATTATCCACAATGGGTTTCAAACGTAGTTCCGATAACCAAATCTCTTTGGGAATATTTGAATTTGTATCTTGACTTCAGGATCTTAATCTTGTTTGTCTAAAAGATGATTTTCCTCTACCTAATATCAACCAATTCATGGATTTAACTGCAGGTCATGAGATGCTTTCTCTTATGGATGGTTTCTCTGGGTATAATCAAATTCTCATCGCACCAGAGGACCAACATAAGACTTCCTTCATAACTCCTTGGGGAACTTTCTGTTATCGTGTCATGCCTTTCGGTCTTAAGAATGCAAGAGCAACCTATCAGCGAGAAATGACCTACATCTTCCATGATCTCTTACACAAAACTATGGAAGATTACGTCGATGATCTCCTCGATAAATCCAAATGCCGTCAGGATCATATTTTCATTCTTACACCTCTCTTTGAGAGGCTCATTCACTTTTTTCTTCGCCTAAATCCATCTAAATGCATGTTTGGCGTTCTCACTGGTAAACTCTTAGGATTTATCATTTCTATTAGGGGTATTGAAGTTGACCCCACAAAAATAAAAGCTATCCTTGAGATGCCTCCCCCTTCTAACTTAAAGCAACTCTGTGGTCTTCAAGGACACCTTCAATCAGTGCATCATTTTATCTCGTAACTTTCGGACCATTGTCAACCTTTTCATCATCTCCTCCGTAAGAATGTTCATTTTGAATGGGATGAGAATTTCCAAAAGGCCTTTGATGATCTCAAAGCTTATCTTCTTTCTCCACCTGTGCTTACACCTCCACATGAAGGGGAGCCATTCTATCTTTATATTTATGTGACTAACCATGCTTTAGGAGCCATGATCTCACATCGGGACGCTAGTGGTAAAGAACAAGTTGTCTATTACATCAGTCGCACTCTTCATGAGTATGAAACATGTTATTCGAAGCTGAAAAGTTGTGTTGTGCTCTCTTCTTCACAACTTCTAAGCTTCGTCACTACCTCCTTAATCACAAAACTTACATTGTCACAAGTGTCAATCCACTCAAGACAATGCATGCAAAGCCTTATCACAATGATCATATTACTCGTTGGCTCATGCTCATGATAGAATTTGATCTCAAGTTTATCCCACAAAAATCTATCAAGGGTCAGGTCATTGCAGATCAATTAGCTGATACTCCTCTTCTGGACACCCAAATCCCCCTCACTCAATTCCCCGATGAGTATATCCAACAAATTGATTTTGGTCTTTCTCCATTTAAAGTAAAAATCTTCTTTGATGGATCCAAATGTCAGCAAGGGGGAGGTGCAGGCTTCGTCATGATTCCTTCTTGGGGTGCACCTATCCCTGTCGCACACAAACTTAACTTTGAGTGTACCAATAATATGGCCAAATATGAAGCTCTTGTTTTAGGTCTTCAAAATGCCATTAATCTTAGCGCTCGCCATATCAACATCTTTGGTGATTTTGAGCTCATTGTTAATCAAGTCACTGGTGTCTATCAATGTAAAAATGATATCCTTCAAAAATATCGCGATATTGTGCTCTTTCAGCTTCAATCTTTTGATAAATTTACTATCCAAGATATTCCTCACACTACGAATTGATTCATAGATACAATGGCTTCTTTAGCCTCACTTATTCCACCTTTTACCGAAGACTCGTGACTTTATGTGGTTGTGTAGCGTTTAGACCAGCCATCTCATCTCAAGCGATTGACTTCGATTAATGTCATCAGGAACCGACACTCAAGATAAGTGGTATCATCACGTTGTTGATTATCTATCCCATTCAAGTGCTTCCTCTAGATCGACTTCCAATGGTAGAAAATATTTTATCCTACGCACTAATTGCTATATTATTCTAGGTGGAATCCTCTACAAATGTGGTTTTGATGGTATTTTGCTTCGATACCTCAAAACCCCTAAATCATCTAATGCTATCTAGAAGGTCCATAACGGTATATATGGTGGACATTTTAGTGACTTGGTCTGTAGCTAAACGCATCTTACTTTTAGGCTATTATTGGCCTTCTCTTAATCGAGATTGTTGTGAATACACTAAGAAATGTGTCAAGTGTCAACAACATTCTAATCTTACACATATCCCTAGCCAGGCCTTGTAACCTGTAGCAGATTTGTGGCCTTTCTCACAATGGGGTCTTGATCTCATCGGTCTCATCAATCCCCACTCTTCACAGTGTCATCATTCCATCATTACTACCACAGAATACTTTACTAAGTGGGTGGAAGCTATTCCTCTTTCTTCAACCAAAGCTAAACCCATTGTTGATTTTTTCTATCAACACATCATTTGTCGCTTTGGTGTCCCACACAAAATCATCACAGACAATGGTAAATCTTTCAAAAAAATTGATTTGTAGAACCTCTATGATGCTTTCAATATCAAACTTAGCTTTTCTTCTCCATACTATCCCCAAGCTAACGGCCAGGCCGAGGCTTCCAATAAAACTTTGCGTAATATCCTCGCAAAGGTAACTAGTCGAGCTGGTAGGGATTGGCATTTACATATCCCTTTTGTCTCTCTGGGCTTATCGAACTAGCATTCATACTCCTACTAGTGTTACTCCCTTCTCTCTTGTTTATAGGTCCGAGGTTGTTCTTCCTTTGGAAGTCCGGATCCGTCTCTTCATGTCTCTATCGAGAGAATTTGTTTCCGATGAGGACTATCGTCAAAATTGTCTAGCACGGCTTGAATTTCTCGATGAGCATCATCTCAATGCTCTTGAGCATCATCAAGTCTATCTTGAGCATGTCAAACATGATTTTAACAAGCACTTACAACACCGTGACTTCAAAGTTGGTGATCTTGTTCTTAAGGAAAACCAAAATGTCACTACACTAGAAAGGAGTTAACATGGTAAGTGTGCTCCTAACTGGATGGGTCCATACGTAATCACTCATAAATATGGGTCTAGGGCTTATCATTTATCTTCCATAGATGGTGTACCTAAAATGGAACCTCTTAATGCCTTGCATCTAAGGCCCTTCTACTATTAAATTCTATCTTACACGATCTTAGTCATAAAATAGATCTATCATCCATCTATAACTAGTCATATATTTTTGTAGTGATTCAGAACTATGTGGTTCTCCGTGTTATGTCTTTTTCTACCTTAAAATATGAGTATCGTGGCTCGGGACACCTTAATCACTTCTTCATCCTGTCCCAAGTGTCTCTCTTAATTGAATCTACTCGGGGCATGAGTACGTGCTTTTATACATTTTCTTCCCCTCTATCTGATCTATCTAGGTCTACACTCAGCTTCTTTCAAGAAGCTCTAAAAGCTCCAAAAAAAAAGGGGGGTACTATCCTAAAAATTCCCAAAAGATAGACTGATCCCTCGAAGGACATATATCTATGCATTATCAAATGAATCAAAAGATATAGACCATTCCCTTGAAGGATGGCTATCATCACATTCAAAATACAGACCGCTCCCTTGAAGGATGGTTGTTTGTTCCATGGAATTTCCAAGGCTTCTCACATTGATCAGCCTTTGCAGTAACAGACTTCCTCTTCGGCCAGTTTGTTCACTTTTTAGCATCACTGAAAGACTTCTCGTATCAATCAGTCTTTCTATATCTAGCAAACTTCCCGCATTGATCAGTTTGCTTTTCTATCAAAACAAAAATCATGAATCTGAGATATAAGACCTTTTTCGATCATATGGAGAACCCTATTTTCCCAATATGAGCACGTATTCTGTTCTTTCTAAATTTTGACAAGATACATACTTACTTCTCCTTCCATTTACCTCCTAGATCTGGTTTGTGACTAGCTAGTGTCAGGTTTATTTTAACCTCATATATGGCCTTGTATGCATGGTCTTTTGGTTTCCTATCAAAGTCTCTATTTATGGTCGGTTAGGGGCCTAGCTTATCATTCTTTTTCTTATCTAGGTGTATTGCTTTTATTTCTAATCAGGGTCATTTCATTACATCCTTTAGCGCATTTCCCATTATTATTTGTTATTCATCCAATTAAATTGACATTTAACATGTTAATTTAGTCAAAATGTATCATCTATCTATATTCATCTTATCTACTTTTTCCAAAAAACATATCAAAGCATGTATTGCAAACACATGTGAATCTACCTATCTATTTTCATCAAAATTAAATTAACATCTTAAACATATCAAATCTATCAATCATATCTATCCATCTATCCATCTATCATCTAAAAACGTGTCCATCCAAGTTACACTACATCTATCTATATCTATTTTTCATCAAAATTAAATCCACATATCAATCACATCAAATCACATCACATATATCTATCCTCTATGTCTATGTCCATCAAATCACATCTATTTATCTGCTATCAACATATGTCTATATCCATCAAAATTATGCTACATCTATCCATATCTATTAAAATTAAATGCATGAGTACAATCATATGACACAGAAAATGATGAATCAATATATATATATATATATATATATATACATGAGTGTGTCTGTACAAAAAGAATGGATAGCTTTCAATCAAGCCATCTATATCATAATCTATATCGTAAAATCAAGGCTACATCAATATATTGATACAAAAAAATAGTCATATCTATATCGTAAAATCTGATAGGTGGAAGACACTATCTCCTCCGCCCTCCTCTGGTCCAGGCTGTCTCTCCTGGCCACTACCTATCGAGCTAGAAGAAACTACTGTTGGGCACCTATCGCCACCACGATCTCTCTCGGTACTCCCTCCCTCTGATGCACCACTAGCTATGGCTATCACTAATCTCCTCCTCACACCGTAACGAGGTACATCAAGGGCATGTTGTGCCAGGGCATCCTCATAGTATCTCACCTCAGCGAGGAGAGATTGATAATTTCTCAGAGCTCACCGTACCAAGTGCTCGTAATGGCACTACCGGGTGCTGCTGGTGGTGGCTCCTACTCTTGTGTACCCTATGACCATGACCCGGACTACGACATAGTCCCTGTATCACCATATTTGGCCCTGAGGGCCAATCTGTGCCGATGGTAGCAATCCCTCTTGGATCATTGTATCCGCCACCGACATGTTGTGTCTCTCTCTAGTATCAATACATCCCTCTCCTCTGTCAGATCTCTAATCTCCTCAAGGGCAGCCTAGTGTGTCTGTGTCAGGGTAGCATGCTCTCCCTCTAGCCTCTCCAACACTGCAACTATGTCCTCCTTTGCTCGCGTCATGGATCTTTGGTAGGTGTTGTGGTAGCTCTATAGAATATCATACCACATAGCAATCATCTACTCCAACGTCATCATCACCATCGAATCGGTAGATCGGTCTCTCTGCTATCTCACTTGTATGGCCTGTAGGTGGTCAGAACTATCTGAACTAGGCCGAACTACCTCAATACCCGTATAAATGGGATGTACTCCCACATATACCTGCGGCCCCTAACCACCATACTCTATCTCAACTCTACGGGTGAGCCTCCTGATCGGCCCATGTCAGATAGACTCGATATGGTCTCCAAATGACCTGCTCAGTGTCGGTGTCTCGAAACACTCAAGCATACCACTCTGCAGATCTCCCTGTATCTCCCGGGGCCATGTCACCTGCCATCGTCGGAATCCATAATCGAGGGCCCCGCTGCTCATCGGGCATCCATGGAAGCCAGATGGCACGATCACGCTTATGTGCTCATATGCCCAGCAATGGAGCACAAAGCTAACATCGATACCTGTCCACCTACCAGGTGGTGTACATCCATAACTCATAGTATATCTGAGCTATCAGGGCATTGGCAAATGTGAACACATGTCTAAACTGCAGGATGTCACACACACAGTCTAGTAATAGCAATGGAAATCTCCCACCTCCTAAATTTGGCAGAGTAAAATAGGAGATCGCCATCTGAATCAGTTCTATCCATCTACTCCTGACATCACCCTGTCTATAATGTGAGGCTATCCTCACTACCCTAGACATTATCTCTAAATCATCTTCCTTGTCCCCATACAATGATAAATCTTAGGAATCTCTTTTGCTGCTCTTGTGGAGTAATCTCAATCAGTCCATGGTGATTAGTAGCCTTAGGATCCTATATATATCCTCGTGGGTGATGGTCATCTCACCCGTCCTGAACCAAAAAGTGCATGTCCTGCTATCCCATCATCGTACTAGTGCTCGCATCAGCTCTACATCTCGAGGCACCCGTCGGTAGTATCAGAAGCCCCAAGCCCGGCTAGCTCTAGGTGATGCCAATCGTGTCAGTCACATCAGGGAGAATGGTCTCTAGAATCTCGAGAATAACATCCTGCATGTGTAACACCTCTCGTGCCTACATCCACAACATCAAGAGTAATGTTAGCTTCCCATTTATCCAAATCGAACATCAAAAACACATTCTATCATCTTATCAATCTATTCGGTCTAATCGGAATCGATTTAGTTCAATTGGCATCGATCTGACCTAGTCGACATCGATTTAAGTGAATCGGCACCAATTTCATCTAATCGGCGTCGATTTATCCAATCGACGCCGATTGGGAGGTAGAGTGTCCAAAACACTCTGGCCTCCCACTTATTCCATTTTTTCTAAAAATTAGTATCCTAATATGCTATTTAAGGATCAAACTATATAGCAAGTTTGGGTAGATCCACTTACCCCAGGTCGTGTCCTCTTCCACTTCTGACTGCTCCCAGAGGCTTCCATGTTGCTCAAAATCAGTTTTTGACTCTCTCTAAATCAATCATCGTAGTCTAAATAAATCGTTCATGTTTTCCTTTTGCATATTTATATGGGCTCGAAGTACGGATCAAGTGCTGATTTTTATGGTAAGCACCGATTTGTGTGGTTGTCACCAATTTATTTAGTCAACATTGAATTTAGCTTGATTGACATCGATTTAGGCCTATCGCTATCGATTGGTTGCACTTTTCTTCTTCACCTCACTTTCTTCCATCTCCTAATCTTTTTTGCCATAGTGTTGCTTTGCTTGGCTTATTTATCTGGTCATTATTATGCTCGAGTGTTGCCTTTTGGCACATACTTTCGATATTCTCACCCATTTTGAGTCTATTCCCTGTACATGGGGCACTCACATTTTTGGCAGCTTAAAGATAACGGGTCTGTAGGCACTAACGTCGTTTGCTTCGCAGACCGTCTGGTTATCCCTACCAATGTGTCTCTCTTTAGGTGCTACTATTTTGTAGCCCTCCTTACACTCACGGGTCTGTAGGTACTAACGTCGTCTCATGCGAAGACCATCTAGTCTGCCCTACCAATGTGAGTTCCTTAGGTTGCTGCCTTTTTATTATTTTTGTGCGTCATTAATGATCAGATCTACTCCAAGCATCTAGCTGGGGCATCCTACATTTTCATCTACCTTTTTCAAACTTGGGATCGGTTGCTCTTTCGGGGCCCATCCCATCCCTAGTTTGAGGGGGATCACATCATCACTTTTTCTTCCTTTCTTCCAACTCCTTGTTTTTGTCTTGCAACTTTTCTTATCGCAAGTTACTCGACAAAAAGGGGCAAAATGTAGACACCTAAAATTGGTTACCCAATTTAGCATCCCCCGTGTGCGTTTTCCTTCTTAGGTAACCTGGAGCATGTTTATATCACCACTTCTTCATTAGTGTATTACTTAATATTTGATTTAAACATCTATCCTAAGTTTATTTCACCCCATTATGTTTTACCCATAGATAATTAAATATTAACTATTTAATTACACTTTTTACATATATCTTAACCGCTTATCTACCCCATATCAATTCCTAACCTCCCATATCAATTTTATCCATCTATCCCCCTATTTCTCCTCCCCCAAACCATGTAGTGGGATATTTCCCGTATTTGAGTCAGAGGGATCACTTGCATCCTTCCAAAATCACCCTTTTTGGCCATTTCGGGAGTTTGTTCCTGATCGGCACCGACCGGTACTTGATCGACACCGATTTTTAGAGCGGCACCGATTGCATCTCGGTCGAGGCCTGATTACAAATACAAGGCCAGAATTTAGTTCTGGTTAGACAGAAAGAATGACAGAGAGTTCTGAATATCAAGCCTGAGCATTATCTATCGAGCGAAAGCTAATTCCATCCAAATCAATCCCTGAGAGGAGTACCATTACTCTGCTCCTACCACATTGACATCACAAGCCTCCATTGATCTCTTGGTGACTCTGCTCCTGCATCTAGTGAAGGTGGAGCTTTGTCAGCATCCCAAAGGCTCCTGCAGATCCAGCAAACATTGGTGATCTAGCTTTCATTGTCTGTTTCTCAATCTTCCTGTAATTTTTCCCCTAGTTGACGTCAACCATCCCGGTCGACACCAATTCTCTCTAGTCGATGTCGATCTATCTCAGTCAACGCTGATTTTCCTAATTGACTCCAATCTACCTGTAGATAGGTAAAAGAATTCAGGGAACACAAATCTAGCATTGTTTTCACACTTTCCCAATTTCTATTGGTTTATTTCTGCTATTTACATTATGTCTGTCATTTTTAATAAATAAATCTAGACATTTACTTACGTCTTTTATCATATATGCTTCTTTCTTTAATTGAAAACGTGGTGACATCTGCCGAGGGAGCTTATTTCCTCTTGGACCCACTTTTTGGGTATTCCACCCAAATATCTTTTAACGTTGTCTTTTCTGTCAAGTATCGTGTCTCGTAGGTTTCTCATATCTACTTTACGGGATTGCTCATGTGCTCTGTCTTGTCTACATCGTCTTTCCTTTCCATCGGATTTCCTTTCCATCTACATCTTTAGATCTTGTCTTATCTATCGTATTGATTTCATTTGAGTTTTTAGGTTTTTGTGTTTAGTTTGGTACATTAACTTGGATAGGTAACCGCAGAAATTCTTAATCTATAGTTTAATAAGCTCTAAGTACATACCTCAAGTATAAGACTAACAAGAAGTTCGGGATATGGAAATTCATTATGGGGTTAAATCCCAATATAGGTGGTGAATTAGATGTTCATAGCCCACCCACTATGGATGGGGTTGTTAAAAAATCCATAAGGAAAGAGTAGAAATTGAAAGCAATATCTACCCATAAGGAAGAAATCGAAAGAAAATTCCTAATTATTCTTCGTCCCTTGCACCCATAAAGGGACCATGGAAAATTTTAGCATGAATTTTTTTGTTATTGCTAATAATAACAAGAAAACTATAACAAATAAACTTTTGCTAATGTACGAAACAATTTTTTCAAGAACAATAATAATAGACAAAAAGTCCTATGGAGGAAAGAATGCTAACTTTAAGGTGCAATAAATTTTAGCCTAAGAAAGGACACGTAGAAGGCTTCTAGAATTGTGGCAAGGATCATTATGCAAATTAGTGTCCTCTAAGGAAGGATGACTGTAATCAGCAACATAAGATACATGATGTGGTAGTTGACAAACAAGGTAAAAAGAAAGTTACGCCTATAGAAGTTCAAGATAAGTTATTTGGTATACCTATTACTATATTTTATGATTACAAAGCTACTAAATTCTTTATTTCTACTAAATTAACTTCAAAATTAAAAATAAAAGATGGAAAATGGATAAATCATGTGTTGTATATTATGGAAATAATGTTTTCCACATAGTTAATACGTGTATTTTTGGAGAATTCTTTGACTTGCCTAGTTTTTCAACTTAATTTTATCTTTTTACATTGCTCCTTTGGGATCTTATGATGTAATCATAAGTGTTAAATCACTTGCTAAACATAAGGAAAAGGTTTATTGTTTTGAAAAACATACTAGTTGACTAGATGACCTACAAAAAATAGTAGAAATTTAGGGGGTAAAACACAAGATTTTAGTTAGGAAATTTTTAGCCATGCAAACTTAATAAGGCCAAAAAAAAGGCTGCATTTTTTATGCAGTGAAAATTTCTGAAACAACAAAAGGAAATAGTGACTTCTTGGAAAGATACCCTTTATTCTACGAAATTTCAGTAATGTTTTTCCGAAAGAGCTGCCCGGTCTTCCACCCAAACGGGAGTTTGATTTAAGGATTGAGATCAAGTCGGGAACCAAATCTATTTCCAAGGATCTGTATCGAATGACTACCATTGAATTGGTAGAGCTTAAGGCACGATTTGCAAGAATTACTTTCTAAATTTTTGATAAGGCCAAGTATCTCACCTTGAGGAGCAATGGTATTTTTTGTGAAAAAGAAAGATGGAAGACTTAGATTGTGCATTGATTGTAGGATTTTAAACAAGGCTAGCATCAAAAATAGATATCCACTTCCTAGAATAGATGATTTGTTTGATCAAATGTGTGGTGCATCAGTATATTCTAAGATAGATCTTCAATTTGGATATCATCTAGTAAAGAATAAAGGATGAAGATATTCACAAAACAACTTTTAGGACAAGGTACAAATATTATGAATTCACAGTTTTACCTTTTGGTTTGACAAATATACCCGCAACTTTTATGAATTTAATGAATAATTATTTTCAAGAATACTTGGAAAAATTTGTGCTCATATTCTTGGATGATATTCTTATATATTCTAAAATCATTAATGAGCATCATGATCATTTGAAGATAGTTCGGAAATCTTAAGAAAGAGAAGATTACATGGTAAGTTTTCCAAATGTTCTTTGTACAAGACGAAAGTGCACTATTTAGGACATGTCATAAGTAAAGATGGAATAGGTGTATATCCATAAAAAATTGTTGCAATAAATGAGTGGCCTGCACCCAATAATGTACATGAAGTTAGAAGCTTCATGGGTTGTCCTGGTTACTATAGAAAGTTTTTGAAAGAATTTTTGAACTTTGCTGCACTAATAACTTCATTACGAAAGAAAGATAAGAAATTTTTGTGGAGTGAAAAATGTGAATTTTCATTAAAGAATCTAAATAAGAAACTTACATATGCACCTAATTTGGTTGTACCTGGTTGAAATGGAGACTTTACTATAGTAACAGATGCTTCCAGGGAAGGGCTTGGAGTTATCTTATTGCAAAATGAGCATGTTATATCATATGAAATTAGAAAACTCAAGTTACATGAACTGAACTATGCTCTCTATGACCTAGAGCTTGTTGTCAAATTTCATGAACTTCAAGTATGGAGGCATTATCTTCTTGGTAGAAATTTTGAATTAAAGATTGACCATCTTGGGCTGAAGTATATTTTCACTCAGCCAAATCTGAATGTAAGACAATGAAGGTGGTTAGAATTTCTATCTCAGTATGATTTTGACATAAGTTATATAAAAGGCAAGGAAAATAGAGTGGTAGATGCACTAAGTCGTAGGAAACATATTTCTGCACTTATAATGTTGAGAACTCAGTTTAAGGATGAAGTAAAAAGTTTTATGGAATCTGATTCTTATTTTTAGCAAGTAAAAACAACACTTGCTACACATCTAAATGATGTGAGATACATATTTTTTCACTTTGATGACAAAGGAATCTTGAGATATGATGATAGAGTATATATATACCTTCGAGAAATGAATTAAGGAGTAAATTGTTAACTGAATTTCATAATTCACCTTTTTTAGGACATCCTGGCATTAAGAAAATGTTTTACGATATAAAACAACAATATTTTTAGAAATGGATGAAAAAGACATATATATTTTATGACTAACTATTTAGAATGTCGGCATGTTAATTCGAACATATGCATCTAGTTGGTTTAATGTACCCTCATAGCATAACTCACTATAAATGGCAAGTAATTAACATGGATTTTGTTCAAGGTCTACCTATGTCAAGAAATAAGCATGATGTTATTCTTGTTGTTATTTATAAACTAAAAAAGTGACACATTTTATTGCCGGTAATCTTTGGGATGATTCACTTGTTGTAGAAAAAAATTGTACATGAAATTTTCAGATTGCACGGAGTACCTAAATTGATAATATCAGATAGATATCCGAGAATGACATCTAAATTTTTAGAAACACTTAATGTAGCCTTAGTAACTAAACTAAATTTTAGTTCAACATGCCATCCAAAACAGATGGACAAACCGAAAGAGTTAATAAAGTTTTGGAAGATATGTTATGAATGGATTGCATGGATCAATAGTAAAAATGGGAAGAGTACCTTCCATTAGTTGAATTCACTTATAATAACATATATCACACCTCTCTTAAAATGACACCTTTCAAAGCATTATACGGAAGGATAGGTAGAACTCCAAAGAAGTTGGGATATCATAGAGGAAAGAGAGGTAATTGGACTGAGATCGTTCATGAAATGGAAAAACAAGTTAAAATGATTCATAAAGGTTTAAAGGAAAGGTAGATAGGAAAAAATGTTATGCGAGACTTAAAAAGGGTTTAAAAAAATTTAAACTTAGTGAGAAGGTATTTTTGTGGGTTAAACTAAAAACTATTTCTATAAATTTTGGCAAGGCTATCAAGATATCACCTCATTATGTGGGACCCTTTGAAATTATTAAAATAATTAACCCTATAGCTTATCGTTTATCTTTACCACATTCTTTATCACGAATGCATGATGTTTTCCATATTTATTTACTTAAGAAATATGTTTTGATTTATCATATGTGTTAAATTGGAATTCCTTGTAGATCTAAAAATTAGGAATAATTGTGATTAAACTCATTCGAGTACTAGAAACTCACCAGTTACACTTAAGAAATCATGAAATAAGTCAATGCAAGGTCTAGTGGGACCAGTTTAATGAAGAAAGTGCAACCTAGGAAAACCTCAAAGACATGAAAATTTCTTTTCCACATTTATTTGAGTAGAATTGATTTTGTTGATTGATAAAACTTGAAGATTTTATTCTTAGCATATCAATAAACCTGTCAGTTTTGGGCAGATACTAAATTCTTTAGTATTGAAACAACTATTTTAATGTTGAATAATTATGAAAATTTGAATTTCTCAAATTTGGTTCTGTTATGAACTTATGAATGAAATAATTATATTTTGGTTATATTCTTGATTGAATTTATTTTGACTAAGTTAATCATCGGACAATGATGCTTTTTAGGAGGGAGGTATGTAACACCTCCAACATGACTAGTACCTATGATGACTTCTACTTTAGAAGGTACAAATGTTGACAGGTGATTTTTTCTTAAGACGGTGTACTCTTATGACTTTAGAAATCATGTTTGCAAGTAGAAAATAATTCATCTATTGAGCAGGTACATTCTATCATGTTTTTGTTTTATTTAATAGAGAAATCCACCTCGTTATGCAGAATTAATTCACTGCTTGAATTGAGAAATTTAGTTTCTATTTCATAAATTATTCTTTTAGAACAACATTACCTTGGATCAATTCCATTGATCCAAGGTATGCTTTTAATTCATGACTTTGTGGTCATAACGACCAAGTCAGTTAGATTAGGTGATCTCTATATTCTAATTGTGCTAAGGAAAGGATGAAGTCTTCAGATCTGTTGTATATTGAATTTCGATGTCATGGCTGGTTCTTCTTTTGTTAGCATGCAATGTTTTCTTTGATCGGGAACCTATTATAACTATGTCTTAATGTTAGTAACTATAGCCTAAAGCTAAGTCTAACCTATGTCTCTATGATATTTTGTTAATTATAATGTTAAGACTTTAACTAAAGACCTACCTATGGACCTATGTTGATTTCCTAAATTAATGTTAACCTAACTATGGGAATGGCTAACCTAAGGGGGCCTAAGGGATGACATGGTAATTGGGATGGTTAGTGGCATCTTTTTCTAGACATTTAATTGTGAGTTAAGGAAGTCTTATCCTTTGGTGCTGCCAACTTTGGCATGGGCATGAGAAAATTTAGGGAAGGTTGAGTTGGCACCTCCGCCGAGTTTGGTTTCATGTAAAATTTAAATTTAGTCATCGATAATTATGGAGATGGTGGTGGGTTGGAAATTGGAGGAACCGATAGCCGTTTGTATTTAATATTTTGAATTTGGGAAAAACTACCTAAGAAGGTGCATGAGGGGTTTAGTTGTTTTGGTCTTTTATTGTTTCGATCTTGGGCTCTGCATGATGTTTTTCGGTTCTTCGAATAGAAGAATGATTCTTACATGACTATTATTTCTTGCATAACATAGAGCTATTAATGGACACTATGAAAACTATAAGAAGAAATGGGAAGTGGTGAAAGTTTGATTGAAATTTAGTGGAGAGGTAGAAGTTATCAAAATTCTACTTGGAGATCTTCAGTAAATCAAGTAAAGGAGAAGCTCTATCAGGCATGATAGGCTCTACCCATTAAGTTGTTTTTCTTTTACTTAAATGATTCATTAAAAACTCTGCTCTTGGGAACAATATGGTTTTTGCATGGTTGTTTAGATCATCCCTACATGTGGTTTTTGGTGTTGTTTTATGTGAATGATTTTTCAACTCCACTTGTATGAGGAAAGTGTGATCTAGGTTTTGTTCTTCTTGATTTGATTTGATGGGTTATGCTTTACTCCTTCTGCATGAGCCTGAGATGAAGTCGAAACTATTTTTAATCTTGTTTGAGCTATGTTAATCTTGTAAGTAACTTAGTTGCTTAAATTTGTGGAACTTGTTTTGAGAAATCTTGTATCACCAATATGTGAACACTTAAGAGGATAAACTATGTGAATTTCTTAACTATTGTTTGATCTTGCATGAATCTTTTGGGGAATAAACTTCTATGACCTTGGCTTTAGCATATTCTTCTGAGTTATGTTGGAATGATCAAAATGGAGAGTGTGTTTGATTTCTTACCACATCTATGTTTGTAATCCTTGGTTTTATTTTTAATCTCCTGTTGCAGTCATGTGCTCCAATTTTTATTGAGGAAAATTGAATTGTTGGGTTTTTATTGACAAGTGTTTAATGTTTCATGGACTTGTTAGTTATTTTGGCTATTATTTAAGTCTAGAATAGTTACTTTCTTTCATTAAAATGTTCAGTTCACTACGCTTGACTATTGGAATCCATGAGGTAAATGTACTTTGTTTTAACTCGTTGATTTTTGGGTAACTAAGGAAAATTATGGAATTTGATGCTAAGAGGGAAAACTCCCTTGGGTATTGGTTTTATGTTTTCAGTTATTGTTGTCAAATTGATCTTTTGGGTAGTTCTTTAGACATTGTTTTTTTAGTTAGCCTGTTTCTTTTCCTTAGGCCATCAAACTCATTTTTAGTTCTTTTACAAATTAAGGCTAATGTATCTCTATGAAAAAGGGTTGCATACTCTTGGCTTGATAAATCATTATGCTAACATATTTTCTTGAGGATCCGAGTTTGTGAATCTGTTTCAAACTTATCCTTCTGTCATCTTTTTCTTTCCTTTTTGAGTACACGGGGGAAAAAAATTACTTGTTGTCTTTGTGGATATTGAACTATCAATATAGTATCCTTGAATGTTGATGGGTAATGAATTATTTTTTCTCAGCATTTTTTCTTCCTCTAGGTTGTTTTACATTCAATTCGATCCCTGATTAGTTCTCTGTTTGGGATTTTGGTATGTGACAGTGAGAGACCGAGATTGTCTATAACTATTCTTGGTTATCTAATGGTATCATCTTAATCATTCTTAGAAATATGAGCAAGTAATATATATCTTTCCTTTAATCTTCTTCTTCTTGAAAATAGGTGAAGGTATTTTCTGCATTAGGTTGTTCCGTTATTCAAACTCTGGACCTATTTTGTATGATTGTGTTCAGGATCTACTAGGGCAAGTATAGCTGATGTAGAAAATAATTGGATTTATTATTTTGTTTGTTTGGAAATATTTTGGGTAAATCTTTGTGTTTATTAGAAAATATGTGGATGGATGATTGAGTTGAAGTTGATTGTTAAACCTTACCATTCTACTCTATTGACTTAATGATGGAAATGTTGTATCTTTTTAGGGATTGAGTGTAGTCCCAATTGCATGCTCATTTGATCTTACCCTCTGATGAGATTTGTTTTAGTGGTTGGACTTTAATTTAACTTGGATTCTAATTCTGAATTTTAATATAAGGATACTCAAATTAGAGACACATTTTAATTTATGTTGTTTGAATCATCCAAAACTTATTCTATTATGTTTTTAATTTTGATTATTGACATCTCATATTTTATGATGAATTTAGGTGAATGAAATGTTTAGATGGAATTACTATTTTTTTACTACTACTGAACCATGCTTAAAAGATACTTAGGATAGTTGTGTTATTAAGTTAAATAGGTTTAGCGAGAAGGGAAACATGTAAAGAAATATATGAAAATAATATTGGGATTGATGAAATGTTACTTATCTGAATTATTTTTAAATTCTTTTGATGAAAGACAATAGTATGGAAGATTGAAGTTGTTTATATAATGACCTATTTTTACTTTTGTTATGATTTATAAATTTTTCTCTCTTGTATTTGAGTATGGTAACTCCTTTTGGCTATGTATTTCTGAATTTAGAAGACTATTTCATTTGATCTTACCCTTTGATGAGGTTTGTTTTTGTGGATGGAATTTAAAATAAGTTGGATTTTAATTATGAATTTGAATATTAGGATACTCAAATCAAAGACACATTTTAAGTTATGTTGTTTGGATCATCCTAAACTTATTCTTATGTTTTGAATTTTAATTATTGACATCTCATATTTTAGGATGAATTTAGGTGAATGAAATGTCATGATGGAAGTACTATTGCATTTATCTACTACTAAACTATGCCTAAATATATAGCTAGGATAGTTATCTTCTTATGTTAAATAGGTTTAACTGAGAAGGAAAACATGTAAAGAAATGTATGAAATTAATATTGGGATTGTTATGAAATGTTACTTATCTGAATTATTGTTTTAATTCTTTTGATGAAAGAAAATAGTATGGAAGGTTGAATTTGTTTATATCATGACCTATTCTTACTATTGTTATGGTTTATCACTTTTTCTCTCTCTTTTATTTGAGTATGGTAACTCCTTTTAGTTATGTCTTTCAAAATTTCTCAGGAGATTTTCATAATAGAAGAGTTCTCTTTATGAAATATTTAGCTAAAATCAAATCGTTTTAATTTTTAGTGCTTATCATGCTCGCCTAAATGAATCTGACTGTGCTAGAAATTTTCTAAATGGACTTCGTAAGTGATGAAAGGAGAAAATATTTATAAGTTACATTTGTTTATCAAGGAGACTGGATCTTTTATGATGAAATATGGTCCATTATTGAAATGTATTCAATGTAAAAATAAAGTTATACTTGTAATTGATCTTGATATTTCTGTTTGACATTAGGAATGTCCAAGTGTTTAGACATATGATGTATGAATCCTCTTGAATGAAATATTTTTGAATTTTGTTGTACTTGATGTGTAACCTTTTTGGGAATTATGTGAATGGAAATTCTAAGTATTTCTCTATTTTCTATCAATAACATACCCTATTGGTTTGGAATAGATTAAATAAAGATTAGGGGTGTTAGATGTGTTACCATCTCTAGTGAAAATGTAACTTAATAATTTTTCATTCTTGCATTTTTATCCATCTATAACAATACAAATATGTTTAATTCAAATATTTCAATGAAGATAGAAATTGATGTTAATTTAAAATGTACTATGAGGTTTTAAATGAACAATAACCCTCTATAAATAAAAAGGAAGACAAATACCATGTAATTAATCATAGACTTGTCTTAAAACCTTTTGGGACTGAATATTAATGTTATCTTTTGATAGTGGAAGGTGTGTTTCCTCTTGAAGAATTCCTTAGCCAAAATAGGAATGTGGGAAAGGAAAATAAATGGGATAAGATTTCATTTCATTGAAGTCTAATATAAAAATAACTTACTCAACACTTAAGTAAGCTAAGGCTTGGTTAATTAAGTAAGAAAACATCTCGTAATGTGTGTTAGATCTGTTATGTAAAACATAAATCAGAATGTTAATGGTATAAGAAAATAACTTATGAAATTATTAGGGAGAAGATGTATCTACATACCTAATTCTAATTGTAGTTTTAACTTAGAACCCTAATGTTCAATGAACCTAGTTGCTCGGCAGGGTTACTATAAATAATCCTCAATGGGGTAATTAATAAGTCATTAAATTTCTAGCTAAGGTATGGTTTCCTAGATGAGGAAACCTCGGAAGGATATTAACACACATGAATTGTAGTGGAGTGCCTTTGGGAAGATTAGGGTCTTCACGAGGATATTATGCTGCAGTTGACATGTTTCAACACCCTTTCAAGTTTATTCCTCTAGACTAAAATAAATTCTAACCTTGTCACGCTTATGCCCTAGGTAGAGATAGGGGCATGACCTAGTGTTGATGTCAACTCATATTGAATTAGGATAAATAGACACACCCAATCGACACAAGTTGATTAGGTATGTCTAAATACCCTTAGTTACCATAAGTAGTCCTCTACACTAAGCCATGTTACTAACCTTGGCTAGGGGTAAACCTTGAACAAGTGGAGTGGCGGGAAGTTAGTCAAGACCATTCTAGATAATGATCAAGTAGGGTTAATGATGTATTCCGTTTGATGAGTATGTCATATAGGAATATAAACATGAAAAGTACATTTAAAATATTTGGCCAAAGCATCACAAGTTCTTTGGTTGCGTTGTCCTATGTCACCTAGTTTAAGAAGTAGAATTTCATATGAATATTGGTATGAGATACTCGGATAGGTCTCTTAAAAGAATAGTTAATACTTTTAAAAGGGTAAAAGAAAAAAGTATATATGGTATACACATGATAAAGTTAACATGAGAGATCAGTATGACACCGAGTCATGATCAAACCGATGAGATGTTTATGTTACAAAAATTTATTATGGGGTTAAATCTCATTATAGGTGGTTAATTAGATGTTCACATCCCAACCACTATCGAAGGGTTTTTGAAAAATACACAAGGAAGGAGAAGAAATTGAAAGCCATCTCTTCCCATAAGGAAGAAATTAGAAAGAAAATTCCTTATTCTTCTTTGTCCCTTACACCCAAAATGAGACCATGGAAAAATTTTGGCATGAATTTTTTTTTTTCCGATAATAAAAAGAAAAATACAAAGCAAATAAACTTGTTCTTAATGTAAGAAATAATTTTGTCAAGAACAATAATAATGGAAAAAGTCCTATAGAGAACAAAATGATAAATTTAAGCTTAGAAATAAATTTGAGCCTAAGAAAGGACGTGTAAGAGGTCTGCTATAATTGTGGAAAGTATCATTATGCAAATCAATGTCTTCTAAGGAAGGATGGCAAAATCAATGACATAAGATACATCCTGCATTAGTTGAAAAAAATTTGAAAGCATGTTAAACCTATAGAAGTGCCAGGTAAGATATTTGGTATACCTATTACTATAATTTTTTATCTTTGGAGCTCTTGAATCGCTTAAGAATCAATGATGAAGATATTCATAAAATATCCTTTAGGACAAGGTACGGAAATTATGAATTCATAGTTTTACCTTTTGGTTTGACAAATGCACCTGCAAATTTTATGAATTTAATGAATAATATCTTTCAAGAATACTTGGAAAAATTTGTGCTTGTATTCTTGGACGAGATTCTCATATATTCTAAAAGCATTGATGAGCATTTAAAGATTGTTCGGAAATCTTAAGAAAGAGAAGATTATAAGGTAAGTTTTCCAAATCTTATTTCTACGAGACGAAAGTGAAATATCTAGGACATTTCATAAGTAAAGATGGAATAGGTGTAGCTCTATCAAAAATTGTTGCAATAAATGAGTGGCCTACACCAAAGAATGTACATGAATTTAGAAGCTTCATGGGTCTTCTTTGGTTACTATAGAAAGCTTGTTAAAGACTTTTCAAACGTTATTACACCAATAACTTGTTATCCTATAAAATTGACAAGGGAAATTTTGTAGGTAACCATACCAAAATTTTGTTTTGGTTCCCACCGAGGTCCCTTAGCGTTCAGAATGGCATAAAATCCCTTTTCAGAAAATCTAGTTTTTCGAACTTAGTCGTTCGGTCCTTTCTCGGCTGGGCACAGATTTTGTTCATGCAACATCAAATGTATATGCGCCCTCTCCTATTCCTTTGGCGCACTCTCTGGAGTGTTGACATTACAAATGTTGTGCCTTCCCATGATGCACCTTTCAAACCTGTTCCAAGGCACATGCGCCACCCTGTTGACACTAAAATTGTTACGCCCTTGAATGGTGCACCAAAGGTGCTAAAAAATTCATGTTGACAGTCACATAACCACACCAAAGGCACAAATAATTTCATGTTGGCATCTGTTTTGGTGTGCCCTTTGAAAAATTTGGTGGCGCATTTATTACGCCTTTTGCTATATATAGGCGCATCCGACCTGTCATTTTCACAATTGAAAACATGTGATTTTTTTTTCTCTGCACCTGTTAGCACTCTGTCATCCCCATGTCGCTTTATGTCACATTCATGGACCCCACATCGTTTCTTCCATTCTATATATTCTTGGTAAGTGGTCCTTGCTTTTCTTGTGGTTTTTATTGTGGTTTGGCTGTTTTTAGGAGGTTGTTATAAAAGACAAAGAAATAAATCTAAAGAAATAAAACACAACCTCTAACCCATTTTACAAAATTCTCCCCGGTTTTACCCTCCATCGAAATCTCTTTGGATGAAGGGATTTTGTCTCAAAATGGTCTTACACCCTCTTTCTCTGTTCCCCCTCACTGTCCAGATCTATGTTAAAGAGGCCAAAAAAATGCAAAAACCAATCAAAAAAGAGAAAATCTAAAGATATCACAATCCAAACCCGCGGTTTTCCTTTGGCACAAACACCATCACTGTTGCATAAAACACAGTCACACCAAAGGGCACACTATCCCTGCCTGTAACATGCACCCTCCCTATGCCCTTTGAAATTCTTAAAATCCTAACATAGGTGCAAGCGCAATCCCACCTACACCGACATTTGAATGTCATGAAAACTCTTCCTGCGCCGCGCAAAAAGCCCCTTGGTGCACTTTAACTCAATGATGCATCCTTTAAATTTGTGTCCCTTAGCACATAAGAATGTTCTACAACATGTTCAATATCTACACCATTGGCGCATCCTGCTGCCATGCAACACCAGAATTATCTGCGCCCAGTTCAAAACCTTTCATATGGTGCAGGCGCAAATCCTTTTACACTTACACTGAATGTTATGTGTAGTATTCCTGCGCCCTGTGCCCTTTGGTGATGTTTTATTCCTTGCAACACTCTCTAGATGTGCACCTTGATTTTATGACCCTGCAACCTATAGTATTGCTACGCCCTGCACCCAGAAACTTATAAATTGCTAACTCTTCTTTCTATAAAGCTTTGATGGATAATCTAATAGCTAACATGGCTCTTCTACGATGGACTTCACTCCTTCTTCTTGCAGATCAACAACTGAACTAAGATTCACACATGTCTTCATCAAGTAAGAGGCCAACCAAGTTGAAGGGTAAGGCCAAACTCATAGAGGAAGAAATGAAGTACAAGTATCAAAGGGTCAGGATGCCCGAGTCCCATGCAGAGTGTGACTTAGACATCAGGGATGCTGAACTTGGCCACATCGATATGGAAGACTTTTGGGCTAGAACCAGAAGGGTCACAGGCAGTCCATGGATGGACAAATTGGTCGGCAGTGGTCTACACTTTGCTGGGGGAATTCCCGTGAGCATAGTGAACAACGAATTCATGATGGTGGTGGCCCGCTGCTACAATAAGGACACAAGGTGTGTCGAGAATGAAAAGGGTGAGGTTATAATCAACCTCACTACCTGGAATTTTGAAATTATGTTGGGTATTCCCCATCACCGGAATTTTGTGGCAATAAGCCAAGAAGACTGCATAAAGGCATGGGACAAAAATGAGGACAAATGCATGTAGCTCATGAATGAAGTATACCTAAAAATAAGAAGGTAATAACCAGGTGGCCCCAAGTTATTCATCACAGTGACTTCTCAAAAGAGCTGAGTGACACCATAACCTTCCGAGTAAGGTTTTGGCCTTCCGATGCCCATTACTTCCATAAGTGGATGCTCGGGTATCGGAGACTATCAACAAAAACATGCCTAATCAGCATTTTGAGTGGGTAGAGATCATCAACAGCACCATCTCTGAGCAGCTCCAACAACTCTCAACAACGGGGATGTTCTACATGAACTCGTATGTGCTCTATGTTGTTGCCTCGAGAAAGAGATTATCCAAAGACTAAGCCGATGCGGGTGTGGCCCCTGTAAAATATATGAATATTATCCAGAGTTGAGACTGGAGAATAGCATCCCATAGTTTAGCAAGATCAACGATGCCTTCTTCTATGGCATCATCTACCTATTGAGGCCCAATATGACTCACGGTCGAATGACCAAGAGCATAGTGACTACAACAGAGAAGTGGGGGCATTATTTACGTAATTCCCCACTTTTACTTATCTTAGAGCTGCCAAATTCTTGGGGGAGCCCACCAAGTTACCAAGATATGCAGGCCCTAAGCTAATCCTATTGGAGATATCCAGACAGCTCATCACATATCATGAGAAGTACCTAAAAATAAATAAGGGCATAACTCCATTCCCCCTCACAGTGGGAAGGTACACTTGCACTTCTCACACCAAGGTCCGAGAAATGTTTACAGAACTAGAGTGCTCAACCGAAGCATAATTTCCCAGTGAGGATGACCTTTGATCCACGTAATTACCTCTCAAAGGAAAAGCTTGATCTGCTCCATGTCACACAAATAGAGGATATCTACATCAACCTATATCACGAGGTCAAGCTTAGGAGAAAGGATCTCTCCCCACCTGGCCCTAGCAGAAATTATCTAATATGGCATGGCCATTATCCTAAAATGTTTCCAAATGATTGATCAAGAAGTTGATCAGGTCTATCTAGATACAAATGGGGACAACTAGCCATTTTCTGAGATTGACATAGCAAAGGCACCTCAAACTATTGAGGAAAGGGTCAAAGGCACTTTACAGGCATTGAGCATTGGTGCAGATTTATTGAGTCTCATCTACCTTGGGGTAGACTTCACTATGTCTCCCTTAGGTAATGCACCTTCTCAACCAAAACACTTGCCAAAGGGAAAGGGGAAAAAAAAAGGAGAATCGAGTGCTACTCAAGAGCAAGCTCCCAAGAGTCCTCCTTTGGCCACCCAGAACAGATTGTAACCTTGGTATCTCCGGAGAAAGAGCAGGCGGTAAGTGTTCCAATGGGCACATCCACTCAGGATGTTACCACCTGCTTGTAACCACCAAAGTTCCCACCATCCCTTCTCCCACTCCTCCTTCCCCTACTCATGTCACTCAACCAACCATTCCTTTGGTTGTGTCTTCTCCCCATCTTCTATTGTTTCCCCTGCCTCTTCCTCTATCTTCTCTTCCATTCTTTGAGTTGTCCCCAGAATTTCTTCCCTCATCTCTTAGATTCCTTCCACCCCCATGGTTTCCTCTCTTACAGCTGACTCCTACCCCGTGAGCATTGGAGATCCAAAGCTTCTTTATCAATGCCGCCACCAAGCGTCTCGACACATTTCCCCTTGTTCACTGTAATTGCCCCTTCTTCTACCTCCATTCCCTCTTCTCCCTCTGGTCCCACTCCCTTAAGTCCAAAGCATGGATCTCCCAACACCTGAGCAAACATAAGAGGAAAGTCCCCATTACACCTATGGACTTCTCTGTCATCCCAACAAAAGGAGCTAAGAAGCAAAAGCCAATAACCCACTTCTCTCAGAGTGCTTCAGGTGAAAAAGTAATGGAGATTACGTACCACTCGATCTCACAAAGGAAAAAAAGGATCTGTCTCCTATAGATTATACAGTGATGTAGGTCACAATTGGAATGTCCTCTCGAGAGCCTACAACGAGAGGCCCTATCTACATTGGATTCCCTTTGCAAGAAGCTTTAGGAAACAAAGAAAGAGAAGAGGATACCGAAAGAACAAAACAAACATCTTCTCCAAGCCCCGCAGAAAATGGGCGGCACCTCCTATAACTACCACCGAAACCCCGAGGCCCTTAGCGGGAAAAGATAAATGAATACGAAAGATTGGTGAATAAGGCATGCTTTGGTATCTTCTGGAGAGACCAGATCCTAAAAGATAGTGAGGAAGTAGTCGTAAAGTTCATGGAGCTATATCGAATATTGGTCATGCTAACAAGGACCTCTAGGTGATTGCGGGACCTATCTCCTAAGAGTTGGACCATGCTAGGTTATAACATGAGACACTCCAAAAGATGTTCGACCGCTTAGTCAATGACTTAGTGAAGTTTGGTGTCTTCGATCACCGAGAGCACCCAACAAAGTCCTTGTTGCTTTGGATTATCAAAGTTGATCAAATGGAATTTGTCCTGGAGAAGATAGACAAAGTCAAAGAGGAAGCCTTGGATGTAATGCATTAGATGGAGCAAATTGTCCTAAGGATGTCTCTAGGCTTGCTCACTCCATCATACGCCTTGAGGAAGCCAAATGAAGCCATTCGGATCTTCAAAGAGATCGTCTTGCAAGAGTTAGGGTCGAAGCTACTTTTGATGCTGAATCTATCAACAACCTTCTCGTCTATCGTGATTTTGTGGGATACGATGGAGGTAGGTAATGAATACTTCAAACTCCTAGATAAACTCGAGATGAATGGGATACTTGTGAAGTCATCGGTGATCACACCAAGGGTCCCGCTCGGGATCAACTTCAATCAATGATTAGAAAATTCATGGAGTACGGGCTTAATTCCACATTTCCTCTCCTAAGCAGAAGGAGGATACTCCCTTCCACGGGATGATGACGAATAGCCTTCCTCCTCTTAGATTTATTTCCATTTTTGTAATATTTAAAGGTATGTTGACACAAATCATGACATCATCCATGTTGCACCGTGGGATTTTTCATCCACCAAGTTTACCCAAAGTCAACAATTGACTTTTAAATATTTTGTAAATATTTTGTAATTAGTTGGTTTATTTTTTCCTTCTCTCTCCTTCTCCTTCTATATATACTTGAATACTTGTTGTATTTAGGTGGTAGACACTTTTTAGATGAAAAATAGAAGTGAGAAGAAAAGGCTTTGTACTTTTTGTAGAATGTAAGAAAACATTAATACAAAAATTAAGACTTTGTTTGAATACATGTGTTATGTGCATCCGATATTTCTTACGTCATATATCCGTGTGTTTATTCTATTAGATCTATCTCTACTTTTCTGTCATTTGTTCATCAAGTATTACTTTGTTTGTTTATGCAAGTAGGTTTGGCTCTGTTTACTACCAACCCAAAACATAAACTTTCGACCTTTCTCGCTTTGGAATTCATTTATTTTCTCCCTTCACTCTTTTCTATCTCCTCTCTTCCTTCGCCCTTTCGCTCATAGTCGAAATGCCCCAACCGGGAAGAGATCCCAAACCCCCTGAAGGAAAAATACTATAGGACTTACGTAGATTCCCTTTGGTAGAATAACAATAAACAGTTTCGCTTTGTTGTCTCAAAGAGGGCTATGCCCCATGTACATCTGTTGGCTTGTCTATCCATAGATCTTCCTCCCCTGCATGATTTTTGGACCAAAATAACTTCATTGTAAAAGAAAGATAAGAAATTTTTGTGGAGTGAAAAATGTGAATCTGAATTTAAGACGCTAAAGAATCAACTTACATTTACACCTATTTTGGTTGTACCTAATTGAAATAAAGACTTTACTGTAGTAACAAATGCTTCCAAGGAAGGGCTTGGAGGTATCTTATTGTAAAATGAGCATGTTATGAAAGTAGAAAACTCAAGTTACATGAATTGAACTATGTCCTCCATGACCTAGAGCTTGTTTTCATTGTTCATGAACTTCTAGTATGGAAGCATTATCTTCTTGGTAGACCTTTTGAATTAAATATTGACCATCTTGGGCTGAAGTATATTTTCACTCAGCCAAATTTGAATGCAAGACAATAAAGGTGGTTATAATTTCTATCTCAGTATGATTTTGATATAATTTATATAAAAGGCAAGGAAAATAGAGTGATATATGCACTAATTCGTAGGAAACATATTTCGCACTTATAACATTGAGAACTTAGTTTAAGGATGAAGTAAAAGCATTATGGAATCGATTCTTATTTTTAGCAAGTAAAAAAACACTTGTAGCAAATCCAAATGATGTGAGATATAGAAGTTTTCACTTTGATGATGAAGGAATCTTGAGATATGATAATAGAGTATATATACCTTCGGGAAATGAATTAAGAAGGAAATTGTTAACTGAATTTCATAATTTACCTTTTCAGACATCTTGGCATTACAAAAATGCTTGCTGATATAAAACAACAATATTTTTGGAAAGGGGTGAAAAAGATGTAATGGATTTAGTGACACACTATTTAGAATGTTAGCATGTAAAGGTTAAACATATGCATCCATCTAGTTTACTATACCCTCATAGCATACCTTAGTATAAATGGCAAGTAATTAGCATGGATTTTGTTTAAGGGATACCTATGTCAAGAAATAAGCATGATGCTATTATTTTTTTGTTGATAAACTAACAAAAGTGACACATTTTATTGTCAAGTAATCTTAGGGATGATTCACCTATTTTAGAAAAATATTTTTACATGGAATTTTCAGATTGCATGGAGTACCTATATTGATAATATCGAATAGAGATCCAAGAATGACATATAGATTTTGGGAAACACTTAATGCAGCCTTAGGAACTAAACTGAATTTTAGTTCAACATACCATCCAGGAAACAGATGGGTAAACTAAAAGAGTTAATCAAGTTTTGGAAGATATGTTACGAATGGATTCCATGGATCAAAAATACAAATGGGAAGAGTACCTTCCATTAGTTTAATTGACTTATAATAACATGTATCAAGCCTCTTTAAAAATGGCCCCTTTCGAAGAATTATACGAAAGGAAATACAAAACTCGAGTAAGCTAGGATAACATAGAGGACATAGAGGTAATTAGACCTGAGATCCTTATTGAAATAGAACAACAAGTTAAAATGATTTGTGAACGTTGTAAGGAAGCAATAGATAGGAAAAAATGTTATGCATACTTAAAAAGGGTTAGCAAGAAATTTTAACTTGGTGAGAAGGTTCTTTTGCGGGTTAAACAAAAAATGAGTTCTATATATTTTAGAAAGGATTCCAAGTTATCACCTTGTTGTGTTGGACCCTTTGAAATTATTGAAATAATTAACCATGTAGCTTATCATTTAGCTTTACCACCGCTTTATCACAAATGCATGATTTTTTCCATATTTCTTTACTTAAGAAATACGTTTTGATTTATCACATGTTTTAAATTGGAATTCATTGTAGGTCCAAAACCCAAGAATAATTATGGCTAAACCCATTCGAGTGCTGGAAACTTTCCATTTGCACTTAAAAAGTCATGAAATAAGTCAATGCAAGGTCTAGTGGGACCAGTTCACTGAAGAAAGTGCAACCTTAGAAAACCTCAAAGACACATGAAAATTTATTTTCCACATTTATTTGAGCAGAATTGATTCTATTGATTGATAAAACTTGAAGATTATATTCTTAGCATATCAATAAACTTGTCAGTTTTGGGGTAGATACTAAGTTCTTTAGTATTGATATAGCTATTTTAATGCTGATTAATTATGAAAATTTGAATTTCTTAGATGTGGTTCTATTATGAAATTATGAATGAAAGAATTATATTTTCGTTATATTCTTGATTGAATTTATTTTGACTAAGATAATTATTGGGACGATGATAAATTTTAGTAGGGAGGTATGTAACGCCTCCAACATGATTGGTACCTATGATGACTTATAATTTAGAAATTACAAACATTGATAGGTGATTTTGTCTTAAGATGATGTACTCTTATGAATTTGGAAATCATGTTTGCAGTAGAAAATAATTCATCCGTTGAGCAAGTACATTTTGTCATGTTTTTGTTTTATTTAATAAAGCAATCCACCTCCTTATGCTGAATTAATTCACTACTTGAATTGAGAAATTTAGTTTTTGTTCCATAAATTATTCTTTCAAAATAACATTACCTTCGATCAATTCCATTGGTCCAAGGTATGCTTTCAATTCATGACTTTTTGGTCATAACATCCAAGTTAGTTAAATCAAATGATATCGAATTCTAACTGTGTTAAGGAAAGGATGAAGTATTCGGACTACTGTTATATATTTAATTTTAATGTCTTGTTTGGTTCTTCTTTTATTAGTATGTAATGTTTTCTTTGATCGGGAACCTATTATAAATATGTCTTAATGTTAGTAACTATAGCCTAAATCTAAGTCTAACCTATGTCTCTATGATCTTTTGTTAATTAGAATATGAATACTTTAACTAAAGACCTAAATATGGACCTATGTTGAATTCCTAATTTAATGTTAACCTAACTATGGGAATGGCTAACATAAGGGGGCCTAAGGGATGACATGGAAATTGGACTGATTTGTGGCATCACTTTTTAGACATTTAATTATGAGTTAAGGCAGTCCTATCTTCTTGTGTTGCCAACTTTGGCATGGTCATGAAAAATTTAGGAAGATCGAGTTGGCACCTCCACCGAGTTTGGTTGCATGAAAAATTTAAATTTATTCATTGTTAATTATGGAGATGGCAGTGGGGTGGAAATGTGAGGGAACTAAGAGTACTTTGAATTTAATTTTTGAATTTGTTTAAAACTACCTAGGAAGGTGCATGATGGGTTTATTTGTTTTGATATTTTGTTGTTTCGAGTGGTGGCCCTACATGATGTTGTTTAGTTATTCAAACTACCATTTCAATTATTGCATGACTATTATTTATTGCATAGCATAGAGATATTAATGGACATTGTGAAAACTATAAGAAGAAAGGGGAAGTGTTGAAAGTTGGGTTGACGTTTCATGGAGAGGAAGAAGCTATCAAAGTTCTACTTGGACATCTTCCACGAATCGGTGAAGGAGAAGTTCTATCAAGCATGATAGGCTCTACAAATTATTATTTTTTCTTTTACTTAAATTATTAATTAAAAAATCTACTCTTGGGAACAATCTAGTTTTTGCATGGTTGTTTAGATCATCTCTGCATGTGGTTTTTGGTGTTATTTTCTAAGAATGGTTTTTGAATCCACTTATATGAGGAAAGTTTTATCGGGTTTCGTTCTTCTTGATTTGATTTGATGGGTTATGCTTTACTTCTTCTACATGAGCCTGAGATGAAGCCAAAATTATTTGTACTCTTGTTTGAGTTGTGTTAAGCTTGTAAGTAACTCGATTCTTTAATTTTTGGAACTTCTTTTAACAAATCATGTATCACCACTATGAGAACACTTCAGAGGATAAATTGTGTGAATATCTTTACTATTTTTTGATCTTGCGTGAATCTTTTTGGGAATAAAATTCAATGACCCTGGATTTAGCATATTCTTCTGAGTTCTGTTGGAATGATCAAAATAGAGAGTGTGTATGATTTCTTATCGCATTTATATTTGTAATCCCGGGTTTTATTTTTAATCTCCTCTCTTGTAGTCGTATGATCCAATGTTTATTTAGGAAAGTTGAATTGTTGGGTTTCACTTGGAAAGATTTTAACATTTCATGGACTTGTTAGTTCTTTCGGCTATTATTTAATTCTGCAATATTTACTTTTCTCTTTCATGAAATTCTTCGGTTCACTAAGCCCGACTATTAGAATCTGTGAGGGAGATGTACTCGTTTCTACTCTGTTGAATTTCGGATAACTAAGGGAAAATTATGGCATTTGATGCTAAGAGGTAAAACTCCCTTGGGTATTGGTTTACTATTTTTTGTTGTTGTCAATTTGATCTTCTGGGTAGTTCTTTGGATATTGGTTTTTATTTAGCCTATTTCTTGGCCTTGATCCATTACACTTGTTTTCAGTTCTTTTATAAACTAAGGTTAATGTATCTATGTGAAAAAGGGATGCGTACTCTAGGCTTGATATATCGTTATGCTCACGTATTTTCTTGAAGGATCTAAGTTTGTGATTATGTTTCAGACTTATCCTTCTGTCATCTTTTTTGTTCCTTTTTGGGTACTTGGGAGAAAGATTTACTTGGTGTCTTTATGGATATTGAACTATCAATAAAGTATCCTTGAATGTTGATGGGTAATGAATGATTGTTTCTCATCATTATTTCTTCCTTTGGGTTGTTGTACATTAAATTTAATCCCTAATTAGTTTTCTTTTAGGGATTTTGGTATGGGACAATAGAGACAGCTTGTTTATAATTGTTCTTGGTTATCTAATGGTATCTTCCTAATCTTGATTAGAACTATGAGGAAGTAATCTCTCTCTCTCTCTCTCTCTCTCTCTCTATATATATATATATATATATATATATCTTTCCTTCAATATAATTCTTCTTCAAACTAGATGAAGGTGTTTTCCTTCTTTTGTCTATTCTGTTATTCAAACTCCTAGACCTATTTAGTATGATTGAGATTAGGTTGTGCTAGAACAATGTAAATGAAGTAGAGAATAATTAGATGAATAATTGCATTTGGTTGGACATATTTTGAGTAAATATTTGTGTTTATTACAAAATATGTGGATGGATGATTGCGTTGAAACTGATTGTTAAACCTTACCATTCTACTCTCTTGAAATAATGATGGAAATGTTGTATATTTTTAGGGATTGAGTGTGGGTCTATTTTAGTGGCTGGAATTTAAATTAAATTGTATTTTAATTATAAATTTGAATATTAGGATACTCAAATCAGAGACACATTTTAAGTTATGTTGTTTGGATCATCCTAAACTTATTCTTATGTTTTTAATTTTGATTATTGGCATCTCATATTTTAGGATGAATTTAGGTGAATGAAATGTCGAGATGGAAGTATTGTTATTTTTATCTACTACTAAACTATGCCTAAAAGATAGTTAGGATTTTTTTCTTCTTAAGTTAAATAGGTTTAACTGAGAAGGGAAACATGTAAAGTAATGTATGAAAATAATATTGGGATTGTGATGAAATGCTACTTATCTGAATTATTGTTTTAATTATTTTTATGAAAGACAATAGTATGGAAGGTTGAAGTTGTTTATATCATGACCTATTATTACTTTTGTTATGGTTTATCACTTTTTCTCTCTCTTTTATTTGAGTATGGTAACTCCTTTTAGTTATGTCTTTCTAAATTTCTCAAGACATTTTCATAATAGAAGAAGAGTTCTCTTTATGAAACATTTAGCTAAAAACATATCGTTTTAATTTTTAGTGTTTATCATGTTCAAGTCAATGAACTAACCCGTGCTAGAAATTTTGTAGATGGACTTCATAAGTGATGAAAGGACAAAATATTTATAGGAAGTTACATTTGTTTATCAAAGAGACTGGAACTTTTTATGATGAAATATGGTTCATTATTGAAATGTATTTAATGGAAAAATAAACAATTTCTTGTAATTTATCTTGTTATTGATTTTTGACATTAGTAATGTCTAAAGTATTTGGACTTATAATGTATGAATCCTCTTGATAAATAAAAGATTTGTGAATTTTCTTATACTTGATCTCGTAACCTTTTTGGGAATCGTGAATGGAAATGTTAAGTATTTATCTATTTTTCTATCAATAACATACCCTCTTGGTTTGGAATAGATTAAATAGAGATCAAGGGTGCTAGATGTGCTACCCTCTCTAGTGAAAATGTGACTTAAGAAGTCATTCTTTCATTGTTATCCAACTATAACACTATTACTATGTTTAATTCAAATGTTTGAATGAATAAAAAAATTGATGTTAATTTACAATGTACTTTGTGGTTTTAAATGAACATTAACCATCTATAAGGAAAAAGGGAAGACAACTACCACGTAATTAATCATGGACTTATCTTAAGACATTTTTGAATGAATCTAAATGTTATCTTTGGATAGTGAAAGGTGTGCTTCCTCTTAAAGAATTATTTAATCGGAATAGGAATGTAGGAAAGGAAAATAAATGGGATTAGAATTCATTCCATTGAAGTCTAATATAAAAATAACTTACTTAGAACTTAAGTAAGCTAAGGCTTGGGTAAGTAAGTAAGAAAACATCTCTTTAATGTGTGCTAGATCTATTATGTAAAACATAAATAAGAATGTTAATGGTATAAAAACATAACTTATGAAATGATTAGGAAGCACATATATCTACATACCTACTTCTAATTGTATTTATAACTTGGAACCCTAATGTTCAATGAACCTAGTTGCTTGGTAGGGTTACTTGTAATTAATCCTTAATGAGATAATTAATAAGTCATTAAATTTCTAGCTAAGGTATGTTTTCTTAGATGAGGAAACCTCATATGGATGTTGATACATGCAAACTATTGTGCGGTATTTTCGAGAAGAATAGGGTCTTCACGAGGATACTATGTTATAGTTGACATGTTTCAACACCCTTTCAAGTTTATTCATCTAGACTAACATAAATTTTGTGAATAAAATTTCTAACCTAGGTAGAGATAGGGGCATGAACTAGTGTCGAGGTAAACTCACGTTGACTTAGGATAAATGGACACACCCAATTGACACAAGTCGATTGAGTATGTCTAACTACCCTTAGTTACCATAAAAATCCTCCACACTAGGCCATGTTGCTAACCTTGAACAAATGGTGAAAGAAGTCACTAAAGACCATTCTAGATAACATATCAAGTAGGGTGAAGGACGTATTCTATTTGATGAGTATGTCATCTAGGAATATAAACATGAACAATATGTTTAAAATATTTGGCCAACATATCACAAGCTGTTGGTTGTGTTTTCCTATGTCTCCTAGTTTAAGAAGTGGGATTTCAGATGAATATCAGTAACAGATACTCAGATAGGCCTCTTAAACATAACACTTGATACCTTTAAAAGGGTAAAAGAACCAAGTATACATGGTATACACATGATAAATTTAACATGAGAGATCGATATGCCACCAATTCATTAAATGAGAGATTGGTGTTTCACCGAGTCATTTACAGTTGCATATGGTATTTTGTTATAAGATTGATTGGCTATGACTTTGTGTTCTAAATTATGTTAATTTAGAATAGAGAACATTATACAAAACAAAAAATCCCCTTGTTTCTAAAATCTTAAAATGGGAATGTTACAAATTGGATAAAAAGGTAAATTCATCATCAAAAATAAGGATTGAAGTGTTCCAAATGGTTCAAAGGCATTAGGATCACTTCGGCAGAGCCTTTTGGAGTGGATTAAGTAAAAGTGGGTTTTTGAGCCTAATGGAGCATACACTGCTAAGGAGTTCATGAGCTTCAAGAAAGGATTTCTAGGATCTTCATAAATATTCAATATCCTAAGAAAGTACCAATGGAAGGTATATTCCATGCCCTAAATAGTGGAAAAAGTGAGACCTTGTGAACCATCATACAATTCCCTAAGTAACTCATTCTTCAGGAGCACAACTAGCGATCCCGAGGGAAAAATGGGGAATTATAAGGGGATTCAGTCATTATTTGAGCTCCAAACCATCACACCATTTAATTTATTTAGATTTTTTCAGTTAGGATCATATAAAATTTCACCTCCAAACTCATCCAGAGCCCGAGTTATCATTTGTCACAAGTTGACTCATGGAACGTGTTCAACACTTAGCCAAATTCTCAAGTGAACAAGCATAGCTCAAGGAGCAAAGAACATTTTGGTTTCCCTTATTTCCCTTGATAAAAGGGACATGAGGGACCATAAAATATGTCTATCCCAATTTTTCCCCTCTGTTCACCCATGGAACCCTCGGATCGCCAATTCAGCCCAGGAGCTTTTCAAACCTATCCCATCACCTGCTGTTGATTGTACCAAGTGTCACAAATTGGCACAATGTGTAAAATGATAAATTTATTATCCCTTTCAAAAATGGACATGAGGGATATGAAAATGTACCCATCCCCCTATGCCCCCTAGGTCATCAATGCGACCTTCTACAGTGCAATATTCAACCCCAAGTGCTTTTCTCCAGCTCCCTAGCCCTAATGCTCAATCATCTAGATCTTGACAAGTGTCATGAGGAGGCATGATGTGAAATTTGATGACCCTTTCATACCTTTATCTAAAGGTACATCAGGGACATAAAAATTCACCCCACCCCTGTTATGTTTTTTTAATATTTTAAATCTAGCACTTAGCCATTTTTTCATTCCTTCTTTATAGCTTCACACCTTGTCATAGCTTTGTGCATTTTCTTCTGCAACCATCACTACACTCTAAACCATTTCCATTAATTCCATCACACCATGAAATTGAATTTATCTTAGAGTAAGGAATGAAGAATGGAAGAGAAAAATGAAGATCTTTGTTTGAAAACCCTCATCGCCGTGAGACAAAGAAATTTACATATCTTGTAAACCAGGCATGAATGAAGATTTTTTTTTTTGTGTTCATCATTCTTGAAGGCATTAAAAACCTCACCAAAAATATCTTTTTATAGTAATATTTATTCACAGGAATAAATCTCCTCTTGGCACAATGAAAACAAAAATTAGATTTTCCACTAAACCGGAAATTGGATCAAGAGAAAATTCATCGGTGAACCGAGAAAGAAAACCCACATCAAAAATGTAATTTTTGTCATGATCGGAGGAGAAAACAAGACCTACAATTTTCAAGCTCCATTAATGGCTACCATATTTGTAGTTTCCGCTTGTGTGTAAAATTTAAATTTTTAAATCTCATAAACCAGTGACCGGGTAAGCCTAAAATATCAAAGGGGTGATATTGGGAAAAACCCATATAAGATAATTTTGTTTCATTGGAAGCATAATTACTAAAAATATTAAGCCTTCTACATGGTAGACAACATGCTATTTTAGGTAAGCCACCATCGATGAAGATGCGAAAGAAGTGATGAAAATAGAGGAAATATCATAGGAAAAAACATTGGAGTGGTCACCTCGTTCTAGAATTGGCACTTACTAAAAATAGTAAGTTGTCCAGATAAACATTGCCATAAATGGCAAGGTGGTCTAGAAAAATTTTCCTATAAAAGGAAAACAATGAGAAGAAGAATTTCAAAATTTAATAGGTAGGTCGAGGCCTGAAAAGATTATATTTACACTTACTTAAAATAGTTGTTCCATTCCGAATAACAAGTGTTGAAGGGCCATTCATAGTTTCACTAGTATGTTCATCGGTACCTAGCACCTGTACGGAAAAATGTATCATTCCATAGGACATATGTCAGCATACTATGATAGTGTTATAAAGGTGATCATCATTTGGGATCATACATGGGAATTTCTCATAGGGAATTTGGGATCCATCTCGTGGAACTTGGTAGTTTCTATTGACACTTAATTCATGATTCGAGTCACTACTATATCATGTACAGGTAGAATTTGTATTCATCAGTGAAAAAAATAATTCAACTTGGTAGGATTTGTTTTAAAGCTTCAATCGCTTCAGAGGGGATTTTCATAAGTGAAGTGTATGGCCACCAATGAAGTCATTCGACAGTGTTTTTAAACACTTAGTTCAAAGTGTTCACTCATCATCTAAAGGAATTTTCTCAAGGTGAAAATAGTTCAGTGGATTCAAATTTCATCACATTGGAGAATTCCATCAAGTCATCTAGAAGGATAAGTAGATTTTATTAGAGGTATAATATTTATTTGTTAACATCGTTCTTCCTTCTTCTTCTTTCTACTCTTTCTCTCTCTTTCTCTCTTCTCTCCCTCCTAACTTTCTCTCTCTCCTAAATGTTCTAATTTTGCATTGGGGTTGCACTTTTTCTTATTTCTTAATGTTTCTAATGTAATAAGTCACCTTTATGTTGTAAAAAGGGACTTAATGTTTTCCCAAGAAGGTGAATAGTTATAAGTCATGTCAAGACATACGAAGAGCCATTGGCCATTAGGAGGTATATGAAGAATCACCAAGAAGACGAAGTTTTTTTCTTCTTCTATAAATTGTAATGAATTCCTCATTTGAGGGACTTCTTAGTTGTGTTGATAAATTCATGAGAGAGAGATCCTTGTGAAAAGAGAAAAGAGATAGAAAATTCTTCCATTCTCCCATATTCTTAAATATCTTCCATTCTCATACTATGTACAATTTCTTCTTGGACATCAATACAAGAATGAGTTTCTAGCCTTTTTTACTAAGGGATTTATTGATACTTTGTGTTCATTAAATTCTAATTGGTCTTGTTGCTATTTGCAAAATTATTTCTTCTTAATTTTAATGCATGTGATGAAACTTCTAACTGATGT
This sequence comes from Taxus wallichiana var. yunnanensis, assembly GCA_018340775.1. Taxonomy (NCBI): domain Eukaryota; kingdom Viridiplantae; phylum Streptophyta; class Pinopsida; order Cupressales; family Taxaceae; genus Taxus; species Taxus wallichiana. The sequence goes on from CM031242.1 coordinate 226,507,964, forward strand.
ATGCAAGAATTTTATTTTCTACTTACAACATTAGTCCTCTTATCTAAAATTCTCACTCCCTTTCTCTCTCTCTTAGAAAATTCCTCCCTAAGAAGCCATTGATAGTGTATACACCAAATTTGGGTCACACTCCCTTGGTCCCCTTCAATCAATTAACTTAAAATATTTAAAAAATCATGACCCCTTCATCCCATATTAATATTTCATCCTCACATTACTAATTAATTTAATTAGGTTAATGTCATCCTAACACCTCCAACTCATCATTACACCTCACCCTAGACCCATTCAGGGGAATTTAACTCACAATGACCGAGTCATCATTCTCAAGATCGAGTCATCACTCCTAGTGCTTTGAGTCACCACTTGAACTAACTAACCGAGACTTCTTCCTAAACCTAATGGGACTTGTTTCTATTACCTTCCTACATTTTCTAATTAGAAATCCACTTCTCTAAGCGGAATCAATAAAAACACACCAAAAATAGTAAATATCTTCCTATTTTTGGTAAACCTAGACTTTCCCACCTTAACTCGATCTTGGTTACCCTCGACATACACCAGTCACCTAACCGGCATCGGCTACCTTATATACACTTTCACAACTTTACATGGGTTGGTGATTCAATGATTACAGCCTAATTCCATTTGAGCATGAATCATCAAGCCCTCTTGCATCTAAATGACGAACACACACAACTACAAAGTGTAAGACAAGCAAGCTGGTTCTCCTTCCGAGTGTTAGAATACCGACAAAAGCACATCGGCCATACTTCTACAACACTGGACTCAAGAACTTCTTCTCTGATCAACCATAAACCATCCCAACTCCCAAGATTTGTAAGATATCATGTAAGTATTGTGACTCTAATAATTTTTATTATTCCTTTTATAGATCTCTTGCTTCTTTCAATAGTTTATTTCCCCTATTGCTTGTACATCACATTCTTCCCACCAACCCACTATTCGACCATTCCAATATTTTTCACAATTCTAAACCTCCTCCTTAGTATCCCTAAGTCTTCTCAACCATATTATGACCCAAACCATACTACCCTCACTCTCTATGCAATCACAGAGCCTAAAAACCTCTTTTTAATAATTTACTACCTATTTCCCCTACCGACATCGGCTTTATAACTAACGTTGGTTTATCCTCCCTACCGACATCATCACGAGAATGATATCGGTCTCTATGTCATTTCACATTCTCAGACCAGCAAGCTTCCCACTCACCCAAAATCAACCCAGACTTCAACCAATCAACCCTAGACCCTTATGAGACCTTTTGGACACTGTCGATTCGAACAAACCCTAGTTCTAATTAGATTTAGTTATATTTTAATATTTAGCATAAAATATAGTGTATTTTTGTATGAGAAACCTAAATCATTACATTACAATAGGACTTATTTATTTTAGTTTTTACTCACATTGAATTATATTAAACATATGATTTAAAGTCATTTGATGAAGTATCATGTTTCCCAAATCTGGCCCTTCTAATGAGTCATATGACTCTTGCTATTTAATACTCTTTTGGTGGTCTTGATTTGTATCTACAGGTAGTCCTTCCCAAACAAAAATTAGTTCTCTATGATCAGCTTTGATAAAGTCAAGAGCACACACATTCAACCTTTGACCTACATATCACAGGTATTCCTCCTAGACCCCTTACCTTATCTCTTTTATTGCACAATTATTTTGTGAAATGTTTTGGCACAACCAAAGTGGGATCCATCAGGGGTTATTTTTCATTTTTCATTCCTAGGTGAAATTATTGTGAGTCTATTTCCTTTTGAGAAAGTTCACATTAATTTTTCTACCTTGGAATATTCTTTTTCTTCTATTGGTCTCATTAAAACTCATATTTTTGACTAAAAAGAATTATTCTTTCTATTTTGTATTGCATTAGTGAAAGAAATACTCTTTCATATTCATCATTTCTCTCATCGAATTTCATTTTGGATTTGGGTTTAAAATATTTGCATATCATTCATGTGTGTTGCATTTGTAGCTCATTTAAAATTGTGGGAAACCTATAAGTTGGAAGTCATGACGAGCTGATGGTTGAGGAATTGACCATAGCTTACACTTTTCATATCTCTTTCTCTATCCCAAACCTATGAAAATAAATAACTCATTTTCTTAAACAACATCCTACTCGGAAGAAGTTTTCAATGATCACAAGATTAACAATGGGCTCCAAACTAGTTTCTTTTTCCACTCATCATCTCAAAGATGGATCCCCAATGCCAAAACATACCTAAAACTATCCATAGTTGTCATATTTCATAGGAACCTTTATCAAACCAAAAAATCTACTCTATTCACAAGTCATTCCTAAATGGAATAAGCTAGAACATAAAATACACCACATAGGATTTCATGTTTGATAGTTTTTTCTTGATCTATTTTTTTAGGTGTGAGTTTGTTTTCTTCATTCTTCTCTCTCTTCACACTCCATAATCATAGTTTGTGTATTCAAAATCTTTCTAAATGTGTTAGGGTAAATCATTTCCATACTCATGTTTTTCGATTGGTCTTTTATTTTATCTAAATCACCAAATTCACTTTTTTCCATCTTTTCACAAATTTCATAGTGACCAGCATCGGTCTAGCAACCATCATTAGTTTACTCATCTAACCATCATCGGTTTACTGACCGTTGTCGGTTTCCTATTGTTTTGGTCATTTTAACTAAAGTAGCATTCATCACATTTCTATTCTTTCCGAGGTTTCCTTAGTTACCTCACCATATCTTTATGTCTTTGAAGTCACTGTCGAAGTCTAGATCTGCTTCATTTTCATCATTTATTGCCACATTTACAAATCCTTTTATTTTCCATAGTAACCATTATCATACCTCGACCAAAGCATTGGTTACCCTCTCATCGCCGATACCTATTACCCAAACCTTCATCGATCTCTATGTTTTAATTTTTCAATTAAAAAGCACCTAGTTGTCACATTTTGGAACATCTTTTCCATTCCTTCTGTACTCATGTGTCATTTACGGAGCTCAAATTACTAGGTCTACTATTAGTCATATGGTTTTGACTTGTAGCCAAGCCAACACCCTCATGTTCCACGCTAGCCTTCAACCAATCGTACCTAGCCCATTTCCGCCTTCCATTCTATCACCTATGGATCCTAATCATCCTATTACCATCAGTACCGGTGATGAGGAGTTCACGAGACTCCTTGATCAAAACCCCGCTACTTTACAATATTATTTAGCCCATTCATCCACTCGAGATTCATCGAGTAGATTGTTTATGACATGCCTGTTTCCATTCCTCCTACCTTCACACCCACTTCTGCATCAACTACTACTATCTTGGCCTTACCCTCTTCCACCTTACCACCTGTGGTGTCCCAACTTCAGCTAAATCATTGATATCTACCGCACCTATGACATTTGCTCCTTTGACGTCAGTCCCTCCTATGATGTCAACATTTCCTTTTTCAACCTCCTTAAGTGTATGTCTATCCACACCAACCACCTCTCATATACCTATTGCATCTCGGACACCCATGGTATCGACATCCCATACTCCCTTCCAAAACATCGTCCTCTCCATCCGGTAGCATCTTCCTCCAATTTCTATGAGATTCATTACATCCACTCCACCTACCTACACTTATCACCAAAACCTCCTATTTCATCTATCACTTATTTAGGATACTTACCACTTGCATCTATTCCTCCATCATAATTTTCATACTCAACACCACCACATATTGGGATGCTGCTCACGTCATACCTTCATAATCCACCCACATATACTACAGGGGTGCCTACTCATCACAACCTACTAATGATATTATCAAAATGATGATGGAAAAGATGTAGACATTGGAAGCATTGGTCTCCGGCTCACGTAACTCTTTGACATATGATGAGATTTGTAATGAGCCCATTCACCGTCCATTCTGATTTGTCCATACCCTATGCATTGGGAAATGCCTAAATTCAACTAATTTAATAACAAATAAGACCCGCAATAACTCTTGCAGTATTTTAAGCATGGGTGTTATCGATCACTCATGATCTCGACACTTTTCTCTTGCGAACATTCCCAATGTCCTCGATGGGACCTTCGTTAGATTGGTATAGTTCTCTACCTAAGCACTCCATTTTCTCATTTAACCATGTAGCTAAAGCTTTCCTAGACCACTTAAAAATCATATTTATCAAGAAATTCACCATGACCTACTTGTATTCAACACATGAATACAAAGAAAAATCTATCACAAAGTTTTTCACTTGTTGGAAAATCCTAATCAACCATCTCACATTTCAACTACCTCAAACTAAGTTAATAAATTTTTTCACTAGGGCTCATGCTAGGCACATCTCTTGAACTCTCCAAGTTCAAACCTTTCACATGTTTATGAGGCATTATCCATGGCCCAAAAACTTGAAATTCGTGTCATTGAAGAGAAGAAGATACAATTGTATTAAAAGAACATTGTGTTTAAATCAAATAGTAACTCTCCTTGTTCCAAACTGCAAAATAATTACTCCAAAGAAAAAGGATATGCCCACATAGTAGTTTGAAAATTTGGTCCATCTCATCCATCCAACCAATCAAATCCTTCTTCCAACCTTTCTCTTGTTTAGGATTTCTAGTTCAAGCGGGAGTAATAAAAATACACTCCCATAGGAGAACCCTACTCTTTAGTTTTAGAAAAATTATAAAATCCAAAGCAATCACTCTTCCACCCATCAAACCACATATTGGTTTTGACCCCTCTTGTCATATGCCTACATGGTACAAAGAAAATGATTACTGTAACTATCATCATGTTAAAGGTCATAACGACAATAATTATATAACTTTCAAAAATATCATCCAAGAAATGTTTTATAATTGAGACCTCATCTTAGATAACCCTAACGCTCCTACTAATTAGAACCTTCACATCTTCAAGAACTGCATTCTCGAATCACTACCATCATCTAACAATATTAGCGAAAACTCAACCAATGATAGTAACGTTTGGGAGGTTCATGTTGTTTTCGACATCATACTAGCCCATCCTCAATTTCCTTCTACTCCATTTATCAAGGAGATTATTTCGCATGAGACCATTTATCCATGAAATATTTTATTTCATCCACTCTTTACCCACATATGAGTTTCCCTTATCTCTCCCTTCACCCAAAGAGGATTCCCACATATCTTGCAATGTAATTTTTCCACTCACATCTCAAACCGACAAACAACCCACAGTATTTACTCTCCTACCCATGGGAGATTCATGCTTACCTTCCTCTTTTCCAAAAGATAAACCTACCTACTTTTTTATTTCCCTACCCATGGGGATCCGTTAGAAATTCCCCTTCTTATTGGTTATAATTATTCATTGGCTTTCAATGATCTTGTTGATTTTCTCTCGACTTTTACCCATAGATTCTAAATCCAAGAAATTCCTTTTCTCACGGACATTATTTAAAATGATTACTACCAAATACCCATCATCCCCCTATGGAAGCGTTGTTTTCACGTTTAGCTGAAAACTTGGATTATGTTGAAAATTCCATGCTTTGGAGATGCCTTCGACTACCTTTCTCAACTCAGATGCAATTGTTGTCTCTGATACTTCCACCATGTATCCAAAGTTGTTTTAGCCAACAAAACTAGCCATGCACATGCCATTTGCAGCAACCTCTTTTTCATCACTCTCACCCACACTAAATATTTTCCATCAAATGAAAATTTTCCAATTCCTAGAACCTTTCCTACACCTATATCTTCTTTTGTGCCAGACCCATTTCCGCATTAGGAGTCATGTTATATCAATCCTAGTCCATCCTCCTATCAAACTGGATTTAGCCACATCCTCCCAAGCCATCACAAAGACTATCCTCTAACCTCGAGGAAGACCCAACAACCTCTTAACCTGCGCACATTGGATTTACCCACTACACCTCTGTTAACATCACCACTTAAATTGATCTTAGGTTCCCACCCACCAACCTTGGCCAAGCAGCGTCCTACCAAAGGTAAACCAAAAATACAACACCTCACCTCCTTTTCATGATCCTTTATTACACCCAAATTACCTACACATATTATGCCTTCCCCATCACCTAAATAATTTATACCTTCGTTACCTACACCACTTCCAAAGTATCCTCATCATTACCTATGATATTTCCTTCTCTTCAACCAATACCTTCCACCTTGCCTCTTCCCATAGCTTTCACCACACCTCCATTATCACCTTGGCTAACCCATCCCCTTCCACCATCTACATTCCATTCTAAAATGCACTTATTCTTCACCTTTACCCAAGAAGTTGTAACCAAAGTCCAAAACCCACCACCCTCCAAATATGTAGTTAAACCGACACCACCTTTAACCACTAGCTCACTTGCTACATCTTTACTATAGAATCTATAATCAAAACCTAAAATTGTACTAACTACCAAATAGGTGGTGAAATTGACTCAACCTCTCGATTCCACATCTCATGGCACCTCTCCCACATAAGTCACCCACACTTCCATCTAGACCCACACTTACTTTGCATTGTGATCCATTGGTAGGGTCTTATGCCAACATCCTAGCTAACCTTTTGGAAACCTCTGTCATCACATTACCACCACTTAGACCTTACGACCCACTCAAACCTAAATATTAAGGGTTTGAAAATACAAAAATTTACACTTACCGTCATGTCTTAGGGTATGATGTGGATAATTGTAAGGCTCTTAAGACTATCCTTCTCCAACTATGTCCTCCTGAAGAAATTTTTGATGATGATGATCTTTTAGATGAGGAACTTATTACATCTACACCTATCACCACACATCCTCATCCCATACCTATTTAGGGACCTTCATCTCCCCCTCCACAACCCTTTTATCCTCCTCTAACATTTGAGATCAATATGGTCCGCATAAGAGATCTATAAAAACCTCTGCCAAAATGCCAATGTGTTACATTGTTTTCGTAGAACTAGTATATGCCCTCACCATATTTTTTTCCATCTTGTTGCTACACCTATCATGACTCACTTGATCCTTCACCACAGATTAATATGCTTCAAATTTCCACTTAATCCCAGAAGGAAAAAGGAAAGGAGAAAACAACTAGCTCATTCAACACTCTTTTACCCAATATTCCATCTGTTCTTACACCAAAATCCCCATATGTGGATTTTGAAGGAAATCCTTAGCAGAGGAACTATTAGTGTCGTAGGAAACCTTAAGTTAGTGGGACATGTGCCCTAAGGTGACCTCCATATTTTAAAGAAGTTGGATCTTCTTTTTGGTATGAGCTGAGGGTTAGAGAAAATGAACTAAACTTTAAACTTAATGGGGGCAATGCGCCAAAAAATGAAAGAGTTAACTCGTAATGCAACTGGTTGGAATAGAGAAAAGGTGGGAAATGAAAATGGTGGACAAGATGCACCACAAACCAAATACGATCTACACATAACACTACTCCAAACTATTAAATTACAAACGAATATAACAATAGCACCAAAATGTGCACAGTTATCTACGTCAAAATAAAGGCTATTAGAGATAATACAGATTATGCAAAGGATGGATGAATTACATCACAAGGTATATTATATTAATCCAAATAACATGCACAATATTATAATAGATAAGAGGAAAAATTCCATTACAAAGCTCCAAAAGAAGGCTAAAGCTCCAGCCTCCTGCCTTTTATAGAAGAAGAACTAAGGTAAGTAGTAGAACCTAGCTAACTCCATAAGTTCCTCCTTATTTTGAAGCCATTAGTTTCAATATATATGAGGAGAAGGACATGAGAGACCCTTGTCAAAATCTCTTAAAAATTCCTTTTTAATTATGATAAATTGTGTGAAGTGATGGAAATAGATTTTTTGATATCTTTGTCACACTTTCCCTTTATTTGTTCTTTCAAGAGTGAGAGCCATGACTATTTAATGAATTTCTTAACTATTTTGGAACTAAATCCATTGGAATAGAATCATTCTTCCAAATCATTATTACATATGTGGATATTTAATTGCTTATGAATTGGGTCCGAGTTCATGATTCAAGCGGAGTTATCCATCCTATTTTATGAGAATGGCATTTTGAATGTAGGTGAAAAAATTAAGTATTTCCAGTTCACACATTTCACACAAAAATATGAATTAACTTCATCCCTAAAAATACCAGTTGAATGACCCTTTTCCTTTGATCTTTTCAAAATATCTAAACATTTAAACTTTTAGATAGGAACCATAATTTCCTCTACAAGGATTTTGACTTATCGCCAATCTTTTAGCAATCTACCTTGAGTTCGGAGCTAATTTATTATGAAATCCACGTGGAGATCAAGCATTTCTCTAGGGTCTCTACTTCCATTGTAGCTTCTAGGATTGCATTGGGATGACATCTAGAATTATTTGTGATCGATCTACTTTCCTTTGGGTAAGTAATGAGCCAGATGCATATCACTATGAAGTCTTTTACTTTAGACAAGTCATCTACAGTTGACTCCATGTGTAAGCCCCATGAGGCTTCGAGGCTTCCACTTCCTTTTCTTTCTGTAACTCGTGCTAAGTCGACATTTGGCACTTTGGCTTTAATTTTTATTAGGCTACGTATTTTTTCTATATTACCGAAGGCTTGACTCCTGGTGGGATTCAAAAATGTGGGAACGTTGATTAAGTAGGAATATTATTGTTATCTAATCTTAGCGAGAAGAGGAAATTAGTTAACAGTGGACCCAAATACCTTATTTATAACAAGGTTTCCCATCATACAATGCTTAAACAATTACACTAGTCTCCTCTCAAAATGTCTTTGTTGACCTGGTTCAGACCTCTGAGTCTCATCGATACCCACTACCACTCATCAAGTAGTCACTCTCAGTTTCTTTAACGCCAAGATTATACTACTCCAATCGGATGATCCCGATCCCACCCTATCCATTTCCATCTAGATTGATAATATACACATTTGATGCATTATGATCGATGGTGGTGCTAGTATCAACATCATTTCTTCTCATGCTTAAAATGAAATGCGCATCCCTTTCCAATTACATGCATAATAACCCAGCTTATTCCATGTTCATTCAATGAAACCATGAATTTCACCCTTGGCACCATCATTCTCCAAATTCGTGTGGACCCCGTACCATTTTTGAATTATTCTATGTCTTAAAGGGGGAATTCTAGTATAACATGTTGCTTGGCCGACCTTGGATCCATGCCATGTGTTGTGTTCCTTCAACCATTGCACTTTTGTTTAAAATTTGAACATGAAGGAAAAACTATACCATTCTAGCTGACCCTTCACCATTCAAGACCTATAACATGTTGTATCAACCCAATGATGTCCTTATACCGTTAAGGCATCTACCACCGCTACCACTTCTTTGTCACCCATGGCCCCATCCACCAATGTTGTCACTACCTCTTCCACAACTAACTCCTCTATTCCAACTATTTACGTAGCTTATGTAGCTGAATCATTAGCCACCCCATCTACTTATCAATCAACCAATGCTTTTTCTTCCCAACTGTTCACTAATTCATCCATTCCTATTACCCACATATCAACTATTGATCCCTTAGAAGGTGATTTTCAACACCTCACTCTAGGGAGTATAGTCTCGTATAATATTAACGCATTCCTTACTTCTCAAGAGTATGGTGAACTTCACCAACATCCTCACTATGATAACCAAATAGGTGAGGTTTTCCTTATGGTCCTCCCCACCTTCACACCAACTTAACATATGGGGACTTGATGCTACTACATTCTTGCCCAAGCCACCTCCCCAAAATCAACCATTTTCATCCAACCTTCAATCTCTCACCAACCGCCACTTCACCCACACCTTCCTCCATCATTGTGCTTAGAAGGGATTTGGATTTTGTTTCCATGAAAAAGGCCACCATATTGTCATACCATGCACTACTTTTAAGCATAAATACTATAGTGGTATTGGATTTTCCAAACCATATACCAAGAAGCCCCGAGTCAAACTCATTAAGGACAATAAGCATTCCCCACCATGTTTACCAACTTCACCACCTTCACCAACAAAGTCTATGGATCCAGAATCCATTCCTCCTAATTTTTTTCATGAACACCATTTCTTTGGTACCTCTAACTTATCAACAAGATGGTGAGGCTCCCTATTCTCTTCCCTTCCTGTATCTTGACATGATCGATGACTATATACCTTCTATTAACATCGTTCAATGTTAGGACAATAAGTCTATTATCACCTAACTTAGTGCAGAATATTCTTATATTCGGTGGAAATTACCTTCTAATATGCAAACCATGTGAATAAATCGACCATTAAAATCAACATTCACACTCAAGATTACCCGCACATTCTAAAAATAGGCTAATATTTAAATTTTGCCAAAAATTAAGCTTTTACTTCTTTCCTCCGAGATCATAGCACCATTTTTTCTTGCTCCTATGTTGATATGTTCTGGTATTGACGCAAGCGTTGTTCTATAATATCATAACCATGCCTAATGCCAAACCCGTGAAATAGAAGATGTGAAAAATGTATCCTAGAATTCCCCTTCTTGTCAAAGAATAACTCCAAAGCACCTTCTTTTGGTTTCCTTCATCCTCACCATTAATTATCTCTAATGGATCTCAGTAACATCGTTCTTATTAACAAATTAATAGGGGATTCCACATTTTTATGGATTTCCATGACATTAACATAGCATGCCCCAAAGATGATTTTCCACTACCTATTATTGACCAACTAGTTGATTTCACCTCCAGAAATGAAATGCTATCACTCATGAATAGTTTCTCAAGTTATAACCAAATATTAATCACCCAGGAAGATCAACACAAAACCTCCTTCATCACTCCTTGAGGTACCTTCGATATCAAGTCATGTCCTTTGGCCTTAAAAACATTGGTGCTACATATATCAATGGGATATGAATTATATATTTCATGACATTATGCATCGCATATTAGAATATTATGTTAAATATATCCTTTCTAAATCTAAACATCGAACAAAAACCTTATGGTACTTAAGGTTATCTTTGACCATCTCATCAAATACTATGTTCACCTTCAATCTAAGAAGTGTGTCTTAATTGTTGTCTCTGGAAAGATCCTTGGTTTTATCATTTATTTGTGTGGCATTGAAGTTTATCCCACTAAAATCAAGGCTATTCTTGAGATGCATCCACCTACTAACCTTTTTCAACTTTGTAGTTTTCAAGGAAAGTTACAATCTATTCATCACTTTATTTCTTAGATTTCTGACCACTATCATCCATTTCATCATCTTCTCAAAAAGGATGTCTCCTTAAAATGGGATGATGAATTCCACAAAGCCTTTGACACCTTAAAACAATACCTCCTCCAACCACCTATGCTCATTCCCCCTAAGGATGACCAACCATTTTACCTTTATATTTCTGCTATTGATCATTCCCTAGGTGCCATGCTCACTCATCATGATGAGAAACATAGGGAGAAAGTGGTTTATTATATAAGTCATACACTTTTAGACTACGAAACTAGATATAATCATTCCGAGAAACTATGTATAGCCTTATTTTTTGTTGTCACTAAACTTCACCATTACCTACTCAATGAAAAACCTTTGTGTCACCAATATTGACCCCTTACATTATATATATGTTGAGCTTTACCAACATCAACGTGTTTCACATTAGATCATGCTTCCTGTAGACCTAAATCTTGAATTCATCCATCAAAAATATGTCAAAGGAAAAATAATTGTTGAACAAATCGCAGATGCACCTCTCTCCGAAATCAATCCTCTAACTTCGATTTCCTAATGAATCCATCGTTACCCTCTCTTTGGATAATACCATTTACCAGATGACCTAATTCTTTGATGGTTCTAAATGTCAGGATGGCGGTGGTGCCATAGTTATCCTCATTCCTCTTGATGGTGAGCCTATGCCATTATCTTTCAAACTATATTTTTATTGTACTAACAATATCATCAAATATGAAGCACTCATGTTAGGTATTCAAGCCGCCATAGCCTTATATGTTAAATCAATTAATATATTTGGAAACTCTCAACTAGTTATGAACCAAGTTAATGGTATATACTAGTTTCATAATGAGATACTTCAAAATTATAAACATAATGTTGACATACTTTTGACTACCTTTGACTATTATGAACTTCATACCACCCCACGTTCCACTAATAAATTTGTAGATACCATGAATTTTATTGCTTCTCTAATCCCCGCTTCACCCTCTAACTCAAAATCTTTGTCAAAATACAAATTTTGCAATCACCTTCTTATGTATTTCGAGACGTCAACCTTGTAGTAAACATTGAGACTAACCCACGTGACCTTTGGTATAAGCAGTTTGTTGACTACCTTTCTCTTTCCATTTTGCCTCTAGATCTTACTCGCAATGAACAATGATCATTTCTCAAAAGTGTCTCTCACTATGTCATCATGGGTTGTCTTCTCTATAAATGTGGCTTTGACGCTATCCTATTACGATGCCTTATAAGTTCTGAAATTCCATACACCATCAAGGAATTTCATGACAAAATTTGTGGGGGTAACTTAAATGTTTTAACTATCACTAAGTGTATCCTTTCCCTAGTTTATTACCTACCAACCCTAAACCATGATTATTATGACTATGTCAAGAGTTGTGTGAGGTTTCAACAACATTCTAATCTTAATCAAACCCATAGTCATGTCTTACGGAGTTACATGAGACCCTTTTCCTTTCTCTTAATGGGGTTTGAATCTAATAGAAGAGATCAGTCCTCATTCTTCCCAATGTCATCAATGGATTATTACCACTACATAATATTACATAGAATGGTTGGAATCCATACTATTATTTGTACAAAAGATGAGAAAATCAGTGAATTCATCAACCATCACATCATTTTTTACTTTTTTCCCTCACCACCTCATCACCGATAATGGAAAACAATTCGAAAACAAAACCCTACCGAAACTCTGTGATGCCTTTGACATTCAACTCAATTTTTCTTCACAATGCTATCCTCAAACAAATGGAAAATAAGAATCAACCAAAAAAATCTTAAACAAAATTTTAATGAAAGTATTTGACAATTGGAAAAGATTGGCACACGCACATTCTTTTTGCCTTATGGGATTATCACACTAGTATTCACACCTCAACTACTAACATGCATTTCTCTTTTATCTATGGTATAGAGGATGTCCTTCCTCTTAAATTACAAATACAATATCTTCGTATCTCAATCAAATATATGCTCAATGATGATGATTTTCACTAGGATTGTTTGGCAAAACTCGAGGTATTAGATGAACAACATCTCAATGATCTCTATCACCTCTAAATCTACCAAAAATGTATCAAATGTGCCTATGAAATTTTTTTCCAAGAATAAACCTTCCAAGTCGGTGACCTTGTCTGAAGGAAAATCAACATGTAAAAAAGTAGTGGAAATTAAACGGAGCAAGTTTTCTCCTAATTAGCTTGGAGCCTATATCATTACTCATGCCTATGGATTGGGTGATTATTGTTTATATTCAATTGAAGGTAAACCCAAACCTAAGCCCCTCAATTCCTTGCATCATCAACCATTCTATTGTTGAATAAAGTCCTATATCACTTTATTTCTATTAAATTCCCATCCCTTCTGCAACGTTCACCTTTCACTTACCTATTTTAAGGATCAATGACTAAACAAGAATCATGTGATTACCCATCACCTTTCAGCCTTATCTTGAATATGAGCAGCACGACTCTACTCATGGCATGATTTTCATGGATACTTTTCATCCTTTTCAAAGATGGAATCCCATGTTCGTTTCTCACTTAAAACATCTCTTTCATAGCTAATCCATGTGTGCTATGGTTTTGTCTTCATAAAAGGATCTTATCCTTCTCTATAGTCTTGTCCATGACCTAAAAGTACAAAACATAATTTAAAGTAATATACGAGATTTCCAAATTCAAAATCCTTAAGTCAAACTTCTAGAAAAATGATGACTCCCTCAAAAGGACAAGAAGGACAACTATAAAAAGCAAGCCATACTTTACATACTCTATCACAAAAAGAGAACTATTCTGCCAAAATAAAATAAAAATATTCTCAAACTTCCCACATTGATTAGTTTCATGAAGACCTCAAAGATATAGTCAACTCATCCCACATAGACTTCCAGCATCAATCAGTCTATAGAAACAAAAGAAAAAGTGAAAAGATGAATTTTTCATCATGGAATTTCCTATTTTGATATTAGGAATCTTGCTAAAAAGGCATGTTGTCTCACACTAGGTTATGCTAAACTAACTTCTTTCACCTCACAACCTTTTCTCTCTAATCTTCTTCCTACTCAAGGGACATCTAGAAAATGTGACATTTCATGATCATGTGACATTCTTCACCCTTAGAAAATTCAATCATGCAACGCCTTTAGGGTCTTACATTCCTAAGCCAATCTTTGATATGATAGACTCATAATGGTTCTTACCAATTCGACATATTTTTGTCTCCTCTTACCATTCAACTATTTTATTACTTATTGATCCTCCTTCACATGACCAGACCTTCCAAACCTATATTTTGAGATTTCCTCTTTCACCAAAATTACCCATGCCTATCTGACCTAAATCCAACCATACCTATGACCTAAACTCAACCATTCCTGTGACCTAAACTCAACCATGCCTAAATGACCTAAACTCAACCAAGCCTACATGACCGAGACTCAATAATTCCTAGAACCTACCAACCCATTCCTCTACGTCATCATATTATTCACTAGTTTATGGGATAACTACATCGGCCTGAGGCTCCTTTTTATTGGGGCTATGTAGGAAACACTTCGAGGGCATGGGGACCTTAGAGGTTAGCTCAACCACTCTTTCCATTAACCAATTTTCCCCCTTTTATATTCACATTATACCTTAGTTTCCATTTTACCCAAAAATATCAAATTAAACAATAATAAAAACATACATACCTACCATTTTATAAAATCAACCATATCATACATCAATCCTTTCACATTTCCATGATATCAAATATTTTGAAATTTACACCACAACATACATATACATCATCATTTATTTTGCATACTACCAATAAAATAGAAATTAAATCAAATGCAAAAACATGACTCCATCATACCTACATGACTTCGACTCTTGAACCCGACTCCATCATGCCTAAATCACCTAAACTCCACAATGCCTATACCTCTACTCCATCGTGCCTAAATCACCTAAAATCCACCATGCCTATATGACCTTGACTTCACCATGCCTAACTCACCTAAAATTAACCATGTCTAAATGATCTAGACTCTACCATGCCTATATGACCTCGACTCAATCATGCCTAATTCAACATCATTAACTATGGAATGGGAATGTTTTTGTATTAATACATATATACATAGATATAAATAAATATTCGTACCTCCAAAAATTCTGATGTATAATCTCATGTCTTCAAGACACTGAAAGTGATGTATATACATAAAATCAAAATAATTATACATTATCCATACAATGACCACTCGACCCTCACTTGATGAACTCCCGTCCTATCTCACATGTCTCCTCCTCATGGACCTCTACCGAGCCTCGTATCTTAGATCTTGTAACCTCACCATGGCCCTGTATCTAGGGTTGATGACCCCCTATGCTACTAGAACTGTGAGTCCTGGATCTAGTCATCTCACTGGCTGCCTATTGGGCTCGATACATGGCATATGAGGGCACATAAATCCTTGTGATGGCTAGATGATCCTAATAATAGTGATCCTTATTCAAGGAATCCCTAAACATCACCATAGATAGGGTCTGGGGTGGTGTCATTGGCCTAATTTCTCCTCGCGAACTCTACCCAACCAAAAGTGTACCCTATCCTTATGTAGGTGTCTATCTTTGTGGGACCCTCGTCCCTATACTCTGTGCTAGTACCTAGGCCACTATCTAGGCTGTGTAGCGCCACAACTTGTGCCTGTGTTGTGGTCAACTATCCCTATAATCCTATCACCTTTGCATGTAGGGAGGCTACCTTTGCTCCATCCCCAATCTCCACCATGTTTGAGAACCTCTACATGTGCTACTTGGGCTTATAGGGCCATCACCTGTGCCTACAAGGTGGTCACCTATGCCTCTGACCCTATCAAATATCCCTACAACCATGTAATTTGTGCGTGTAGGATGGCCACCTGACCCTATAATGTATCCCCTTGCACTATGACGTGAGCTAAATCGGGATGCCCTAGCCTCGCTAGTGATTAAAGCTCGTATTTGTGCCACCAACCACTTCCTATATCCATCGGTGACACCCGTATCATCAATCTTTCTATCTCGTAGATGTTACTCTTTTCTTGTAGGTACACTCAAATGTGGTGGAGACATAGGTCTCTCCACATCATATCTACGGTACTATGTGAAGGTGGGGAAACGTCATGGCACACCGATCAAAACTATTATGTCGACTCTTTCCATGGGTATCATCTTATGCTCCTCGGCATGCCGCCCCTATATCCATCTCATTAACTACAACTCCTCTAACTCCTCATTCATGCCTATATAGGATATAAATTCAACATATGGCATCCAAACGATATCAACATCTAAAAGGCCCTCCAATAACTACTTGTAGTATGACACATCATATGTGGCCCTGCCACCCTTGGCTGTCCACCAACTGGTACCCATCATCTGAAACTAACTCTGAACAAGCCACCCCAAACCAATCCTATCATGGTAAACCAACTAGGCACACACACATGATGTGCTTGTATGCCCAACAATGTAATAAATAGGTACAACACATACCAAATCTCCTCAATCTCCCATAGGCCCATAGCTCCTTATACAACTAAACTAGGAAAGTCGTGCCCAAGCGAAGCATATACGATCCTCTATCATATCCTGTAGCACCCTATCAGTTCTCATGGGAATCTCCCACCCTCATAATCTAGAAGAGAAAAACATCCCACTGCCACCATCATCAGCACCGATATCCTAGTCTCCTATGGATAGGCTACATACATATCTCCATAAGTGAGACTCACATTGTGATACCTCAACAGGCCCATCGCCTCACAAAATACCACCACTATCAGCTCCACTAATGCCTCAGATGAAATGGAATACACTGGATCCCCAACAATAGGTAGCCGCATGATCCTATACATGTCCTCCAATGTGACAATCATCTCACTCATTGGTAAGTGAAAGGTATTGGTTGTGGAGTCCCATCTATCGATGAGAGTGACCATCAAGCTATGATCCTAGGCTATATGCCTATAGTGTCGGATCACACTAAGTCCAACATCGGTCATGTGCTCGAATCCTCCATGCTCATGTTATTCTCGCATCTGTACCAGTAAGGGTAGCACTCTGTCCCTCATCCTCAGCTCATCTCTCACCTACATCATCCAACACGACCTTGTCAAGACTTGACCACCTCAAATCACCTATTAGCCACCACACAATACCCAACCACATCTCTCATGCCTACCTCTTTTACCTAATTCACCTACAAACCTACTGTCCCTTATCATCCTTACCCACTATCTTAGCTTAATTTACATAGTTACCTATCCCTTATTGCCAAAATAACATTTTACCCCCTTCCCTCTACATAAATCTTCACCTACCCTTCCTCACCTATTTTATTTTCATACCTAGCCCTTCTTTCACCTATATACTCTTAGTCGTGGATCGACGTCGGTCTCCTTGACCATCATTGGTCCTCTTGACTGGTGTCGGTCACCCAAACCTTGACCAACAATGACCAAAGTTTACTAACATCTACCAACCCTTGACCGTCATTGGTATCTCATGCGTGACATAAAGATCACAAAAACCCATCCCCATTCTCAAAAATTAACCAAAAACAACCTAAATACCTATTCCCACCCACCCAAACCTATCCTAGATTCATTACCAACCTTATTTAAGATACATTTGACCATCCCCTACACATTTCATTCATTTTAACCATGATTTCATAAATTAAAACTACACCAAAATTTTAAACAAAACTTATTTCCATAACTTATCCCACCTCCCTCCTCCATACCTCCACCGCCCACACTTGCTCCCACTCCCTCCCTGCTAAAAAGAAAGAATGAATATGCTGTCTCCAGCAAGAAAAGTAAGAGCCTCAAAGCCAAAATCCCTGCTTCCCAATGAGTCCTAAGGAGCCACAAGGACTTGGAACTAGCTGAAAACCTCCTGCATATTAGCAAGCCGGTGGAGGAGCCCAAAGAGGAGGAATTGCTGGATAGGGTGGACAGATTAGAAAAGGAGATACAAGAGCTCAAAGGGGCTATAAAAAACATGGAAAGAGCTAAGGGTAAAAGGATCCTTCAAAGTGAGGAGGAAGAGGGGGTTATTGGTGAAATCTTCAAGAAACTATAGTCCTTAGATGGCAGATTGGGGAATGCTAAAAGCTAAAATGACCGCATATATTATGCCCCTCAAAAGCATTTATAATTTTATTGAACAACATGTCCACAGTGTTTGTAGTTTAAGTGGGATCAATGAGGACATATGGGGCCCTAAAGAGAAAAGGGACATTGCAATTGCCCAAGCAGATTTACAAGACTCCTCTCAGGCCACTGCCATTGCCTTCTTCATGTCACTGCAGGCTATCAAGACCAAAATTGACAGAGCCATCAAGTAAAGGGCTGTTGTGATGTTGTTTTTTGGCTGCGATGTGGCTGTCATTGGGTGGTTCTGGAGCTATTTTGTGGCGGGGCTCTTTATGTTGTTTCTCTTTTGGTTCCTTTTTGATGTTGCCTTCTTTTTTCTAGATCTTTGTACGTTTAGATCCTCTTTTCACTGTATTGTAATATTTGGTACATTCAGCCTTCCTTGGTTGACTATTTTTCCCTTCTCGGGCTGCTTCTCTCATCTTTACTATCTCGGCTTTTGAGCCCTTTTGTATATTGGGTATAGTCCTTCAAAACTATTTTCCCTTAATAAAAAAACTATTTTCAGCCAAATGAAGGATTCAAATTGTCTCCTACCTCTACTTGGTGTTGTCTCCATGGTGGCACGTCTTGCCGCTATGCCGGTGGTCCACCCACTCCCTCTCCTACCTCCGTCATGCCAAAATCAACTCCTCACCTCACAACCAATCAAATCAATCAACTCGATCTCGTGGACCTGCCAATCGAATGCCAATCACCTACTACATGGCTCGCCAACTCATCTCAACACCTCATACTTGTCATTTTCCACTCTTACACTTCTCCTCTATCATTTTCTAAAAGTGGAAAGGTTAAAATGAATCTATAAAAAGAGGATTTTTCCTTTTTATACCCAACTCAACATGACCGACGTCAATCATGTTGTGCCCTAGAAAATTGATGTTGATTACACAATAAGCTGGAATCGGTGACTGTTATAACCATTTGACCCACCCCATGCCCATTTTTCCTACAAACATTATTGATCTCATAACTTTTAACCTCATAAACACCTATTACACCTTACCCACAAGCCTACATTACTAGTACATTTCCTTATCTATGTTTAGGGAAAGGGAATTTACCTATACCTCGACTTAAATGTGCCTTGACCGAACCACCTTTTGTGTAATTTGAATTTGTTCTCGCTATACCTTGTGATGTTATTACCCATGTTGTTTAGCCTAATGACCTTACCTTGCCTAATGATATGATGTTTATGCTAACCATACCTTTGGTACAATGGAAAAAAACCTATCCCTCATTCGTACACCTAACCTAATTTTTTCTTCATGACAATATCCTATACCTTGGATACCTAAATCACTTCAACCTCATTTGGATAAACCTATCACCCCTTTGATACCCTGTAGTTTGTAAGATCTTCCACCTGGTACCATATTACAATCTATATGTGTGCATGCATTTAATTTCCATTACCTATTACTTGACCCAATCTCTACCTATTACCCACAATGAACATACCCTTACCTATTGGACCTCACTTTCCTCAATAACCCATTTATCAAACCACTCCCGACTAATTTTCCTACCTCATCGGTTCACGGTTTTAGGGGATCACCTTGAGACCTACTTGGGGCATCTTAATATCCATTTATACCAGGACATCAACTCCTGGTTTTTATCAAAGCATCGCTTACCAATACAAGCTATGTGGAGAAAAGGGGCAAATGTAGACAATAAATTTGGGTTACACTCCCTTTGTCCCCTTCAATCAATAAACATAATATATTTATACACATCATGCCCACTTTATCCTATACTAATATTTCATCCTCACATTATTAATTTATTTAAATATTTTAATTAGGTTAATTCATCCTCACACATCCACCTCATCATTACACCTCACCCTAGACCCATTCCAGGGGCATTTAACTCACAATGACTAAGTCATAACTCTCAGACAAAGTCGTCACTCCTAGTGCGAGTTAGCACTTGACCTAACTAAATGTGACTTATTCCTAAACCTAATTGGACTTCTTCTATGAAATTCCTATATTTTATAACAAGAACTCAACTTCGTAAGTGGACTAATAAAAATCACACCAAAAATAGTAAATATCTACCTATTTTTGCTAAACCTAGACTTTCCCACCTTAACTAATGCCGGTTATCCCTCAATCGATGTGTCACACTAACTAACCACCATTGGTTACCTTAAATACACTTTCACAACTCTTTAAATGGGTTGGTGATTAAGTGATTAGATCTGATTACATTCAAGTGTGAATCTTAATCCCTCTTGTATCCAAACGACGAACACACACAACTACACTATAAGACAAGCGATCAGGCTTTTCCTTCTAGAGAATTAGAATACTCATGACAGCACATAAGCCATACTTCCATGGCATTGGAATCAAGAAATTATTCTCGATCAACCATCCAAAATCCTAAGATCTAACAAATAACAAGTATTGTGATTATAATCATTTTCCTTATTCCTTTCGTAGATCTCTTGCTTCTTTCAGTAGTTTATTTCCCATATTGCATATACATCACCTTCTTCCCACTAACCCACTATTCAACCATCCCAAGAATTTTCACCATTCTAAACCTCCTCCTTAGCATCCCTGAGTCTTCTCATCCATATTACGACACAAACCATATTACCCTCACTCTCTATGTAATCACAGAAAGCCTAAAAACCTCTTTTTAATATTTTTCTACCTATTTCCCCTACTGACATTGGTTTTATGAATGAAGTCGGTTTATTCCCCTACCGATATCAATCACAAGACCAATATTGGTCTCAATGTAATTTCTCAATCTAAGACTAGCAAGCTTCCCACTTACCCAAAATCAACCCAGATTTCAAACAATCAACCCCACACTCTTACCAGACCTTTGAAAAACCTATCTGACCTAAAAATACCTTGGTTCTAATTATATTTAATGTTATTTTAATATTTATCATAAAATATAGTGTATTGTATGTATGAGAAACTTAAATCATTACATTGTAATAGGACTTATTTATTTCACTTGTTTACTCACATTGAATTGTATTAAACAGAGGATTAATAACCATTCAAAGAAGTATCTCACTTCTTGGATCTAGCCTTATTAGGTAGTCCTCGACTCTTGCTATTTAATAATATTTTTGTGGTATTGCTTTGTATCTATAGGTAGTCCTTCCATGCCAAAAATATTTTTCTATGATCATATTGGATAAAGTCGGTAGTGCGTGCATTCAACCTTCAACCTATATACCACAAGTATTCCTCCTTGACCATTACCTTATATGTTTTATCGCACAATTATTTGATGAAATAGATATCTTTTCCACAAGGTCGGTGTAGTGCCCATGTTGGATCCCCATCGCAAGGCCAACCCATATAAAACTCATCATTACTCTTGTATGCATATATGAAAGTTGCGTCATCTAATTAGAGGGACTTAGATTTCAAAAGCGTTGGCAATAAATCCACATATTTTTGCACCCAATAAATTTTCTTAGCAACACAACCTCGAATTCTTTTTTATAGTCAAGATGAGCAGGACACTCGTCATAGATCAAAAATTAAGCAATTTTAGTATACCATTCATTGGTGGTGCTCACAAATGGGACTTGAGTTATGTCTTTACTTACACATTCAATACATAAGCATTCCTTTATTTCATTTTGAGCCTTGAGGGCTTATATTCATCTATAATCCTACACAAAAATTTCATCGGACTAGATTTGAAGGTTGAATTTCAATAGCATACTCTTAGATTCTTTCGACCCAATTTCTTCTTTTAGACTCGAGATCTTATTGAGTCAAGATTCACTTGATTTCTACTTTGGGGACCATCAGAATTGTATGGGAGTTGAGGATATAAAATCTGAATTTCTTCACTACTTTTACTACAACATAGACATGCTTTTTCATATATTTATACTTCAACTCATGATTATTTAAAGGGAAGCTCATGAAGGCAATGGGTTCATCAATACCTTCTTCATTATTTTGAAATGGGAAGGAAAAAATTGTATGTTTAGAAGCATAGCAAAGTATAAGATGAAATATTTATAAAAATCGGGACACACTAGAGTTGAATCTTTGGTTATGGCTTGTTTTATTTCCTTGAACATTGTTTTTCCATTATCATCTAACTTAAATCTTTCATGTGGATTCATCATGCTTGTAATGTACTTGGTGAAATTCACAAATTTTGGAATAAAGTGTCAAAGGAAGTTGAATTTACCAAAGAAAGAGTGTAATCCTTTCTTTCTTGTTGGAAGGGGCAATGCTTGAAGAGATTTTATCCTTTCGGGATCAATTCTATCTCCCTCCTTATTCACAATGTGCCCAAATATTTTTCCTTCAGTTACTCTATAGATGCACTTTTTTAGATTTAGTGATATACCATACTTTTGACACCTCATAAAAAATTTCTTTAAATGTGCAAGGTGATCTCTTCACTTTTTTGAGAAAACCATGAGGTCATCAAGTTAGATAACGATGTAATTTTTCAAGTCCTTGAATGTGAAATCCATTTCTCTTTGAAATGTTGATCCACCAATGATGAGACCAAAGGGAATCCTGTTGTAGGAAAAATTACCCCATAGAGTGGTGAAATATGTCTTGGACCCATCTTCCTCACCACTACAATTTGATTGTATCTAGAAAAGTTATCAAGTAATGACATCCTTTATGAACCGGTGACCACCTACATGATTTGGTGCATGATGGGTGGATGATAATTTTCCTTCAATGAGGCTTGATTCAAATTTTGAAATTATACACAAATTCTTATCTCTCCACTTTTCTTCCATATCAGAATGATAAATTCTACCCACATGGAATGGTGGATAGGGAAGATAATTCTAGCATTCAACATCTTCAAAACTTCCTCTTTGATTGTGTCTGCAATCTTGGGATTATAGGGCCTTTTATTTTTCCTAAAAGGATTAACTTTAGGATTGAGTAATGGAATGGTGCATCTCCTTTGGCTATGAGGACTTTAGTTAGTCATAGGAATAGGCAAGAACTTAAGAATAATTTCTGAAATGAAACAAATCTCATTTTTTCTTTTGGTGAACAACACTTGCCAATGTTAACCATCCTAGGTTTATCGCTGGTACCAATTTTATCCTTATCAAAATTAGTTAGGCACCATGAAGACTTCTTGTCTTTTTCTTTGATAAATCTATCATGCTTATTAAACAAATCTTCTAGGTACACAAGACCCTTTGGGATATTATTTCCTTTTAACCTAATCACACCTTATTAATTAACTCCATCAATAACTTATTTCTTATCATCTCCAGTGGATTCCTGATTTGGGTTTTCACTTCCTTCATAGAAATATTGTTAAATTTATCATTTTCTCTAGGAAACTAATAATTTGACTACCATCATTGAATAATTGTCAATGATTCACATTGTCGTACACTAGACCGAACACTATCTCAATAATCACTTTATCTTTATCGAAGGATGGATGAGGAGTAATCAATAAAGACAATACCATTAGGGAATCATCTTTCTCATTTTTCTCTTGATGGATAGATTGGATTAAGAAAGCATCGAATGATTCAAAGCAATCCCACAACAAATTTTTGTAATGCATGAACCTTAGATTTTTCACCTAGTAGTGATTTCTTACTTGTTTTATGATCAATTAAATATCACCAAGGTATTTAAGCTTCTTTATGCCCTTAGGATCAAAAATTCCATCCCAAGAATAAGGGATTCATATTCTATAGTGTTGTTTGTGTTATTAAACTACAATTTGTACACAAATGGATAAGTACCATAGAAGGGGTGGTTAGCACAATGCCTGCTCTAGATCTCACAATAGAATGGCTCCCTTAAAACTCCATTTTCCAAAATTGATCCTCCTTGTCCTTCGTGAGGATATGTAAATTCTCATTTTTTTCTGATGTGAATAAATAGATGTTAAATATACTATCCTGGAAAAGATATAGTCTTTGGTATCCTTAGACTTTTGGACAGTTTATTTCATTTTCCACATTGGTAATAATTTCTTCACCTCTCTCTTAATGGGAATGGTCACAGATGAAAATTCCATCTGAATTTCACAACCCATATCCTTATAAAATATTTAGCTCAATAACATCCCAAATGATGTAGGGTTATCTGCCACTAGAATATTAAGAAAGACTTTCTTTTCTAGGTAATCTTTCAAAGTTGTTTGGGCATCCTTAATTATTCCTACTAATGTCAGCACTTTTGATTCCATGGAGTAACATGAGCCTATTTCTCAGGTTAAGGTGAGGCCTAGGGCATTAACAACCTTGATGGGAATCACATTTTCTAAGGCACTGGAGTCTATAAATAGAAGAGAGAAAGGTAGAATGATTCTACCTTGCTAGTTTTTGAGGTGGTTAATGCAAGCATATGTTAAGAAGGTTGAGTGGGTGGTGTTTGTAGTAACCCTTTGGTATTTTCATCTACATTCTTAGTCTTTGGGTTACTACCCTTGATGTAGTTAACTAGACTTTCAAACTTTTCTATGTGTGTTTGTAAGAATTCATATTCATAAATATGAACCTTATATTTATTCATGTGCTCAATGATATAGAAAGGTAAAGAAATGGATTAACTAGATGTTATGGGAGGACCTGGTGGATTTAGAGGGTGAATGTGTTTATACTTTAGAATATTGGGATTTATTGGTGAATGGAGAAACAGGTTGAGAAGGGGTAGCTAGTATGGATTGAGAGGGAGTGGAGGATTTTTAGGATGATCTTTTATTGTAGAATTGTATTTAGAATTAGAGAGTGACTAGTGGACTTACTTAGTACAAAGAGTTTACTTCTTTCTTCCCACTAAGTCTGGTTTCTTTTTTGTTGATTCCATTGAAGGCAAGATCTAAGATCCTCTCTTGATTATCTTAGTTTACAAATTTTTCACTTAGAGTTCATCTTTCTTCTTTGTATTTTCATCAGGTGTAGAAGAAGAGGCTTTTTTTTTAGAGCATGTAAAAACTACACACGAGAAGCTTGGTGCTTCATCATCATCATCGTTTTATTCCATTGGTTCATACTTAAAAAATATAACTAGATATCATTATTGATTTATTCAATCTCAAGGATGTTTCCACCTTCATATTCCTCCTCTGCTTCACATGTCACATTTATTGGAGGTTCCTTAAGTGCAATCCTATGTAGAGGTAGGTTAATCCTTAGTCTATTTAGAAAATTACCGTTATTTTTGTAGCATCCCTCAAAGTACATTGTGTAAGTTGTTTCTTAAGTGCGATCATGTCATTATCAAGTATTTTAGAGAAGAGGAGATGTGGAGGTAGAATTTGATCTTTCACCCTTTTGTTTAACATTTCAATTTTTTACTTTTCTAGATAGAATCAAGTCGGTTTCATATCTATATCATAATTGTTGGATCTCAATTATGTACCTATCCTAAATCACAATAATCTAGGGATTTAAAGAAATGTGGGACTATCTCCAATTTGTGGGACTTGAATCGAGACATGGACCTCCGCGAGAGAAGGTTGGTTCCTTAACTTATTCCTAATGCTAAAAATCCTAATGCTAGAAATGAAACTATCTGATCCTAAACTAACATTCCAAGGGACCAAGGTTAGAAGGAACTACATAAACTGAAATCCTACACTACAGGAGGTGATAACACCAAAAATAAGGGGAAATATACTTTTGAAAGAGAGAAAATGGAGACAAAACAATGATGGAAAGGGCAAAGATGATAACCACAGTCCAAAACAACATCTAAATTTCCATTTTCACACAATGCACAATAGAAATGAACCTTGTAACATGAAGAAACATACACAACATACCTGCAAGTAAATGAAAAGGAAAGGAAATGCAATAAAAACACTAGCTAAGGCAAAATAAAGCCACAAAACAAGTAATTTTATTGCACTAAGATGATGCACAAATCATTACAATGAAGGAAGGAGGTGTGAACTCATTACAAGATCATAATCCAAGGCCTACAACTCTAGAACACTTGTGCAACACTTATAATGATGCCCTTGTATTCCCAAAGTATCCAATGTTACAAATGAGCATTCCTTTACAATATATAGAGAATATGGGAAAGAAAGAAGAGGGAGAAAAAGAAGGAAACTAGAATTTCTCCATTCACCCACCAATAAGATTCAATAAATGCCTGAAAAAAAAACATGGGCAACCTTACAAGACCATTTTTCCATTTTACATTGCTTCAAGAAGAAGAAAATGGGAACCATACTTCATTAAATATGGTTTTAGCTACCTGGAACTGTGCATTTCAATGTTGGGGAGATTTTTGCATTTTTTCACCCACCTACACCACCTAATTTCTATATATTTATGGTTCCATGGTGAAGATATTGGAAATATAAATCCAACAAGTATAACTTTATTAGATTTGGTGCCCTAGACATGTGAGTTATGCCAATGTGGGTTTTCGAGATGCCATTACATCGGCTTGCCTTCTACTTTGTGGGATTTTTACCCCTCATTGTCTCATAGTAGTGCTGAATCAAAACTCCACATTACTCTTCCTTATTTGTTTCTTTCCGGGGTTTATGGACAAATTGAATTACTAGTTTCCAAACCCGATCGCTTCTATAGTAGTGTTGAGTCACATCCCATAACACTCTCTTCACCTTTTCCTTTTCTATGGGTTTTGGAGACTACTTGACTCGGATTTTTGATTGAGAACTACTTTGAAGGTGTCCTAGGTAAAACTTCCACATTAATCCCCTCACCATTGCTTCTTTACATGATTTTTGGGCACCTTTATTTACTCGAGCTTGAATTTGAGCATTACTTCACAAAGTAATACAAAGTTACATTTCCATATTACCTCTTCTTTACATTTCCTTCTTTCGGGGTTTGCCAACATATTTACTTGATTGATTATGGAAGTAAATCGATATCTTTTTTCCGAGTTACTCATTTTCTCTTTTCCTCCTCTTTGTGGGTTTTTGGAATTTATTTTCTTATTTAATTTTAACAATTAAAACATTGAAACACCAAATAAAGTCTCTACTCTTGTCCTTCCATTTGTGGGAAATGGGAATTACTTTAATTGCGATATTTGGGGAAAGATTTTATTTATAGTTATGCCACATCACATCCCCACAATACTCCTTTCTTTCTTCCCTTTGTATTGCGGGTTTCTGGAACTTCTTTTCTCATATTTTTTGGTGAGCTTTACTTTGAATTAGTCGCATCAAAACTCGCATTACTCCAAACTTCATTTTTTCCATTTTTCCTTAGATTCATTTAGTCATTTAGATTTTCTTGTATCTTGGGAGTTAGGAAAAATGGAGAACTATCCCAAAATGCTAATTTTCTCAAATTTAATAATTTCTATGCAAATTTGACTAAGTGTTGATCTTTTTAAGCCTAGAGGGAAGAAGACAAATGACTAAAATAATTCCATGTACCCGAATATGGAAAATACCTAAAATCATAGATTCACCACTAAATCTCAATCACACTTCCTAAGTCATAAATTCTCAAGTTATCTAATTTTGCAAGGGGTGTAATAATGGATAATAGTTTTTCCACGTATAGGGATGATCTTCACATTATATGAGTTGATTAGTGGCCTTAGAGCATCCATTGGGCATGAATTTAGCCTAATAACCATGAAACTCATCTAAAACTTGAATAACAAACCCCTTGAATCCATTTGAGATATTTCCTGGACTTGAATCCAATCTGAAGTTGATGTGTTTTTTCTCAATTGACCATTCACATAATAAGAAATTTTAAAATCTATTTTTATGTGAGCAGTAAAATTGTTTAACCTGAAATTTCACCCGATTCTCTTAGAATCAATGTTGAAACTTAGCAGCACTAACCCCAATCTCAAATGCATATTATCATTGATCCTAAATTCTGATCTATTTTGGATAAATGAATGAACCATGAAGACTTATCAAAAATCTAATTTTATTTTCTCTACATTCGATTCTCATGAAGCATGTAACTAATCTATGACAATTTGAACCCCTTCCCACAACACCTTCTCTAGAAACATGATGAATTTTTTTCAAAGATAACCTTCTAGAAAAAAACTATACAAAGCACTTAGGGAAAGGAAACTTACTCTACCAACAAAAAAATGCTTAGAGTAATTGATAGATAAACTAATATGTACAAGATGAAATGAAAACTTAATGGGAATGTTTGAGATAATCCTATTAACTAGGATTTGTAATAATTCTCCATCAAGGTTAGAAAAATTGAAATATTTTTATTATTTGCAAGTAGTAATGATATATGACCCACTCTAGATTGCATAACACATGGAGTGTCTTCCTAGTTTATCTTTGTTTACATCTAATTTCAAGACTAGATCTCCAACCTTGAATGTTTGATCTCTATCCTTCCTATCTTTTCTTACTAGTGAAGAAGGATTAGTACTTCATATTTGAATCCATATTTGAGCATCTGTAAAAATGTAGGCCAATAGTAACCTACTTTTATAATTTTCATGGTTGTGGCTTTAGCAGAAAAATGTCCACCCAAGAAACCATCATGGAACTTGGTTAAAACATTGTTACATTTCTCACCTTTAGTGCACTTGAGTAGAAATCCATCAATGTTTCTATTAAACAAAATACCATCAATTAGTTCATAGGGAATATACTTGAGCCTTATATGTCTATCTTTATTTAGGCCAAAATGATATGCATCATTAGATAATAACTTATCCATACCTAAAATCTAACTATGATCATTGAATACATCTCCTTCATCCTCATGCAATTCAGTGTTACTTGGAAGCTCTTCATTCATGAAGGAAGTCTCTTGATGATCTTGAGCATCTAAATTCAGCTACTCATAAAGTTCTTTACCCTTACTTGATTTGTAACCTTGATAATCACATCATACTCCATTATTTTAGTCACCCATCCAGCTCATTTCTCACTAATTTCTGCTCCCATAATGAAGTCTCTCACACTAGAGTGTGAGACTAAAACTTTGATGTGATTGGTAGTAATCATACTCTTGAACTTCTTTAGAGATGTCATGATGGTAAAAACATAATTTTCAATGTGACTGTACTTTATTTCATAATAATTTACTTTTGACTAAAAAAAGGCCATAGGATGCTCCATCCCTTGAACATTCTACTGAGTCAAAATAAAAGTAATCCTAGATTCATAGTCATATACATATAGGATGTAATCCTTGGAATAGTGATGGTTGAAAAGTGCAGGATCTTGAGAAATATCTTATTTTATCTTGGAAAATATCTCCTTCCCCTTTGTTATCCATTTGAAAAATGAATCCTTCTTGAGCATGAGAGTAATAGGCCTCACCAAACCTATAAAATTAGGAATGAATCTCCGAAAAAATTGTTTTTTCTAAGGAATGAATGCAATGAATTATAGTGAGCTGGTAAGGAGAGAGACAAGATAGCTGAAATTATTTCTAGATCAATGGAAATGCCATCCTTTAAAATAATATTCCGTAATAGCTTACCTCTAGGGACTACAAAATTACATTTCTTAGGATTAAGAGACACCCAAAATTACTGACATCTCTCAAATACCTTCTCAAGATGACTGATATGATCTTTACTATGCTTTGAGAAAATGGTAATGTCATCAAGATAGACAAGGATGAATTCATTGATATACCCTTTAAAATTAATTTCCATTTCTCTTTGGAATGTGGCACCTATATTTGATAAACCAAAGGTCATTTTTTGATAAGCATATGTTCCCCATTTAGTTGTAAATGTAGTATTATATTGATCCTCTTCCTTAACCTTGATCTAATTAAAACCTAAGTATCCATCAAACATAGAGAACCTTCTTTCAACTCTTGCTACTATCTATAGAATCTGCTCCATAGAAGGTAGAGGATAGTGATCCTTTAGGGAATATTTTTTCAAGTCCTGAAATCAACACAAAGTCTGATTTCCCCATTTTTCTTTTTTCTGGAACAAGATTTTCCACCTAAGTAGAGTAATTGATAGGAAATATTATTTTTTCCTCAATGAATTTAAATAACTCCTTCCTCATTAGGGGCTATATCTTGGGATTAAATGGATTTTGATTTTTCCTAATTGACTTTGCATTAGGATCAAGATCAATAGAGTGCTGGAAAATGCATGTATTAAAACCCCTTAGGTCTTCATATTCCCATGAAAATATGTCACTAAATTATTGGCAAAAGGAGATAAAATCATGTTTCTCATTGTCATCACATACCTTCCCAAGAAGTTCCTTTCCATGTGCAACTATGTCTGGTTGAGAGTCTTCTTGCCTTACTGCTATGTTCCTTTCATACCTTTTAAATTCATCATTTGGGCTGAAAATATTTTCTAAGGTGACCAATCCTTTAACATGTTTGTCTTTAGTTGGAAAATTTGGTTACCACAGATATCTTGCAAATATGATTGCATTCTTGAGGACAAATCAACTTCATTTTGGATAAATTACACAATGTTTTCATCACTATCAAAAACTTGCTAGTTGGTTTTGTTATCTAGAATGGAAGGTTGACCACTACCTTGATATGTTGCACATTTCCTTTAACAAGATCTTCAGCATGTGAAAATTAAGAACCAAGAGCTTCCATTTGATCTATTTATCTTTTCAATTTCCTAGGCATCACTTACATATTAAGAGTATCAAAATCTCTAGAAGATCTCAGCCTATATGTTTGTAAGCATGCAATAACTTGTTCTTTGTGACACACTTTCCTCTAACTTGATGAATAACTAGTTTAATATCTCCAAATATTTACAAATTCTTTGATATTTATTTTTTTAGAAATTAGAAGACCATACATCAATGCCCCGTACTCTACTACACTGTTAGAGCATGAAAATTATAATTTTGAGAAAAGAATAACTTCTCACTCATTGGAGAAATCAGCACAATACCTTCCCCTGCTCCATTTCTTCTTCTAGAACCATCAAATAAAATCTTCTGAAGCCTAGAAACATCTTCTTGTTCTTGTTTGAATGGTCTAGGTAGAGAAAATCCTTCTTCAAGAATGCAATAAGTTCCAAGACCAGTCTCAAACATTTCAATTTATTTGGCATAAGGATCAAACTTATGATGTCTCTCATCCCATTCATCTAGCAATAAATCAAGCATGGGAGGAGGAATAGGCTACTCTTTTGAAACTGAATCTTGTTCATGTTCTTCTTGTATCATACAATTTAATTAGATAGGGGTGGGATCATATGAATTAATGTGATAGGAAAAGATGGGTTCATCTGTATGGTAAATTATGTACCATATATAGTTCTCAAAAGCATATGGGTCCAATATGAAGAAAAATAACCACCCACCTTGGTATTAAAATATCTATACAAATAAATTGAAAACATGAGAGGTAAATCAATTACAAATATGTCATCAGTTATAGTGATACTTAGACATGCATGAAGGGTTAACTCAATATCTTTAATTATTCCCAATACACCAATGGTTCACCCATCACGGTGTAAAACTCCCTTAGAAATAGGACTATATTTGAGACCCAATATATCAATAATTTTCTTAATCATTACAAATGTACTAGCCCTTGATCAATCATAAAATTATGTACCAAGTATTTTCCCACAATTAATGACATGTAAAAGGGTGGGGTCTTAACAATTTTACTTACTTGATCTTCCTTTGTTTGACACATATTAACATCAACATGATTCATTTCCACTAATGGATTAGCATGGGGAAGTTTTTTGAGGGCTTCACATAGGAGATATCTTTGTGACGAAACATCCAACGCATCCAACATTGTCACATTGACATTTTTTTCTTCATTTGTTCAAAAATTTTGAAGGTAAATCCCATGGATTTTTGCATATGTGGTACACTATTCTCCTTTTTTGTTACTAAAATGTTGGGATAGGTGGCTTTAGTTGGGGAGGAACTTCCTTGTCCAAAATAGGTTTGTCATGAACTTTATGTAATCTGTTCTTATCTACTCCAACTTCTTTCTCCTTGTTGGTTGCATTGCCTTGACCAGAGGAAGATGAAGGTTGTGATTCCAACATCCTTTTCTTATACCTTGTATTATCAACAACGTTGATTTGAGGTCTACTAGAACTTCCCACTACTTGATTGATTGCATAGAAATCATCAACTCCAAAGAACATGAGATTGATGTCAGTATTGGCCTCTTGAAATCCTTCCACATTATTAGGATTGGGTGCTTCCATAAGTGGATCTTACTAATTGGAAGAATTTTGAACTATGTATGCTTGAACATGTAATGCCCTTTCACAATTAAGTTGATTATGCGGTTGATTACATGGAAAACACCATTCACTTTCCTAAACCATATTATTCTCTATTGGAACCAATGCTTGGCTTGAGCTAGGAGTGGGAAGTGATTGTGGAGGAGGAATTGTTGCCAATGGAAGAGGTGCATTTTGGCCTTTCCATCTATTATTCTGTTGATTTTTTTATATCTCTGATTAGATTGTTGATTTCTATATGGCTGATATCCTTGGTTAAATCCTTGATTTGAAGATTTCCCCTGATTTTGATAATTTATATAGGATTGGGCTTATTATTTCTCTAGGAATGTGACTTTATTGGTCAATTTTTTATTAATGATTTCATGTCTTCATCTTTCTATTGTTATGCAAGAGAATGAGATGTGGAGGTAATAGGTTGGGAATTTTTCTCAAGAATAGGAGAAATAGAAGGTTGAGAAACTTGAGGAAATTCAGGATATAAGGGCATGGGTGGCCTAGGAGCTAGTTTCTTGGCTTGTATTAATCAATTTTCCCCTAATAGATAATGCATAGGCCCCAGAAATGTTATACCCCCATAGATTGAACCATAACAACAATGTCACAATTTAAAGCTCTTAAGTAGTAAAGAAAATCACCTTCTACCACTATCCTTATTAGGACTAGAATTTTTTCCCATGTCCTATGAAATATAAAGTTGAAGTCTTGCAAGAGATCATTTGGAGCCCTCTTTATTGTTTCCAACTATTCTAACAAAGAGAGGTTATCCATCTTCTCTCCAAACTGAATGCAATGAGTAGTCCCTAGCTGATTTCGATTTGTGATTGATCATATTATTAGACTTTGAATCCATTATAAAGCCTTTCCTTTGAGATAGAATCTTTACAACTAAATTCATGTCAACAATCTTGTATATAGCATAAACATTGGAAATGTCTTGAATATGGTCAAATGGAGTGGTATGATTTTCTCCAGTGAAGAAAGAGATGTTTTAAAGTGAAAATATTGGAATATGATTCTAAGAATTAAGAGTAAGAGGACTTCACCCAATGAAATTAACAAACCCTTGATTTTTTTGTGTCATTATTATATGTATGAGAACTCGAGTAGATTACAAGAAGGGACTACCAGGAGGTGGTGTTGAAAGAGTTATGTTTCGTGCGAGATGTTGATCTTTGAACTACTCTCCCTCTTCATCTCCTCCCAAGTGATATCTGCAAGTACTCAAAAACTCCTATTTTTCTAGAATTTTTTTTTATTCTTCTCATGAACTTTAGCCAATTTTAATACCTAAACCAGTATATTTTCTATTTGGAGTTGCAATATGTAGCTTTGTAGAGCCTTTAAAAGCTAAAATTCTACCAAGATACACATCTAAACTTGGAAAAACTAGAAATATTAATTTTTGATGTCCCATCAAGCATGCCAAAACTGTTAGAGATCAAATTTGCACCCATCCTAAATCACAATAATCTAGGGCTTTGAGGAAACATGGGACTATCTCTAAGTTGTGGGACTTGAACTAGGACATAAATCCATAGAAGGATGGTTCCTATGCTTATTCATACTGCTAAACTACACCTAATGATGTAAATGAAAATATCTAATCCTAAACTAAAAGTCCAAGGGACTAGGTTAGAAGAAAACACATAAACTACAGGAGGTAATATCACCAAAAATAAGGGGAAATATACTTTTCAAAGGGATAAAATGGAGACAAATTAATGAAGGAGAGGGAAGAATGACAACCATAGTCCAAAATAGCATCTAAATTCCCATTTTCATATAATACACAATAGAAATTAACCTTGTAACATGAAGAAACATCATACTTGCATGTAATTGAAAAGGAAAGGAAATGCAATAAAACACCAACTAAGGAAGAATAGAGCCACAAAACAAGTAATTTTATTGCACTAAGATAATGCATAAAATCATTACAATAAAGGAAGGAGGTGTGAAATATTTACAAGATCAGAATACAAGGCCACAAACTATAGAACACTTATGCAACACTTACAATGATGCCCTTGTATTCCCAAAGTATCCAACATTACAAATGAGCATTCCATTACAATATATAGAGAAGATGGGAAAGAAAGAAGAGGAAAAAAAAGAAGGAAACTCAAATTTCTCCATTCACCCACCAAAAATATTCAATAAATTCTTGAAAAAATCATTGGCAACCTTCCAAGACCATTCCTCTATTTTTCATTTCTTCAAGAAGGAGAAAATGGGCACCATACTTCATTAAATCTAATTTTAGCTACCTGGAACTATGCATTTCAACGTTGGAGAGTTTTAAGATTTTTTTCACCCACATACTTTCCATATTTTATGGTTTCATGGTGAAGATATTAGAAATACGATTCCAACATGTATAAATTTATTGGATTTGGTGCCATGGTGAGTGAGTTATGCCAATGCAGATTTTTGAGGTGCCATTAATGGCTTGCCTTCTACTTTGCATGATTTTGACCCCCATTAATATGTAGTAGTGATGAGTCAAAAATCCACATTAATCTTCCTTCCATTATTTTTTGTAGGCTTTTTAACTAATTGACTTGTGGGTTTTTGACCCCCAACTACTTCGCAGTATTGCTGAGTCGCATCCCCAAAACACTCTCTTTTCCTTTTCCTTCTTTGTGGGTTTTAGAAATTGGTTGACTCATATTTTTTGGCTAAGCACTACTTTGCAGTTGTCTTGGTTTGAACTTCTACATTACTCCCCTTTCCTTCGCTTCTTAGCTTGATTTTTGGGAACCTTTCTTTACTCGGGATTGTGCTTAAGCATTGCTTTCAGTAATGCCAAGTCACATTTCAGGATTACTCCTTTACCTCTCCTTCTTCATGGGGTTTTGAAAAACTTTACTTGTTTTATTTTAGATGTAAAGAAATACAATTTTCTTAAGTTACTCACCTTCTCCTTCCCTCTACTTTACGGGTTTTAGGAAGTGTTTTGCTTATTTACTTTTAAGAAGTAAAGTAACATCGAAACTATGCATAACTTCTCTTCTCTGGACCTTTGATTTATGGGTTATGGGAATTACTTTACATGCAATATTTGGGGAAATATTTTCTTTACAATTGTGCCACGTTGCATCCCCACAATACTCCTTGCTTTCTTCCCTTTTCATTGCAATTTTCTCGGGACTTCTTTTCTTGGATGTTTTAGTGAGCTTTTCTTTGAAGTAATCCCATATTAAAACTCTACATTACTTCAAAATTATTTTTTTCCATTTTTTCCTTAGATTCATTCAAATTTTTGATTTTCTTGAATCTCGGGAGCTAGGAAAAAATGGAGAAGTGTCCCAAAAATATAATTTTCTCAAATTTAACCATCTCTATCCAAATTTTACCAAGTGTTGAACTTTTGAAACCTAGAAGGAAGAAGAGAAATGGCTGAAATAATTGTAAGTTCCCGAACATGGAAAATACCAGTAAATCCAAGATTCACCATTGACGATCCATCAAAATCCCTAAGTCTAAAATTCTCAAGTTATCTAATTTTGTAAGGGGTGCAAAAATGGATAACAATAATCTTGCATTTCTTTCAAAGTTTGGGGATGCAATCTACGATAATGAAACCAACCTTTGATAGTTGATAATTTAGGAAAAACATATTCAAGTTATTATTTAAAGGTATAGGATCAATAGGAATATTTTTGAGAGCTCTATCATATTTTTCTATGAAATACCTCATGCCTTCACTGGGGTATTTCTTCATGTGCACTATTTATACCAAAAGATATTGAAAATCCTTTGTAGACATGAATCTATCTTCAAAGGATAAATTTATATCATCCCAACAAGTGATAAAACTCACTAGTAGAAGATAGAACAACTCATTCACCTTGTCTTGCAAAGACTCCATGAACAATCAAATAGATACGTATTCATGTTTGAAACCTAACACATGAAATGTGTTGATAAAGGTTTATACTTGTTCCTCTAATATTTTAGAACCATCCCTATCTATTTAGGAAATATTTTCCTTGATCCCCGTGGTTGTGGGAGTGCAAAAAGGCTAGTATTTCTTGCCCATGGTACAATCAGGTTGAACTATTTCTTTGTGTGCCATTTCCTCTTTGGATTCTTCTTAAAAAAAATCTTTGGCTACGGCTAGGGTTGTAGATCTTGAGCTTGTTCTTGCTTGATCTCTCTATTTCTTAACTTTCATATCTTATCTCTACTTCATCTCTTGCTTCAAATACAACTCGTTTTTGAGCTTCTTCTTTATTTTTCACATCGGTAAAGTATTCAATTTTTTAAAATCTATATTGAGTGCACTAACACCGCTTGAACCATCGGTGAGAGAAGTTTTTGCATGAGTGAATGCCTTGGGATTCTTGTTATTTATTTTCTTATTTTAATCTATTCAAATATAGGGTCAATATCTCCATCCTGTCTTTGTGACCTTGTGTACCTACATTTAGCTAGCTTATGAATTTGGAGTTATCTTAAGATATTATTTGATGAACTCGTGTTTTTCTTTCTCGTTCAAAATTTGTAACACATTATTATTCTAATTATAAATTTCTTGTCTATAAATCATTGTGTAAATATTTGTCTACTATGTAAAATGGCTTCCCTCGTGTCGATGTGATATCTTCCTAAATGTGGAAAAATAGTTTGGGTCTTTCAATAGAGGGTTACTAGGTATAGTCATTGGTTAGAGATATAAGGCTTGGAGACTTCTCAAATCCCATAATTTTAATTTTTGGATATTTGATTTTTTTATTCTTATGGTATTTTTTGGGTGTAGATTACTACCAATTCGCCCCATGGTGGGGGCCAAAAATTTTGGTGATTAAATTTATCAAGTAGACAAATTGGTGAGTATATTTCAATGCTCGGGACTCTAGTTCACTTTACTTTTTTGGTAAAACTCCACTTTATTTTGAATGAAAAAAAGTTAAATCCATTGTTTGATGAGAGGTTGTGGATCCAACAGAACACTCCACTATACCCGTGGAAAATGATTGCAATGAATTGCAAGGGAGGAATTTTTTGAATAATGAGGAAGGGGAGTGAGAAATTAAGTAGAGGGGAACTAAATTTGTAAGTAGAAAATAAAATTCTTTCCAAAGATAATTATAATTTTCACATTCACAAATTATAGGAAAGAAAAAACCATGCTTATAATATCAACGATGAGAGAAAAACATGCACACAAAGTTGCACACATTCATGCATCATGAAAAGAATAAAATCCTTTCTTTATTGACATCTCCAGAAGTTTTATAATGCTCGGAAGATAGAGGAAAATTAGGTACGTAAGGAGGAATAATATTATCTCTTTTTCCTTTCTAAAAAAATCTCGCTTGAGTGCACAAAATTGACAACCCTTAAGAAAGAGTATGCCATTACATTATATAGAAGAAGAAAATACTCTTCATCTACCCCTATGTGTATTTTCACTTTCCTTTTCCATTCTTGAATCTCAGTATTCCTAGTAAATAACATTATGTCCCCTTTTATAACATAATGGTGACATATTACATTTTAAGACTATAGTCATATTAATGAATCGAAAAAAGTGAATAAGATGAAAATAAAAATTTAAACCACCAATGCGGAATTAGAATGTGAAGGAAGAAGGGAGAGGGGAGATAGAAGAGAGGAAAATGAAGAAGAGAGAGCTATTCAAATGAATATCTCATCACCGATGTACTCTTGAAAAGCTCAAGCAGTGAAATCTCGATGCCCTTAAGTTGTTTTTGGAATCACTCACGCTGCTTAGTGTGACCTTTTTCTCCCAAGGGATGTGGAAGAAACCTAGTGACTTGATCTCGATTCTCTGGGAGAGAGTTTATGTTCATGAACTCGAGTACCAATCTTGGTGACTCTCCAAGGTATTGGAAATGATTTCCTTTATCTCTACTAGAGATTCCATTGTGTTTTCCTTAAATTAAAATGGATCTCCGACCTCTCTTTTGACTTGATCCTCAAATTTCTTCAACATATCATCTTTTGAAGTATCCAACTTCATTTTTGTCACCCCAAGCTTCGAATCGATTGTCGGAACACTTTTACATTTTCTCAACATCCTCCTCATATGAAACAAGCTCATCATCTAACACTTAATTTTCAAAGGTTAGAATTAAGGGAATTTTTTTATACTTCACAAAATAACTTTTTTCCTTCAATGATTTAAATGTACAACATTTAAATCCAACAACAATGTCAAATACAATTCATCAAATAACAATAAATAAACCATGTGCATAAATATGGGTCAATTAGATCTACCCGATCCCTCATATTTTTCTCTTTCGAGTCTATATACAAGGTAGAAAAGTGGTACATTCCAAAATCATTTATTTACATGTGATGTCTTCTAATTGTTTTCTTGTAACTCATTCAATTGAATTCCATGTGGAATCTTACACCATTAATTAGAACTTGGTAACTTACACTACTTCGTCCAAATATTAAGAGTCATATTTGCTTGCTCGTTTTGTGATGTCACATACATCAATAAAAAAATTTCACTTCACCATATCACTTATTTCAGCTATTGGAATTGATTCGGGTAGTTAACTTAAATTAGTTACATGTTACGCACAAGGTACATAATTTGTTCAACCTGTGAAAAGGAGCACATTTGTGCCAACTTAGGTTTC
Source organism: Taxus wallichiana var. yunnanensis (assembly GCA_018340775.1). NCBI lineage: Eukaryota > Viridiplantae > Streptophyta > Pinopsida > Cupressales > Taxaceae > Taxus > Taxus wallichiana. Next base: position 226,547,226 of record CM031242.1, read on the forward strand.
TATGGGAGATAAAATGCTTACATAATGACTTACATCATTACACAACCATTTCCTTCCCCATATATAACTAAGGTTGGTACCGAGGTGAATCATCCGTAATGATAATTTTTTTGTAACTTAGCATAAAACAATCTTGTCTAGTTACGACAACCAAAATAAATGGACCTCGTAAGTTCAACTTAATATATTTACAATATGGTAGTATTCACTCAATGGATTACATCATTAAATGAATTCTAATTTATAGTAGCCATCTTAATTTGGTCTTCGAGTTACAATTATTAAGAACGTTATATCTCATGGCTTAATATTTGTAATTGAATAATTCTGTGATGTGTTTCCTTGTATTATAACGATATATTTTCCGCATCTAATCACGTCACTAAGGTTTATATACTTAGTTTTTGTAATATGTTATATTCACTTAAAAGAGTAATATAATTACATGCATCATGCATCTTAAATGAAATTTAAGATAGTTTGTTTTGTTATTGCCATAGTCCATTATTTTTCCATTACGACATTTTCGTATTATTTCATAAAGTATACATTTTAATGTACTTATCAACATAGTTTTATTTGATCCAAATATATAAATAAATAATAAATAATATTTAACTAATAAATTTGATAATTCTTAGAATATAATACCCATGTAACATTAATCATATATTAGTGACATACTACTGAAATCATAATCGGACAATATAATTTATAACAAATATAGATCCGATTTATAAATATCAACTTGCTAATATTTACAATTACATTATTCCTTTTCCAAAATAGTACAATGATCGCATTAGGATAATTTGTCTTTTCTTTTAAATAGGAAAGTGAAGCATATGTTTTCATTTAGAATAATGTCATGAATGTTATACAACTTAAACATTATATTCGGTCATCATTCAAATAATTTTATCGATGTATTCACTAAAATATATCCGCGAGTATAAATTATTTTCCTCCAACTATAAAAATATTTAAAATTGTCCAGTTCATAAATAACTCGACATGAAAGGTTATCCTCATCATCTTTACAGGATATATCACTAAAATATGGAAATGAATAAACTCCAACAAAACATGATCAAGCATCATCACATCGAAAAATGAATCCAAATAATATACTTAGTTCCAAACATTAAATTAATTCCACGTTAAGTAATTAAGTAATGTACAAAACATGTATTAGACTAAGGAAAATACTAATTTTAGAGACAAAAATTATATCATTAAATTTCCAACTTATAATCTCTAATTTTCCTATTTTTCCTAGTCGACATAATGTTATCCCCCTCACTATCTATGTTATGCCAAAATGATGATAAATGCATTATTTAGAAAATTGATAACATATCAACATTTAATACAATCATTACAAGTTTTCTTATGATAAAAACATTCATAGATCAAGACTGAAACTAATCATTTCATTATTTCCATTTAAACCAGCAATTAGAATTTCCATTTTAGAGCCTACATAAATCCTATATCTAGATCAAATAAGAGAAATAATAGTTCACACAATAGTCATGCAATGATGGTATTCGAAATGCCTAAGGAAATGATAAAATCCTTAATAGAATTGAAATACCATAATGTATGCAATAGTAAAACATATTACCTTAATTTCATCAAATGACCATTTGAAACACTAATCCACAAATCACCCATTGAATTATATGTGTATTGAAAAAATTAAAAAAAAGGATTGAGCAACATTCCAATTCATCAAACTACAAGTTCGGTGTAGAACCAATTTCAAGCCAAGTTACCATCCATATCCATGCGAAAAAAAACTATAAAAGAAATAATAGCTAGCATACAAACCACCGTCAACACATGATACAACATAAGTATTTTTGAAAACATAGTTACCTTATAATGTTTACACTAAGTTACTAGGATTCCCTTAGCTTAGTTTCTAGGTTTCATGAACCCATTTAACATGTAAAACCCAACATAGATATCGTCCATGGTAAAGGTCGATCGAGTGTCCATCAACTCAAACAAATAAACAAATAGTCGAATCATAATCAACAATGAAATAAAAAAGTTCAAAAATAATAATCAGTACCCAAAAAGGGGCAGCATTGGGTGTATATTTTATCTACATAAAGACCAAGTGTACAAAACAATAAGTCACAATACTCGCATGGGTTATAATAATATAATAACATTAAACATCTATTTTTAAGCTGAATGAACCATAATCGATCGAGAAAGGAAATAATAATCTATTAGAGGTAAGAAAATATACTAATTTCTTTCTTTTGGGTTATGAAATAAAACAAACAAACCACGAATAGCTCACTATACCGCATGTAGGCTAAACCCTTAATGGGTTATTCATCAACCATCAAGCAATTAGAAAAACATGCATACCAAGAAAGTGATTATTACTGCTTTTTTCAAACATACACACTATCCATAACTAATAATGAACCCGTAAAGGGTTTTTCAAACACCTAACAAGGAAAACGAAATCACACACACATTGTAATAAAATATATCACCCAAAATGATAATCACTCATAGAATCTTAAACATGCAACCCAAAACTATATTCCCTCTTTCCTACAAATACAAAGAAGTATATTATAAGAAATTTAAAGCATTGAAATATTTTAATGCTATAAACTATAAATATGGAAAGTTGAACACATCATTCTTATAAAATCTATCCCAAAATCTTCAAAATTTTATCTAGGCCAACTAACTTTGCAAAAATCCTTTTCAATGGTCCCTAGAAATTTCCTTAGAAACTCAAGTAAATAAAAATCTCCCAACTCAATGGAAAAACCCATAATAATCTTAATAGTAATCATAAATAGCCCCTTCAAGATATCACTAAAAGTTTAAATAATGCATGCAAATGAAAAAAGAATAGCTTAACATCTTTCCTCCATATTGAGCTTCATCTCGAGCCAAAAAGATAACATAATGAAAATGAATCCAAAAATACCATTAACTTATGTGGTAGCTTCCTTAAGATGCTTTGTGTTTCTCCTAATGTCCATGGAGATAGATTAAATTCATTTAATGCATTCTAGTACCAAGTACCAGTTTTCATTCAATACTTCTATAAAACTAACCACCATTTAAGTTTAAGATGCCACTAAAATTAGCAATTGTTCCACACCATTCGACCTCACATGCAGTTTGATCGAATGGTCTAAGACCATTACCATCTCATAAAATTATATTTTTCTTGGTTATTCATTGACCATTTAAATTTTTAATGCAACTCAATAGCTTTAGCTTAGGTGGCCATGAATAATGGCTTGATTAAAAATAATTCACCTATGATCTTGGGTCGTGCTCACCAAGCTATTAATATTTGCAAATTAACATTGATTTATACTTATGGTCAATGACCATTATAGTTAATTACACTTAGGATATGGTATTTAGAACATATAAATTATTATATTAATGTATAAAAACCTTATATATTACCTTATTGATATCTTCTCACCATTATTTGGTTGATTTTAAATTGATATATTGTGGCTTTAACCTTGCCTATAATGAACCAAAATAATATAAACAATCACTAAGAATTATACCCATTAACTTTCTAGCAAGGTCATCAAAAAAATCCCATAATGAGCAAAAATAATATCAATACAACGGTGAAACGTTGCTCAATCAAATTCAAAATAATAATAAGTCCATTTCTATCAACATTAACTACTAATGTAATTAATTATGATTATAACAACAAAACATAATTGAGGTTATAATCCAAGAAATATTACCTTTATTCAAAGAAAAGGTAAATTATTCATTAACTCCAAGGTATTCTATACATGTTACGATATTTGATAACTTGTGGACACGATGGAAAGTTCCGATGTATTTATGTGTTTATTAGAAGCATACCAAAACCACTCCTCATGTCCACAATTTTCCTCATATTAGAGCTCGTTTACAACTTAGGAAAATGAAAATAGTAGGGGTGTGACATCTTCCCCCTTTGATGCAACCTAGAATCTACTATGTAAAACCCAGGCACACCTTTGGCACATCACCCAACTTGAGCTGATCACTCACCTGAAGCATGCAAAGGTACCAGGCCCCTCTTTAGAGTTACTTATGCAGGATATTAGTGTGATGAAGATAAGATATATTATGATCCATAATTAAATATGAACACTCCATAGTGCATAACTGGATCTAGATCTTAGAGAATCATGAATTAAACAAAAACTATAATAAGACTAATCATACATGAACTAGTTTTAGTTATGTCTAACACCATTATCCAACCAATAACATTCATTACATTAAATATTGTAAAACACGAAGCTTATTACATTATAAAGTATGCCCATAAGTAATGCGCGCAATAGATCCAAAGAACATAACTCTACAATAACTCACACACTAGTATCTCTCTAAACTACATAGTTCAATACATATTTATAGAGGTGGGGACTTTCCCTTCACTTCCTATGCACTTCTCAAAATAGGTCACATGTTGTTAATATCCATGCACCTTTACAATAATATTTACACATGCAAGTGCGCTTAAATAGATGTCTTATATTTAATCTGGAAGAAGTAATCATATTATTAACTACAACCATGCATGGCACTTAATTAGCTTATTGTTCCCAAAATACCATTTACATGTGGCATAAGTCTCCATCCCAATTTTTTCTCCACACACTATCTCCAAATATAGCACTTATCCATAAAAATGGCTAAGTCCGAGTCAACTATTTTGGCGTGCGTTTCCTTTCTTATTAATCTACGCCTTCAAATATTCGTTATTCCCTCACGCATATTATTTGTGTGTCTTCTCCTTAGAACAATATTATGTCTGCTCAACATTACCCCACACTAAAGTACATTTCCATCCCAACAATGGGGATTCTTTCTGATGTTCCCAAATAATAAAGAATAAGAATTCAAAGAATCACTACACAAAAGAATGAATCTTTACTCTACAACATCCTCTTCTTCAACTAGGAGGATCAACTCTGGATATTCAAGTTTTATTTCTACCTCTAGTGTTTTCCAGTCATCTAGCATTGTCCTTGTATTTTCTAGAATATCTATGGTGATGGCATCTAACTCATCCTAAGTAATCTTTTCCTTCTCATTCTGTAGTACTTGGAAAACATTGGCTATAACAAACACCATTCCTTCAAGAATATACATATTCTATTCTATAAGCTTCCCAATATCATTTATCCCCTCCTTATGTGGATCCTAGACTACAAAAAGGGCTTCACACTTTTGTTTTAATAGTGACAATTTCTCCGCACACCCTAAAGTCTCATCTTTCATTTCTTCTAAGAATTCATTATCTTCAACTAGAGTCCTGATCCTTATCATTGCCTCTAGTGTTGCACACAAATGATTAGCTTCATCTATTTTCTTCACTCATCCTTTACATTTTGGAGCAAGTGCCTCATATGTTGAAATTTTCCCGATAATATAGGCCCTTTCTATCACTAATTCTTGTTCAAAGATCCTTTAGTGTAGGAATTCTCAGTGGTCCATCTTCCAGCACCAAATCAACCAAGGTACATACATAACGTATTGCAGAAGGAAATTTTTAGATACCTTTGGTTCTAGATGAGGCCTTGCTTTCAGAATGTATTCACCAATCTCCTCTGCCATGCTAATAAAGGCCTCATTCTTTGTTCGTTCTCACCGCTTCTCTTCCTTTAAGCGCTCTATCTCCATATTTTTATCCTTTTCGTCTTCCATCAACTCTCTAATGGTGGAGGATTTATCAACATTTATCCACACCACCTCAGTAAATACCTTGACTAAGGCATTGTTGACCTACTCATCAGACATAAGAGTGGGATTTATGGTCATGTTCCTACTCTGTGGTGCCTTCTTTACTCTTCTTGAGACACATGACTCCTCACATACATCAAAATTTGGTTCATCGATATGGGTCTACATATATCAAGATAGGTGTTTCCTTACATGTGTAGTGGCCATATTTGGATCCATCATCTCCCATATAATTCCTTAAGGTCCATTGTGCTTTGGAACCGGTGAAAATAATTTTTCTTTTTTCCTTAGCGTATCCCATGCTTGGCACAATATACTATTGACTTATCTTTGTTCTTGGCCCCTTGGGAACCTAAGCACCGAGTTTTGGAGTCATCCCTTCCCATGTCTAAGTTGTAACTAATGAAATGGTCTAATCATACACATTTTCTTCTATTTATTTAACCCTTTCTTCTTCTTCTCTCATTTTTTCATCTTGGGGCTCCTCCACATCTTCTAGTTGAACCAGGGGTTCTAGGGGTGCTCTCTTTAGAATCCTCTACCTCCTCACTAAGCTTCATATTTCTTTTTTCTTCTTCTTTGGTGCTTCCTTCTAAGGGGAGATTCGATGTGATATTATTATAGGATGTCATGTCCTTGTGCCTTGGGTATTGGTTCTTCTGAATACCCTCTTAAATTGGTGCTCTTTTGAGCCTACATCCTCATCCAAGTCCTCTTCTCCTTCTTATGTCTTTGGAGTATCGCACACCGGCTTTCCACTATGTCTCTGTGGTATACCCCACGCCTCTATGGTCGAAGCCTCCATTATCCTCATGTTCTTCTTACTCATCTATCTCTATAGTCATGGGAGGAGTTAGAGGTGCCACATTCTCAATGTGTGTTTTCCTTTTGGATCTGTGGTAACAACAATTCATTCTCCACATACTTTTTATTCTCTACCCTAGGCTTGAGATAAATATAGATGAGCTTAGATCCACTATCCCCAATAGCCAAACTTACTGGATTTATATTTATAACATCTAAAATGAGCCTCTTAATGTAGGCAAACTAACCTAGATAAACATATGTTTTTATGAGAGTATGGTAGTCACAATCTACCTTGTCTACATTGAAGTTCAGCCAAACACACATCAAGTAAACCTATGAATTGAGTCTCGGAAGTAGCATGCTATGAAGGAATAAGCTAGGCTACACCATGGACTCCATATCCCATCCTTCAATGCAACACACACGATGTAGAAATGTTGATACATTGTAAAATATACTTCCTTACCCATTACCGAGGGTAAATCCTTTGGAATGTACCATTCCTCCTCAAACACCACATGAAGTTGGTCATACCATAGCTCTTCCCTTGGTTTGAATGGGCCACTCATTGTTCCTTCACATAAGTAATTCTCAAACCTCTCCGTGAGGGACTTATTTTCTATGGGGTATTCCCAAATTTTATTCTTTAGCCCATCAAGCACTCTAATTTCTACAAATACAAGAGATAATAGAATAGTGCCAAAATTTATCTTCTCACCTATGCATGCTTCCTTAGTAATTGTCTCTATTATATAGCCTGCTAGATTGTAGACTTCTCCTTATGACATTTTCTTCATGATATATAGCCACATGGTATTTACCTGTGACCATCCCTCTTGATCATTCAACTTAGTGAGCAGGTGCATGAATTCCTACACCACATGATACTTCCTTAATTTGTATATTTCCATCCCACTTGCACTTGGAGTATCCCACCTACTTGCTAGAGGCTATAACAACTTACATATCAGACATATCACTAACAATATTTTTCCATGTTCCTTCAATCATATAAATGTATTAATCAGGGTTGTTGTGATCCTTACCCTCCATCCAACAAAATAGAAAAATTCCTCATGGACTCTAATCATAAGCCATTTGTATAAAGCTTCTAAATTTCCAAAATAGGGAGTTCATATAAATGATAAACATAATGTTTTAAGAAACTTCTCCCTAATATCATCATGTATTGGCATATCATCCGCCATGCACTTGTTGGTCTTCTTGTTCAACAACGCATCCAATTATCCCTTGTTGTCGGTGGTGCGGTGGTTGTAATAACTTACCTTTCATCTGTGAATGTGGGAATCCCAATCTCGTCTGACTATAACTCCTTCTGGATACTACATCTCTAAAAAGTTACTCTCGGGAGCAACTTCAACCTCAACTTCCACCTTTTTCTTCCCCTTCATACTTGTTGCAGGTGCTTTCTTTAGTGCCATTATAAAAATCCCTCTTTTATCTTTTGTGTTGAGTAAGCTCAAACCTTATCTCGAAACTGCATGCCCTAGCTCAAAACCACGTGCCCTATCTCCTTCATAATGCTTCTTTTGAACTCAAACCCTTCCTCAATGGGGACACAAGCCACTTCCACACACAAATATTCTCTCCACATCTAGTTTTGTAGCTCTCTACACCTCAACATGTTTCACTTGACTTGGTCATTCTTAGTTCACTCGAATACTTGTGATCAAAAAGTTAAAAATAAACCCACATCACGTCATATATATATATATATATATATATATATATAAACTTTAGTGCATTTATTGCTCCTTCACCTATGATATGAAAATGGTACTTGAAATTTTTCCAGTACTTCAAAAATTCTCATATTATTAACTTTAAAAATATTTCAACTTGATAAAGAGTTCTTTTTATCAATTATGGGTGTTCTTGAAAGCCCCAAACTTAAACTCTTCCAAAATATCAAATTAATCCTTAATTTCTAACTTAAGTGAAATATTTGAATCTATCACAAATCCAAATAAAATAATCATAGTTGATTTAGAATGCACTCAATATGATGTTTAAATCCAAGTTAATAAGTGTATTCAGATCTTGTTGTGGGTTATGGATACTGAAATTAACTTCCTTCTAATTAATCCAGTTTGTGATTGCTTTAATAATTAATCAAATAAACTACCTTGAATGTTTTTATCTGATCAAAATCTTCTAAAAACTGAAATCAAATCCACAACACAAGAACTTGTTAATAAAGTTCACCGAAAGCTACGTCTCTAGATTCATAGAAAGTGAATTGATCTATTAAATGTCTAATGAAGTACAATATCCCTTCACTAATGACTTAACAAACCTTTATACCTGCAAATGAGCTGATCTATGTCCCATGGAACTCTGCACAAAATAAAAAATTGTCCCAAGAATGATCTGTGGCTCCTACAGTGTTTCTTCTATTGGTTTCCTATGTAATTATGTCTGAAAAACATCTACAACTTTAAATTTACAACACCTACATAAAATAGGTTTACATATTTGGAAACTAGAGGAAATTATTAACAACTTCCCTTTTTACTCCATGTCCTAATTTGGACCAGAAGTGCTTGGAAAATGCAGATCTTTGTCTATTCCTCATGCTTGTTATGTGAAACTATGATGGAAAAATTCCTACACAGGATACAATATAGAACTTAATGATAAAATAATACCACCATCATCTTTTTCTCAAAATTTCTAGAAACTTTTCTTTTTACTCCAAATTATGAAAGTGCCTCCAAGTACCTCAAAATTGATCCTGAGTGCAAACTACCCTTTTTGGTCTCCTATACTACACATAGCATAGAGCTCTTTAAATATAGGTGAGCTCATTGTTTACTCCATTGAGCCCATTAGGTGATTTGGCTTGAAGGTTGGTCTTGGAGTAGTGAGGTGTCAGGTCTAAGACTCATTGGTCCACCTTTTTCCAATGTGGATCACTTACATGTGGGTGTGATATCCCACATTGAGCGAGGTATATTGTGTTGGAAATTTAAAATGGAGCGGCCCAATGGTTAAATCGTGGCACTTAGCCACATATGGAAATTTTCCCACCATTTTAGTTGAAACGGATGTGTATGTTTTAACCACCCAATGAGTTAGGTTGTTCACTGTGTGTTTATTTCTATGCCCAAGCATTGGGATGACATGTTGATTGGTGAACTATCTTGAGCTATGTGGAAGGGACTCGGTTGAATTTTTATCGATGTGCATGCTGAGATATTAAAACCATGCCAAGAGATATGGAATCCCCAACTAAATGGATATAAACTTGTGCCATATGGTAAACTTGGGCACTCCAATGATAATCCCGAATATTGGGCAATAATTGCAATATCTGTAAATGTTGAGTTATATGGATAAGTTGGTCGATCTGCCCAAACAATATGGTAAAAATAAAAAATTTAGTAAAATGTGATCAACTCGGTTGGGATTTGATCACCCCATCGAGCTAGTGAAATAACTCGACTAAGCTCATTATAAACCTAAAATGTAATATCAACTCATCGTCCCAAAATTTGAACTCAAAACAAAATATCAAGCTCGGAATGAAAAATCAACATCCATGTGGTGGTTTGAGAGCCCACCACATTGGCAAACAAGAATATAGCTCTCACGATGGTGGGCTCCCCTCCGTTACAAAAGTTGAGCCTCTTGTTTCCAAAACAAACTTTTACGCTTGAGGAAGACCGGAGGTCACACACCACATGAATGACCTTCTTTTTTCCTTGTCACCAACTGCCACATTTCACCTAGCCATTGGTCCACTTATTGACTTGTTCACAAGGGTTGAACCATTTTGAGACACATTTTTGACTGACAATAGAATTTTCATATGGACTCCATTTCTGGATTTCAGCATACCATCATAAAGGTCTTGATAATCCCTTCAACATGGTCTAGATTTAGGGAGGTTTAGGGAATATCTGCATAGTGAAAAATCCTCTAGATCAACCTACCACCAATCCTCTCATTAATTTACTATTTTCCCAATTTTTGTGTGGTACACCTTCACACCCTAGCTATAACCTTCTAGCACACCTTCCTACCTTCTGGCTATAGACTTCTCTTCTACAAGATTCCATGCACCAAAGTATCTTACCAATGCGGCCTCTTCTAGTAGTTTCCACGACCATTGCTTACCTTAAGTTATATTGTTCATTCCTTTATTTCCATCTATGGTCTTCTCTAGGATCAAACTTGTTTCTAGCAATTTCCTTCCATCTTTAAATAACACCTATAATAGTATGTTCTTAAGTGTACCCATTTTTGAATAACAAATAATGACCACCCCATAATAATAGTATGTGTAGTCCTCTACATATAAAAATACTTCATATTATAATTAGCTTCCACCATACAAACACACTTATTACACAAAACACCAAACTAAATTGAAAAATCATAGGGACAAAGAAGTAAATACATTAAAATAAATATAGAAAATGAAAACTATACTAAATGGAAATACTACCTTATTACAACCACTAAGAAGACTTATTTATAGTAGGGCTTCACCTACTACTGTTAAAATAACTGAGTAACCATGTTCCATCAAGCACCTCTAACTAAAAAGTTCCCATTTCAAGGATGTGAGTGATAACATATGGTCCCAACCAATGCACCTTAAGTTTTCCTAGATGGCGCAGAAACTTGGAATCATAAAGAAGTACCATCTATCTAACCTCAAGCTTATTGTCCCTGATGTGTTTATCATGCCATGCCTTCTACCTAGCCTTTTCCTACTTCTGACTCCAACGTGTTATGGCATGCCTCTCATCCAACTATATTAACTTGTAAATTCTTTCTTATAATGCATGTTCATTTGCTAGACCTCAATCACATGAAATAGACAATGATGCTAACATGAATTCCATTAGAACTAATTTTTTTCCAAACACCAACTGAAATGGTGTGGCCTTATTCAACCTCTTGTAGGTTGTTCTATACACCCTAAGTACAACAAAAATATTATCATCCCAATATTTCCTTCCAACATAACAAATTTTTGTCAAGTTCTAGCTATATATCTTGTTTAAAGCCTCAGCAGTCCCATTTTCTTGAGGGTGATAAGGTGCAAGCTTGTGGTGCATGACCATAAACTCATCCAACAATATCCTGATTGTCTCATTCAAGAAGTGTGTGCCCTATCACTTTTCAAGCTCAAATAAAATCCATACCAAGTAATAATATTTTTCCATAAGAACCTTGCTCCTCTAGTTGTTGTACAATACTTTATAGGTCTTGCTTCGCCCACCTTGTAAGGTAATATATGCAAGTGATGATGTAGCGTGATCTAGTTCTATGCGCGGATGGGGAAATAGGACCCAAAAAGTCTACAACCCATTTCTCAAATGACTATGCACTAGAAACATGCCTCAAAGGCATTTCATCTCTTTTCCCAGGCTTGCCTAGGTGCTAACAATGATCACATGGCTTACAATACTCTTTACAATCTTTGTATAGGGTCTCCTACCATAATCCAATGAATAAAATCTTGTGAGTAGTGGTGTCACCTACATAATTCCCACATGCAATACTGCCATGAGCCTCTTCCATGATATCTTTACATTCATGTTCCAGTAAACATCGACACAATACTTCATCTCGACCTAGTTTGTATAAGTCACCACTGATCAACATGAAGGGTGTCGAATGAATTACAAGTTGTTTCTTCTCTAATGCTTTCATTCCTTTTGGCACCATACCTATGCGTAAAAAGACATCAATATCCTCTAATTCCAAAGGCGTACGATTTAAATTTTACAACTGTGCATCTAACATTATATCTTCAATTGTTTGCACACCCTCCCCTGATTGAATCTTGATAAGTTGTACGGGCCATAAATACATTTACCTAGTTTTACCACGAATGTAAAGTCAAATTCTTGGAATAAGAGCACCCATCGACATATGTGCCCCTGTAAAATGGGCTTATTTACCAAGTATTTTAATGTCATGTGATCAGTATAAAATAAAAAAGGTGTTGCTAGCAAAATCTTTGTCTAAATTTATGCAACACGTAGATCATTGACAAGGCCTCACACTTTGTAGTTGTGTAATTCTGCTCTACAAGAGTCAAATTTCTACTAGAAAAATAGATAGGATGATCTATAATACCTTCTCAAGGCTAAGATAACACCACACCAATGGCTATGCTAGCAATGTCCACATGTACATGAAATGGTTGGTTACATGAGGGAAAATGCAAAATCAACACTGTAGTAAGTCTCTCCTTTAATGCCTCAAATGTGTGTTATTGTGGTTCTCCCCAATAAAATGTCCATTTTCCTTTTAGTAACTCTTCCAAGGGTGTAACAATCTTCACATATCCTTTGATAAATTTTCGTAATACCCTATGTTGCCCAAGAATCCACACACCTCACTGACATTGGTAGGCTCCTCCGGCCCATAATAACCATAACCTTAGTTAGATCTACTAATAAACCATCCATGTAGATGATATGCCCTAACATAGTTCCGAAGGTGTAGAAAATACACACTTCTTTATTTTTAAAGAGATGATTGACTATCTACATCTTTCAAACATCAAGCAAAAATTGTCACAATGATCCTTAAAAATCCCATATACCATCCAATCATCCAAGTAAACTAGCAATAATTTGTGAATAAAATCTTGGAATGCTTGAACAACTATGCGCTTGTGAAAATACAAAGAGGTGATTTTTTCAAACTAAAGGGCATCACCGTATATGCTAAAATTCACCATTCGGTGGTGAAATTCATTTCTCTTGATCTTCGATGTAATTATAACTTGATGATACCTAGAGAATCCATCTCGTAAAAGAGGAAACTTTACACCCTACAATGCCTTCTAATATTTCCTTGGTGAAAGGCATGGGAAAATGGATCAATCACGCATGCAACATTTATCTCCCTATAATCCACACAAATCCTGATCCGACCATATTTCTTTATACTGATTACCATGGGGCTATCCCACTATGATTATTCTAAAGGATTAATGATGCCAGATTTCAGCATTTTTTCAATTTCTTCTTTAAATTTTATGTGCAAGTTGGGGTTCATCCTATAAGGTCTCTTCCTGACCATATGTGCTCCTTCCTTTAACTTAATCTTCATCTCGCCTAATGAATCATGCACTCCTTTTAACTCATGGTATCCCCTAGGGAATAAATCCTCAAAATATTATAGTAACTCAATTATCTTTGCCACTTCAGAATCAAACCAACAATCCCCAACTATTTCCTCCTTAGGTTCAAGATCCGTGCCATTGATCACTTTCTTTGTCTTCATAGGTTCATGATAGGCACATGCATTCTTATCCATACTGTCTAACACTTCGCATGTACCTGTTGAATGATCTATGTCCAAATCTTATACTTCCTCATCTTACACTATGTAGACCATCTTTCCTTTCTCTTTCTCAAATCAAGAGTGCGTAAATAGATCAACATCTGTATCATTTAATTCATCAAAATGTGATCCTTAGTCTTCCTCACCAAATAAATCCTAAATGAGTTCTTCACCCTTGGCACTATCTCCCATAGTCAAGCACTCCATAACCTGTAATACCTCTCTCACCTGAGGTTTAGTAGATAAATACTCAAAATTCTGATTCATTCTTGCAATTAATACTTGCCAATTTGTAGTCTCCTATGCAGTTATGCATAAAAATACCAAGCATGTTCACAACCTTGTAAAGTTGAATAAAGTTTGTTCACCCAAAGTGAAGGTGGTAAAGCTTCGCCCATTGTCTAGATTCTATCACACTGCTTGATGAACATGGTGTTGAATAGGTTGATTACCATGATATATACATATTTGTGTAGGCACATTTCTCCTGAAGAACCGAGTGGTTAGAGAAATTATGACTTCATTCCATTCTATGAGATTATCCCTATGAACCATCCACCAATGCATTTTTTTCCGTGAAGGGTATATACTAACATATTTATTTTTTTAACTTGATTTGTTCTCTGCTTCTCCATGGCACATAGGAATACCGTAGGGTCTCCTTCTCCAGTGTACCAAGGTATACATTTTTTACCTATTCTCCTAATAAAACAAGGGTTTCTTCTCTACAAAAATGTGCTTCTTACTTCGCACCCAACCATCTCATAGGTGCCATGCACCCAATTATCATAAGCAATACTTGTAGTATCACTAACAGATTATGTATCTTCCCACTAGAGGATTCCTTCCTTAGATGACTCAAGTACTTCCAGATCTTGAAGAGTGCATACATAAATTATGTTTAGGTCTTCCTCACTCAATGGTTCAACATAAGGTACAGATTTCCCATCTGCCAAAGAGATAATATCTCTTTCTTCCTTGTTCTTAGAACTTATATACCCCTTTTTGAAATGTGGATCAACATTATTGTCATAACACCAAGGGAACCCAAGTAGAGATGGGAATACTTCTTCTTCGCAACCGCTAAGACCTCAAATTCCCAAAGTGAACATTGCTCCTTATGTAGTAATGGATGCATACTTTAAAAATCCAATTGGTATGGCCTTAATTTGATTATCCATAAACAGTACATTAGAAGATGACCGCAATGGAGGTCTACCCATCTATACCCATGCATATAAAGTAAACACATTCACTTCTACATATTTATCAATCAATATATTTCTCAAAATCCATCTATCCACAACAACATTCAGTGGTCATCTCCTTATTATAATCCAAGCTATGAGGTGGAATATTAGCATGTAGGATCTGCCATCCATTCTCAATACCTACACGTGGAGTGTTTACCTTTAGCCAATCCCTATTAATGGAACGGTTTTCCTAGTGCAACATCTTGCATATCTCTTTCAAATCATTAATATCTGATTGGACCATCTCTATTGCCTTCATTTTCTAGAACTTCCTTGATTATTCTTGTAAAAATGCATTTCACCACAAGATTTTTGAGTACCTCCATGGTGTCCTGATAAACCTCCTTCTGATGTGCAAGATCTAGGTACCTTGCATGTAAAAATTCCTCCTTAGTGATGGTAGGCTTCTCTTTGTAATGTCTCTCTCGGCTTCTACTTGTAATGTCTCTCGGCATGTGCACCTTCAAAGCACATGTAGTAATATTCACCTGGTACTACCTTAGGTTACGGTTCCAACTTTGGCATCCACTATATGGTGTGATGTATTCTAACCATCCCTATGCACTTGTTCTCTTGTTTACGCTATTTTCTAAGATGCTCATATAATTATGGGCATTCCTCATAGTTATGATTCTTCCCATAAAAAGAACAACTAATATTCTGAGGACATTCATGCATGTAGTGGTCATGATATATGCATTTAAAACACATTCCATGAGGAAAATTGCCTCATCCACCACCATGTCCTCGGCCCTCAAATCCACCAAGGTATCCTCAACCTTTACCACAACCTCAATCAAAATTCCCTTTGTTCTAATCATAATGCCCTTGGTTCCGATCACAATCATGGTGCTCATTTTTACTTTTAGCATTATCTAATACTCATGTTTGTTGCACACCAATATCTATGAGATCATGGATCTAACCAATCAACCTGTACTCCTTTATATTGTGAGTCATGGACTGGAAAATATTACAATAGCAAGATACATTCTTTCTTATCGTGCATTGTAATAATGGGAAGTGGTTTGCAGTATGGTCTAAATGACATATCTCATAGTCTAGAAATAATGAACGTCTTGACACTGTGGGGAAAACTATATTTAGTGTTCCCTTCCACTTCACAATTTTTACACCAAATACCAAAGTGCATGTTTGATGTGCTAAATTGGATGATATTTTATCCAAATACTTTTCTATAGCTGTAATTTTTGCTTCCAAAGTAATGGGATCACTCTAGTATCTATAATTTCAAATGCCTCAACACACAATGCTACTTCAAGTGCTTTGCATGGGTACATATATGTATTATGTGACAATGCTCTCCTAAATGGTGTGATCAAACCCTCGATGAACCACTTTTCATGTTGGCTTGCATGAATATCATACGAAATCTTAGACAAAAGTGTGTTTAAATAGACATGATATTCCCAAACACTCTCAGTAGTTTTCTACTTAATATCCTTGAGCACACTTATACTCTTTTGATCAAACTCAAGGATATGAAACTCCTTAAGGAAATCTTCTCGTAATTCTCCATAATCTATACAAGTCGATCAAGGTCAAATTTCTTATACCAACCGTGAGTGTGCCCCTCTTTGTGTAGTTGCAAGTGACTTACATTGCACTCGAAGCCATCATTCATTTTACATGCCACAAAGGTATCTCACACATGTGCATGTGTTCAACATCATCTTATATTCCCTATATTATGGAAGATGAAGATACATCTACATATAAATATTATGGGGTTGATGAGGACTCTTCCCATCCGATCCGAACCTCATGTGTTACCTCTTCCTCCAAATCCACCAAATCCACCGAACTAGAGCCACCTATGCCCTCGATCTTCTTCTTGTAGCTAGAAGTGGACCAGTGGATGAACTTCCTATGTCCGAATAATGGTACTAAACTAAACTCCTATAGTCTTCAATGTGATACAACTCCCAAAAGTGAGTCCAAATTTCTATGCACTTGAGTCTGCGTTAAAGATTCACCCGAAAAGGTACCTCCAAATAAAAAAGAAGATGTTTTCTTGGACATATATGCACATTCTACTTGATTAACTCATTTTCTACTACTCCCTAAACTATCTTGTTGACTACTATTTGTACTAGATACTAGAAAACCAAGTGCAAGTGCTAGGTTGCCAGGCAGATTCAGATGTGTTCCCAAGACCCATGTCATCTCTAGTGGCATGCTCCCATTTGAGGCCAAGGAGGATTCCCTATAATTATTTCCCAAATAGTGTATTTCCACATACTCTAGCTTGACACCTTCGTGTGAGCTCCAAATCCTTCACGAGCCATCTCTTTCATCAATGCCATCCACTCTATAATATCACGTTTCTTCTCTATCTCCCTCTCATGGGCCTCATTGAACTTAAGCTACCTTTCTTCCCTTTTCCTCTCTACCTCTAGTTCTACCATCCTTTACCAAACCTACTCCTACCCCTATGTGTGGTAGGGTTTACTTAGCCATCAAATTTTCTTCCAAGTTCAGGGTTACCATCAAGATTTTTATTTCTAGTGGAATGCCTTACAAACAAGTTTTCCAGGATAATGTAAAAATTTAACTCAGCTACCTCGGGGGAGTAAGTAGAAATTGAGTACTCTAAAATATAGCTATTTAGAATACCATAGAACCAAGTGTCCACAGTGTGTGTCTAAATCAGATCAACATCATAGAGGGTTTGAAATTCTTCCTACATCCAAAAAAGTGTGTGATACCTCTAATTTATTTTAGATGCATAAGCAACCAGCCACTTGTATAGCTCTATTGGAAAGATAGAAAAGAATTTCTCATAAAAATAGTTAAACAAATTTTACTCCACCAACGCACATGTTTCAAAATCAAATCTGTTACTAAACCTCCAAGCGTATTCTTCTTCCAAATCTTTTATAAACTCTTCAACACTTTCTAAGGTCAACCAGTATGTCTTCATCATGAAATGTCCTTAAAAAAATTTGAAAAAGAGATCCACGAAAACGGAACCAATGATGTAGAATAGAATCTACTATGTAAAACCAGCACACTGTGACACATCACCCAACCTAAGTTGAGCACTCACCTGAAGCACGCAAAGGTACCAAGACCCTCTTTAGATTTTCTTGTGTAGGATGTTTGTGTGATGAAGATAAGACATTATGATCCATAATTAAACATAAACATTCCATAGTTCATAATCCAAATCTAGATCTTAGAGAACCATGAATTAAACAATAAGTGTAATAAGACTAACCATACATGAACCAATTTCAGAAATGTCTAACACTATTATCCAACAAATAAAATTTATTACATTAAATACTATAAAACGCATAAGCTTCTAACATTATAAAGTATGCCCATAAGTCATGCGCACATCACATCCAACAACATAACTCTATAATAACTCACACATTAGTCTCTCTCTAAAATACACAGTTCAATATATATTTATAGAGGTGGGGATTTTCCCTTCACGACCTACACATTTCTCAAAATAGGTTGCATATTGTTAATAACCATGCACCTTTACAATAACATGCACACATGCAAGTGCGCTAATAATAGATTTCTTATAGTTAACTAGAAGAAGTGATCCTAATATTAACTACAACCATGCATGGTGCTTATCAGCCGCTCACTCCCAAAATACCATTTGTATGTCGTGCACGTCTCCATCCTGATGTGTTCTTTACATGTTATCTCCAAATATAGTCCTTACCCATAAAAATGGCTAAGTCCCAAGCCAAGTGTTCTGGCGTGTGTTTCCTTTCCTATTATTATGTGCCTTCAAATATTCCTTGTTCCCATGTATTTATTCTTAGTGTGTCTTCTCCTTAGAACAATATTATGTCTTCTCAAAACCCTTAAGAATCATCATCTTGATGATTAATTCTAACCATTTATAGATTTAAATCTAAATCGGATAAAAAAATACTTATTTCAACATCCAATTATTTAGTAAAGTATAACTCAAACTTGTCAACCTCAAGTTTTCATAACTTTTAAATCGAGTTTGTTGGCTACAACAACCCATTTTAAATCAAGTTTTTTCCAAAAATAAGAATTATGACATTTTTCAGTCATTCAAACAATAAAAATTATCAAAATTATAATATCATATAACAAATATTATGTTTATCACTGAAACAAGTGTGGAAAAGTAGTTTTAATTTCATCTAAATTCTCCCAAGTTGCACTTTCTTCAGAAAATTGGTCCCATTGGACCTTGCACTGAATTATTTCTCTATTTCACAAGTGCATTCTATGATTTTCCATCACTATTACAAGTTTAACCACAATGATTCTTAAATCTTCAACTGTAAGGAGTTCGATTAAGTACATGTGATAAACCATATACATACTTTTTAAAGAAAATATATACAAAAACATCATGCATTTTGGACAATGCGGGAGGAAATGCTAGACGGTATGCCATAGGGATGATTAATTCAATTATTTAAAAAGGTCCAACAAAGTGAGGTGATAACTTGGCTGATTTTCCAAATGAAATTGAACTTTTCTTAGGCTTGACCCATAAGAAAACTTTGTCCCCTTGTTCAAATTTTCTATCAACTCTCTTTAATTTACCATACCTATTCTTCTTATTGGCATATTTTTTTAGTATCTCACGAATTATGTTGAATTTTTGTTCCATTTCTTATAACATTTCAGGTCATATTACTTCTCTATCTTATACACTATTCTAATTGATAGGTTTCCTACACTTCTTTCCATATAGTTCCTAAAAAGAAGCCATTTTCAGCGAGGAGTGGTAAGTGTTGTTATAAGAAAACTCAACTAGTGGAAGGTATTCTTCCCACTTGTACTACTAATCCATTTAGTACATCCTGAGCATGTATCCCATAACCTTATTAACCCTTTCAGTTTTCCCATCGTTTCTGGATGGTATGCAGAAATGAAATTCAACTTTCTCCCTAAGGCTGAATTTAAAATTTTCCAAAAATGAGAAGTCATCCTAGGATCCCAATATAAAATTATTAATTCAAGTAATCCATATAATCTGAACATATTGTGCACATATAAGGTGAGCTACCATAGCTAATTTATCGACTACAACCAAGATTACATTATGTTTATTTTTAGACATTGGCAACCCTTGTATAAAGTCCATGTTGATTACTTGCCACTTAAATTTTGAATTCCATGAGGGTGAAAAAATCATGCTAGATGCATGTGTTCATCTTTGACAAGTTAATGTTCTAATAAATAACAAACGTAGTTTACTATATCCTTTTTCATCCCTTTCCAAAAATATTGTTGTTTTACATCAGCAAGCATTTTAGTCACTTTAGGATGTCTAGAATAGGGAGCATCGTGAAATTCCTTTATCACTTTTGTCCTTAATTCATTTTCCAAGGGTACATAAACTCAGTTTTCATACCTTGCAAATCCTTCATCATCAAACCTAAATCCTTTGTACCTTATATTATTTTGATTTGTAGTAAGTGTTGTTCTAACATCCCGATAATAGGAATCAGCTTGCATTTCTTTCTTAACTTCATATTTGAATTGAGTTATTAAAGTGACAAGGGTAGAGATGTGCTTCCTATGATGTAGTGCATCAACCACTCTATTTTCCTTACATTTTATGTAGTTGATATCGAAGTCATACTTGAGACAAAAAATCCAACCATCTTCGGTGTCTCACATTCAATTTCGGAAATGTGATGATGAATTTCATCCTAGATGATATATTTTCAATTAAAAGGGATTTCCTAGAAGGTAATGCCTCCAAACATGCAAGACATGTATAATGGAAGCAACCTACAAGTCATGGGGAGTGTAATTCAGCTCATGTACTTTGAGATTTCTTCTCTCATATGTAATCATGGGGTCATTTTACGGTAAAATACCTCTCAGACCTTCATCGGAGGCATCAGTCACTATGGTGAAGTTTCTGTTGGGATATGGAACTTTAAGTATAGGTGCTTTATAGTTAATTTTGTCTTCAACAAATTAAAAGCATTTTAACACTTTTTCAGTCCAAATGAATTTCTTGTCCTTTTTCTACATCAAGGTAATTTGTGTAAAAACTTATAAGATGTATGTTACAAATTTTTGATAGTATCCATCCAACCCCATAAATCATCTAGATTCATGCACAATTTAAGGTGTTCTCCAGTCAGTTATTGCTGCAATTTTTGATGGATCTATAGAAATTCCATCTTTGTTGATAATGTGCCAAAGATATTACACCTTGTTTTTATAAAAAAAAATTTAAAAGATTACCATAGAATTTTCTCTTCATTAACACATCTAAAAAAATCCTAACATGTTTGTTATCCTCTTCAACATTTTTATAATAGCGATAATATCATCCAGAATACTAGGACAAACATGTCCATGTATTCTTCAAAGATATTATTCATTAAAATCATAAAATTTGTTAGAGTATTTGTAAGCCCAAATGGTAACACAATAAACTCAAAGTGACCACACCTTGTCCTAAAGACAATTTTTTCGAATGTTTTCTTCTTTTATTCTCGATTAATGCTAACCTGATCGTAGATCAATTTTAGAGTAAACTGATGAATTACACATCTAGTCAAAAAGGTCATCAATTATGGGAAGTGGGTGTCTATTTTTTTATCACGACCTTGTTAAGAATTTGATAATTAATGCATAACCTTAATGTTCCATCCTTTTTCTTGAAAAATATGACCACAACTCCCCAAGGAGAGACACTTTGTCCAATTAATACTTTGGATAATAACTCATGAAGTTGTGTTTTTATCTCAAAAAGTTAAATTATGGTCATTTTGTAGAGAGCCTTAGAAATTGGTTTGGTTCCTAGTTTGATATCAATGGCAAAATCAAACTCTCTTTTTGGTGGAAAACTAAGTATTTCTTACAGAAAGACATCATTGTACTCTGTAATAGTGGATGGTATTCCACATAATTTTTACCTTCTTCACCCAAATCTGAAATTTTTATAGCATAAAGCATACAGCCCTTGTTTTTGGTCTTTTTAAGTTACATGGCTGAGATTTTCTTAACTATAGAGTCTCTTCTTATCCCCTAGATTCTTGTTGTTTTCTATAGCTCATCTAGGAATTTAATCAACTTTTAATAATAGTCTATAGTTTCCCTATTTTGGGGTAAATAGTTTACACCTATAACTATGTCATATGAACCTTGAGGAGCGACATAAAGGTATATTTGGTGATGAAGCTTGGTATTTCCGGTGTTACGTCAAACAAACATTAGATAACCATGTGGATAGTGTTATTATCATAATGAACAAAGCATGCCTTTTTCATAAATCCAAATTTTCTTATAAGTTTAAATGTTAATTTAGTTGAAACAAAAAAATCCGGTTTACAAGTATCAAATAAAATGGTCATAGGTATTCGAGGTAACTTACCTACAACTTTGATTGGTGTAGCCTACTTTTCAGCTTGCTTATTAGTCAACACCACGAACTGTTGTTACTTCCTCCTAAGCATTCAAGTGTTGATATGTGATTTCTTTTTTAAAAGGATGTGTTCCTTTGATTGTGAAGTCATGTTTGATATGGACTGTATCTTCTTTGAAATTGTAGATCTTTGACTGAGTCGGAATATAATTGGACTCTTTTAATTCTTTCATTTTACACCTGAGTTTAATCTGATCTCGGAATGAATTATGGAGTTATCCATCTATAAGACCCAGCCTTGGATCAGTGGCATTGATCCAAGTAATGCTTTAAGTTTATTTGGGATGAACTAAAATTATAGACCTTTCACAGGTTGCAAGGTCTGAATGCGTTGAATAAACTATTCCGGAGTCTAAATCAGGCTAATCATGTTAAATGAATTGGTTCCCGATATCGTAATATCAGGAAGGTCTTGATCGTGGACCAGGTAATAAATTCAGATACATTTATTTCACTAGCCTATTGGCAGTGCAGGAGTGAATCCTGTTCATGAATGTATGTTGTAGGTTCTTTTTCTGAGCATTTGAAATGTTAGACCTAAACTGGATTTATTAAGGTTAGTAACCTAAAACTAAACTATGATCTATGGGTTAGATTAGTGTTAATCTAACCTAGGCCTAAGCTATAAGCTAAATGTTCTAAGTTAGTAACTTTGTGCTATGGAGGTTAGACTAAGTCGCATCTTAAATCCTAACCTATGTTACTAACCTAACTAATGAACAAGGAAGAAAGGGGACCTATGGAAGGGTGCGAGCCATGGGCGGTAGTTTCTATGGCATTAAATAGATAGATAAGCATGAAGGACAGATGATTTGGTAGAAGTTTTAACGGCTAGCAAGAGCCGACGTGGCAAGTCGCCAAAGTTAGAAATGGTCTTTGAACTATTTTTATCCATCGCCAACTATGGCGGTCGGTGGCAATGGAGATTGAGCGGGAAATTTGGAGTAAATGCAATTAATGAGCTCGGTCTTCGAGCTCGGGTTTCACGGGAAGGCATGCAAAATGGAAAACTAGTAGTTTGTTTGGTTTTTCATGCGCTCCGGTTTTCCCTCTGTCTGATCACTGGTTCTTCACACCAGTCTACTTGGAGTTGCATGGCAAATATGAGTGTAACTCGCTCTTTTCTCTGGCAAGGAAAATTTATAAGTCATGGAAATAACAAATTTTTGTTGGTGAATCTAACTTGGAAAAAGAGGAGAAGGCTCAAGCTCTTTCAGTGGTCTTCTTCGGATTTTTAAGCAAATAACCAGGCATGTTAGGCCCTAACCTTTAAAAATCTTGCTTTCTTTCAAATGATTTCATTAGAACAACTCTGTTCAGATGATTTTTGGGTTCAGATG
The DNA here is from genome assembly GCA_018340775.1 of Taxus wallichiana var. yunnanensis. Lineage (NCBI taxonomy): Eukaryota > Viridiplantae > Streptophyta > Pinopsida > Cupressales > Taxaceae > Taxus > Taxus wallichiana. Next base: position 226,571,150 of record CM031242.1, read on the forward strand.
GTTTTTATGGTAGCTTTGTGTGATTTTATTACTGTATCTTCTTGCTGGTTTGATTTTTCAATTTAACCCTTGATGGGTGTGTATTGTGTTTCGAACTGTTGCACTATCTCGTTGTGTTTTGCATTCCGGATAAAGTTTGTGAAATGCATGCAAGAAAGTATACTAAACCTGCTCTTTGGGAGCCCATGAATTGTTTCCTTGTTGGGTTCAGGCTACAGTTGATACTTGTTGTTGATACTTGTCGGAAAGGATACTGTTGGACTTTTGTTTGAATGTTCAGTATAATTCGACTTCTTTGTAAGTTCTGTCGTGGTTATTATAGGTGGTGGTTACTGAATCTTGTTGGGTTTCGCTATGATACTTAAAGTTATTTGTGAACGGATAACTTGCTGTGTTTACAGTATTTCAATGCGACCTAGTAGAAGTTGTTTTTCCCCCTTGTGTTGCGATTATGGGATTCAACCCGTTGATAGTTTGCAATATATTTATTTATATACAAAATAACTCTGTGGAGTCCATGGAATGGTTCGTATATTATGGACTACTGTAGAAGCCATGTATGTGAATACTGGTAGCTTGATTCTGTCGGAGTCCTGGAGGGGTAACTGGTATTACGACTTCTGTTATCTTGTAATGAATACCTTCGTTTAGCAATGAATTTTTGGTACAGACTCAGTTGGTGTACTTTTTATGTTTCCTATCTGTGTAAGCTTGAGCGAATATTGTTGTAGAGGCTCAGTTGGATTCCTTGTTACGAAATCAGTATTTAGCTTCTGTATAAGCCTGATTGTGAATATTTACCATTGTTGGCACGGTTGGAATCCTTAACTTATATTTATCTTGTATATCAGCTTCTGTAGAAGCTTTATCGTGAATACTATTGTTTGGATTCAGTTGAAATCCTTGATAGGTAACCAATGTTTCGCTACGTATAAGCGATTATGAACACTTATTTTTTTGGCTCTGTTGGATTCCTTAATGTATAGATAGATATCATGTATCTTGGCCTCTGTAGAAGTGGGTCGTGAATACCATACTTATCAACCTCTGAATGAGTTTAGATGTGAATACGGTATGTTATGTTTCCTTTCTGAATAATTCTAGTTAAACGAGGTTGTGCATGTTGCGTGGATTTCGTATGAATATCTCTACATAGTCATAGGGAAACATCAATTGCTTTAATGTTAATGAGTCTCTTGTTGACTGCGATAAAAGAGAAGTTCTTTTGATTTTGACCTTGGATCTAAAGCCTTACAGTGTTAGTAGGGATTAGAATGAGCTGTATGTTGCTGAGAGGGATTGTTGTCGTGTTTGTGCATGATTACGTCTTTGTTGTTGAGGTTTTCTTGTCTTGTGCTTGACTGAGATAAAGAGTTAACAGTTGTGCCTTGACAAGCGATTGCGCTAGCTATTTTCTCATTCCTATAATAATATGGAAGGTTATGTGGAGTCTATTTAGGATAGAATACTCATCACTGCCTTGGCGCGAGAGCTGCTGTACTGCTAGTAAGCTACAGGATATTGTTTAATTTAAATTTTAACCAAACTGTGATGCTTCTGGTGGTCTCGTCTGATTTATTCGCATGTGTTTAAGGTGAATGCTTTGCTCTTGGAGAGACGGTACAGTCATGAGCTAGTTCTGAGGGAAATATGTATGATTCGTTTTATTTCTCTTCTGTTGTAAAGTATAGGTTGATATAATTTTTATCTAACTTTTGGAATTGTTCTAACATGCTGATGGAATCATGAAAGGTTATGATATTCATTTATTATGTTGAATATATTAGTCCGTCTGATGTTGCTGTCCTTGGGATTCAGATGGATAGTTGTTTAGATGCATTTGTCTTCTTGGTCACTAACGTTTTGATGAAATATTTGAAAGGTATCTAGGACTATTTAGTGACTATAATATGAGTTACGCGTTTATAGTCATGTTTGTATTACAAGAGCATAGTCTGAAATATGTTTACTTGTTTGGTGAAATGATCTCATTTAAACAGGTTGTTTAATGAAAACAGTTGGTGGATTGCAATTGTTTTAAGAGTTAGTGCTTATCATGCTCAGTTCATCGAACTGACCCATGTTGACAATTTTTGCAGATGGTTGCCGTAAGTGGTAAAAGCATGCAGATCTGATAGGATGTTCAGATTGTTTAATTTGGTTTTATGATGAATTACAGCTTGATTCTCTAAATGTACTATATGAGGAAAGATGTTCTTTTTCGTTGAGTATTGTATCAAGTATGCTGAATGCATAAAATGTATTTGATTAGTTCTGAAAGGAATGGAAATAGATATTTGATACTTATATGTTTGTATTCGTATCTTGATAGTTTGACCTTCTTCGGTTCAAATGATCTTAAGAGCATTGTTATTATTGTATAATTTGGAGACTTTTGTGATTATCAATGTAAGCTTGCAAGAATATGTGACTGAATACTTATGATTGTTTAGCAGTTCTAGTATGTTCTATCTAAAGCTAAATTGAAATTTAGATCACTGTCTTTTGGAAGCTAGGGTTAAAATAAACCTAAGCAGGACGCTAAACAAGCTGAATTAAATTATTAATTCCTAGTCTTGATTAAGCCAGGACAACGTTTAATTGGATTCTTAATCACTATATCTCGATACTAATAAGTAAGATATAAATTCAGTTATGAGAACTGAAATAAACCTAAAAAGGGTTCGGTTGGCAATCACATGTGAAGATTATGGGTTATTGTCCAATTTCGTTGATTTAGAATTATGTATATTCTATGAACTCCTTGATGGGACCTCTAGTCTTAATAACTTCTCTTGTGTATTGGGTTTTATTAAGAAAGGTCATTCTAAGGTGAGGAACCCGGGGATTGGGAAAGACTACCCTTAAAGGGAGCGTCTTATGGTATAATTTAACTCAACGTATGTAACACTTTTTAATAAGTAGATCTTTTCGAGGTGGATTTAAAGGTTGACGGCACAAGTCAACTGCAGGGTTGTACCTTCGAGAAGATTAGGATCTTCTCGAAGATACAACAATGCAGGTGACTTATGACGACACCCTTTGCATTGATCGTTAAGATTTACACCTTAAACTCAAACAAGTTACTCTGGGACCGATTAGGAATGTGGTCACGTTATAAGGCTGCCTAGGAGACTCGGGGTATCTTGACACACTGGTTTAACTAGGGTTGACCCAGTATGTCATCGTATCCCTAGTCCTCGGGAGCATCCATATAACGTTGTCACCTTACTAATCCGTTTCGAGTGAATAAATTGGGATAGGAGGGACTGACAGAAGTCAGTATAAGACATTCTACATAACATAGGAATGGGGTGAAGGACGTATTCTAGATTGATGAGTATGCCGTTAAGGAATACGAGACATAAGCAGTATGTTTCAAATATTTGGCCAAAGTATCGCAAGCTGCTGATTGCGTTGTCCTAAGTCACCTAGTCTAAGGGATGAGATGCCGATGAATAATGGTAACAATTATTCAGATAGGTTCCTTGGACAGAGCATTCTAAATCCTAGATTAGGGAAGAGAACCGCAAGAGTATTGTGTTAAAGTGAAAATGCCAACTCTTAATACTCATGAATAGATCGGTAGATTACCGAGTCATGGAATGAATAGATCAGAGGTACTCCGAGTCATTACAGCTGCATATGGTTATCTGTTATAAGAATGGTTGTTTTGATTTGTGAGATCTAAATTATGTATTTAGAACCAGGAAGCATTTATCAAAAAAAAAAATTTACTTGTTCTAATATATAAAAATGAGGATGTTACATCTTGGTATCAGAGCTGAAGGTTGCAGCTCTTGGGCCTATTGTGTCCATAATCTGATGAAAACCTGAATTTTCTTGTAACAGAAAATGGTTAGAACAAGAGGGAACGTTGTGAATAATGCTCCACCTGAAGGAGGGGCGGCAACAACCCAAAAACTTGATGAGATCCTTGCTGCCCTGTTGGACACAAGAGATTGTTTAGCTGTACTTGAACAACAGGTGATGGGAAATGAGGAGGATGAAGAAGCTGGTAATAACAATCAGCAACCTCCTGAGGACAACCCCGATATGGGTGTTGATGTTAATGCTGGGAATGCACCTGTCCAACCAGAAAACAAAAAGGCCAGGTTGGCAGCAGAACTCACTAATGATATAAAAAGGATAAGTCCACCTAAGTATGATGGCACCACATTAGGAGATGGAGCTGAGAACTGGCTCAGTGAAATGGAGAAGTACTTTGCAATAAGAAACTTCTCTGAGGAAACCAAAGCTATTTGGGGAGCCTATCAGCTTTCCCACGAAGCATCTTCGTGGTGGGATAGCCGTAAAGCAGAGCTAAATATTGATGAGACCAATATTACTTGGGATCAATTTAAAGGCTATTTTAGGCAACGTTGGCTGCCACAACTTTTCTATGATCAGAAAATGACAGAATTCCAGAACTTAGCTCAAGGGAAGCTAACAGTAACTGAATACTAGGAGCGGTTTACAAAACTCCTCAAGTATGTACCGTAGTATCAAACTAATGAGAAGTTCAGAATACAGAAATTCATCATGGGATTGAATCCTGTGATAGGGGGAGAGGTCGATGTTCACATTCCAACCACTATGGAAGGAGTTGTTGAAAAGGCCATAAGACAAGAATAGAAATTAAAGGCTATTTCGCTCACAAGGAGGAAGTGTAGAAGAAGACTGCAAACCCTTCTTCAACCTCTCTTGCACCCAAAAAGGGACCATGGAAAAATTTTGGAAACAAAAGTAAGTTTCCAAGGGATAATAGTAAGAAAGTAGTGGCAACTAAGCCTGCTGGAAATGTAAGGGATAATTTTGCCAAAAATTATAACAATGGGCAGAAGCCCTATGGAGGACAACGTGATAATTACAAGGCTGGAGGCAATTTTGAGCCTAAAACGGGACCTGTAGGAGGCTACTACAATTGTGGCAAAGACCACTATGCAAATCAGTGCCCTTTGAAGAAGGATGATTGTAATCAGCAGCATAAGATACATGTTGTAGTAGCAGACAAGCAAGCTGAAAAGTAAGTGACACCTATAGAAGTTTCGGGTAAGTTATTTGGCATACCTGTCACTATTCTTTTTGATACAGGAGCTACTGAATGTTTCATTTCTAATAAACTTGCCTCTAAACTTAAGAGAAAAGATGGAAAAATGGATAAATCTTGGACTGTACAGTATGGTAATAACTCTGTTCATACAGTGAGTATGTGTCTTTTTGGGGCAGTCCTTGACTTACCTAATTTCTCCATGGAAGTTGACCTCTATGTTACACCTTTGGGATCGTATGACATTGTCATCGGTGTCAATTGGTTAGCTGACCATAAAGCAAAGGTAGACTACTATGAAAAGAACATAAAATGTTTAGATGATCAGCTGGAAACAACAGAGATTCAAGGTGTGAAACGGGAAATTTCAGTTAGAAAACTGTCAGCTATGCAGCTTAAAAAGGCTAAAAACAAAGGATGTACCCTTTATGCAGTAAAGATATCTGAATTTTCAGAAGAAGATGGTGATTACATGAAATGATTTCCTCTGTTACAAAGTTTCAGGGATGTTTTTCCTGAGGAATTACCAGGGTTACCACCTAAGAGGGAATTTGACTTCACCATCGAAATCAAACTAGGAACAGAACCTATTTCCAAAGCACCTTATCGGATGACTACTACAGAGTTAGTCAAGCTTAAGGCACAATTGCAAGAAATTTTGTCTAAAGGTTTGATTAGACCAAGTGTTTCACCTTGGGGAGCGCCCGTAATATTTGTGAAAAAGAAGGATGGAACACTTAGGTTGTGTATCGATTATCGATGTTGAACAAAGTAACAATCAAGAACAGATATCCACTTCCAAGGATCGACGATCTATTTGATCAGATGCGTGGGGCAGCGGTTTGTTCTAAGATAGATCTTCGATCTGGTTATCATCAGTTAAGGATTAGAGAAGAACATATTCCTAAAACAACTTTCGAACAAGGTACGGACATTATGAATTCACGATTCTACCCTTTGGATTAAATAATGCACCCATGCAGCCTTTATGAACTTAATGAACAATATTTTTCAAGAATATTTGGACAAGTTTGTAATTGTATTCTTGGACGATATTCTCATTTATTCTAAAATCATTGAGGAGCACAATGAGCATTTGAAGATAGTTTTGGGAATTTTGAGAAAAATAAAGTTGTATGGTAAGTTATCCAAATGTTCTTTCTTTGATTCAGAAGTTCACTATTTGGGTCATGTCATAAGTAAAGAAGGAATTGCTGTAGATCCTTCAAAAATAGTGGCAATAATTGAGTGGCCTGCACCAAAGAATGTGCATGAAGTAAGAAGCTTCATGGGTCTTGCTGGTTACTATAGAAAATTTGTTAAGGATTTTTCTAAAGTAGTTGCACCAATAACTTCATTGCAGAAGAAGGATAAGAAATTCATATGGAATGATAAGTGCGAAGTGGCTTTCAAAAGTTTGAAAGGCCAGTTGACTTCTACACCTATATTAGTTGTACCAGACCCTAATGGGAGTTTTACTGTTGTAACGGATGCTTCTGGGGAAGGCCTTGGAGGTGTTTTGCTACAAAATGATCAAGTCATAGCATATGAAAGTAGAAAACTTAAATTACATGAGCTGAATTATGCTCCTCATGATTTGGAGCTTGCTGCCATTGTTCATGCACTTCAAGTCTGGAGACACTATTTACTTGGGAAACCTTTTGAGTTGAAAACTGATCACTTAGGACTGAAATATATTTTCACTCAGCCTAATCTTAATGCTAGACAGAGAAGGTGGTTAGAATTTTTATCACAATATGATTTTGATATTAGCTACATCAAAGGGAAGGAGAATAGAGTAGCTGATGCTCTAAGTCGTAGGAGGCACATTTCTGCTCTTATAACATTAAGAACTCAGTTTAAGGATGAGGTAAAAAGTGCCTCAGAATCTGATATTTACTTTCAGCAAGTAAAAGCAAAGTGCTTGCTGCACTGGAACCTAATGATGAAAGGTATAAAGGTTTTCATTTTGATGATGAAGGAATCTTGCGTTATGAAAACAGAGTATATGTACCTATGCTGAATGATTTGAGAAAGAAGTTGTTAGTTGAATTTCATAATTCACCTTTCTCTGGACACCCGGGTATCACAAAAATGCTTGCTGATCTGAAACAGCAATACTTTTGGAAAGGTATGAAAAAGGATGTCATTAATTTTGTGACTCATTGTTTGGAGTGTCAGCGGGTTAAGGCAGAACATATGCACCCTGCTGGACTGTTATATCCTCATAGCATACCGCAGTACAAATGGCAAGTAATAACCATGGACTTTGTACAAGGATTACCCATGTCTAGGAATAAACATGATGTTATCCTGGTAGTTGTAGATAAACTGACTAAGGTAGCTCATTTCATCGCTGGAAATCTAAAGGATGATTCACCAGTGCTGGCCAAAAGATTCGTACACGAAATTTTTAGATTACATGGTGTACCAGAATTGATTATATCTGACAGGGATCCTAGAATGACGTCAAGATTTTGGTAAACGCTTAACACAGCTCTTGGAACAAAACTATACTTCAGTTCTGCATATCATCCGGAAATGGATGGACAAACTAAGAGGGTAAATCAAGTGTTGGAGGACATGTTGCGAATGTATTGCATGGATCAACAATATAAATGGAAAGAGTATCTTCCATTAGTTGAATTCGCATACAACAACTTTTATCATTTATCTCTCAAAATGGCACCATTTGAAGCACTTTATGGAAGAAAGTGCAGAACTCCTGTTAGCTGGGATAGTGTTGAGGATAGAGTGGTAATTGGACCAGAGATTCTCACAGAAATGGAACAACAAGTTAAGTTGATTCGTGAACGATTAAAGGAAGCAGCGGATAAGAAGAAGAGCTATGCTGACCTTAAGTGGGTTGATCGAAGGTTTGAGCTTGGTGAGAAGGTTTTTCTTCATGTTAAACCCAGAAAGAGTTCTATAAATTTTGGCAAGGCTGCCAAGTTGTCACCTCGATTCGTGGGACCTTTCAAAATTGTCAAAATAATCAATCCTGTAGCTTATCGATTAGCATTACCACCTACTTTATCTCACATGCATGATGTTTTCCATATTTCTTTGCTTAAGAAATACGTTTCAGATCTGTCACATGTTTTAAATTGGAATTCCTTATAGGTCCAAGACCCAGGAATAATCGTGATTAAACCCACACGAGAGCTTTGGACACTCGCCAATTGCATTTGAGAAATCGTGAAATATAGCAATGTAAGGTCCAGTGGGACCAGTTTAACGAAGAAAGTGCAACTTGGGAAAATCTGGAAGAGATGAAAATTGCTTTTCCTTCTCTTTTTCAACAGAATGAAATCTGTTGACAAAACATTTCTTTTATGAACTTTTTTTTTTAAGTTTATATGAAAGCCAGATGGAGGCAAACATTATTCAGGCTGAATAAAATGTGTTGTGACATTGATTTCTGGAACTATTTAAGTTGGAAAATAGTCACATTGTTTTGTGAACTAATAAATTGGTTGACCTGAAGGTTAATCGAATATGTAATCATCGGGACGATGAATCTTTTAGGAGGGAAGCATGTAACACCCTGAACTGTTGTTACTTCCTCCTGAGCATTCAAGTGTTGATATGTGATTTCTTTTGTAAAAGGATGTGTTCCTTTGATTGTGAAGTCATGCTTGATATGGACTGTATCTTCTTTGAAATTGCAGATCTTTGACTGAGTCGGAATATAATTGGACTCTTTTAATTCTTTCATTTTACACCTGAGTTTAATCTGATCTCGGAATGAATTATGGAGTTATCCATCTATAAGACCCAGCCTTGGATCAGTGGCATTGATCCAAGTAATGCTTTAAGTTTATTTGGGATGAACTAAAATTATAGACCTTTCGCAGGTTGCAAGGTCTGAATGCGTTGAATAAACTGTTCCGGAGTCTAAATCAGGCTGATCATGTTAAATGAATTGGTTCCCGATATCGTAATATCAGGAAGGTCTTGATCGTGGACCAGGTAATAATTCAGATACATTTATTTCACTAGCCTATTGGCAGTGCAGGAGTGAATCCTATTCGTGAATGTATGTTGTAGGTTCTTTTTCTGAGCATTTGAAATGTTAGACCTAAACTGGATTTATTAAGGTTAGTAACCTAAAACTAAACTATGATCTATGGGTTAGATTAGTGTTAATCTAACCTAGGCCTAAGCTATAAGCTAAATGTTCTAAGTTAGTAACTTTGTGCTATGGAGGTTAGACTAAGTCGCATCTTAAATCCTAACCTATGTTACTAACCTAACTAATGAACAAGGAAGAAAGGGGACCTATGGAAGGGTGCGAGCCATGGGCGGCAGTTTCTATGGCATTAAATAGATAGATAAGCATGAAGAACAGATGATTTGGTAGAAGTTTTAATGGCTAGCAAGAGCCGACATGGCAAGTCGCCAAAGTTAGAAATGGTCTTTGAACTGTTTTTATCCATCGCCAACTATGGCGGTCGGTGGCAATGGAGATTGAGCGGGAAATTTGGAGTAAATGCAATTAATGAGCTCGGTCTTCGAGCTCGGGTTTCACGGGAAGGCATGTAAAATGGAAAACTAGTAGTTTGTTTGGTTTTTCATGCACTCTGGTTTTCCCTCTGTCTGATCACTGGTTCTTCGCACCAGTCTACTTGGAGTTGCATGGCAAATATGAGTGTAACTCGCTCTTTTCTCTGGCAAGGAAAATTTATAAGTCATGGAAATAACAAATTTTTGTTGGTGAATCTAACTTGGAAAAAGAGGAGAAGGCTCGAGCTCTTTCAGTGGTCTTCTTCGGATTTTTAAGCAAATAACCAGGCATGTTAGGCCCTAACCTTTAAAAATCTTGCTTTCTTTCAAATGATTTCATTAGAACAACTCTGTTCAGATGATTTTGGGATTCAGATGGTTTTTATGGTAGCTTTGTGTGATTTTATTACTGTATCTTCTTGCTGGTTCGATTTTTCAATTTAACCCTTGATGGGTGTGTATTGTGTTTCAAATGTTGCACTATCTCGTTGTGTTTTGCATTCCGGATAAAGTTTGTGAAATGCATGCAAGAAAGTATACTAAACCTACTCTTTGAGAGCCCATGAATTGTTTCCTTGTTGGGTTCAAGGCACTGTTGATACTTGTTGTTGATACTTGTCGGAAAGGATACTATTGGAATTTTGTTTGAATGTTCAGTATAATTTGACTTCTTTGTAAGTTATGTCGTGGTTATTATAGGTGGTGGTTACTGAATCTTGTTGGGTTTCGCTATGATACTTAAAGTTATTTGTGAATGGATAACTTGTTGTGTTTACAGTATTTCAATGCGACCTAGTAGAAGTTGTTTTTCCCCCTTGTGTTGCGATTATGGGATTCAACCCGTTGATAGTTTGCAATATATTTATTTATATACAAAATAACTCTGTGGAGTCCATGGAATGGTTCGTATATTATGGACTACTGTAGAAGCCATGTATGTGAATACTGGTAGCTTGATTCTGTCGGAGTCCTGGAGGGGTAACTGGTATTACGACTTCTGTTATCTTGTAATGAATACCTTCGTTTAGCAATGAATTTTTGGTACAGACTCAGTTGGTGTACTTTTTACGTTTCCTATCTGTGTAAGCTTGAGCGAATATTGTTGTAGAGGCTCAGTTGGATTCCTTGTTACGAAATCAGTATTTAGCTTCTGTATAAGCCTGATTGTGAATATTTACCATTGTTGGCACGGTTGGAATCCTTAACTTATATTTATCTTGTATATCGGCTTCTGTAGAAGCTTTATCGTTAATATTGTTGTTTAGATTCAGTTGAAATCCTTGATAGGTAACCAGTGTTTCTGCTTCTGTATAAGCCTGATTATGAACACTTATTGTTTTTGGCTCTGTTGGATTCCTTAATGTATAGATAGATATCATGTATCTTGGCCTCTGTAGAAGTGGGTCGTGAATACCATACTTATCAACCTCTGAATGAGTTCAGATGTGAATACGGTATGTTATGTTTCCTTTTTGAATAATTCCAGTTAAATGAGGCTGTGCATGTTGCGTGGATTTCGTATGAATATCTCTACATAGTCATAGGGAAACATCAATTGCTTTAATGTTAATGAGTCTCTTGTTGACTGCGATAAAAGAGAAGTTCTTTTGATTTCGACCTTGGATCTAAAGCCTTACAGTGTTAGTAGGGATTAGAATGAGCTGTATGTTGCTGAGAGGGATTGTTGTCGTGTTTGTGCATGATTACGTCTTTGTTGTTGAGGTTTTCTTGTCTTGTGCTTGACTGAGATAAAGAGTTAACAGTTGTGCCTTGACAAGTGATTGCGCTAGCTATTTTCTCGTTCCTATAATAATATGGAAGGTTATGTGGAGTCTATTTAGGATAGAATACTCATCACTGCCTTGGCGCGAGAGCTGTTGTACTGCTAGTAAGCTACAGGATATTGTTTAATTTAAATTTTAACCAAACTGTGATGCTTCTGGTGGTCTCGTCTGATTTATTCACATGTGTTTAAGGTGAATGCTTTGCTCTTGGAGAGACGGTATAGTCATGAGCTAGTTCTGAGGGAAATATGTATGATTCGTTTTATTTCTCTTCTGTTGTAAAGTATAGGTTGATATAATTTTTATCTAACTTTTGGAATTGTTCTAACATGCTGATGGAATCATGAAAGGTTATGATATTCATTTATTATGTTGAATATATTAGTCCGTCTGATGTTGTTGTCCTTGGGATTCAGATGGATAGTTGTTTAGATGCATTTGTCTTCTTGGTCACTAACGTTTTGATGAAATATTTGAAAGGTATCTAGGACTATTTAGTGACTATAATATGAGTTACGCGTTTATAGTCATGTTTGTATTACAAGAGCATAGTCTGAAATATGTTTACTTGTTTGGTGAAATGATCTCATTTAAACAGGTTGTTTAATGAAAATAGTTGGTGGATTGCAATTGTTTTAAGAGTTAGTGCTTATCATGCTCAGTTCATCGAACTGACCCATGTTGACAATTTTTACAGATGGTTGCCGTAAGTGGTAAAAGCACGCAGATCTGATAGGATGTTCAGATTGTTTAATTTGGTTTTATGATGAATTACAGCTTGATTCTCTAAATGTACTATATGAGGAAAGATGTTCTTTTTCCGTTGAGTATTGTATCAAGTATGCTGAATGCATAAAATGTATTTGATTAGTTCTGAAAGGAATGGAAATAGATATTTGATACTTATATGTTTGTATTCGTATCTTGATAGTTTGACCTTCTTGGTTCAAATGATCTTAAGAGCATTGTTATTCTTGTATAATTTGGAGACTTTTGTGATTATCAATGTAAGCTTGCAAGAATATGTGATTGAATACTTATGATTGTTTAGCAGTTCTAGTATGTTCTATCTAAAGCTAAATTGAAATTTAGATCACTGCCGTCTGGAAGCTAGGGTTAAAATAAACCTAAGCAAGACGTTAAACAAGCTGAATTAAATTATTAATTCCTAGTCTTGATTAAGCCAGGACAACGTTTAATTGGATTCTTAATCACTATATCTCGATACTAATAAGTAAGATATAAATTTAGTTATGAGAACTGAAATAAACCTAAAAAGGGTTCGGTTGGAAATCACATGTGAAGATTATGGGTTATTGTCCAATTTCGTTGATTTAGAATTATGTATATTCTATGAACTCCTTGATGAGACCTCTAGTCTTAATAACTTCTCTTGTGTATTGGGTTTTATTAAGAAAGTTCATTCTAAGGTGAGGAACCCAGGGATTGGGAAAGACTACCCTTAAAGGGAGCGTCTTATGGTATAATTTAACTCAATGTATGTAACACTTTTTAATAAGTAGATATTTTCGAGGTGGATTTAAAGGTTGACGGCACAAGTCAACTACGAAGGGTTGTACCTTAGAGAAGATTAGGATCTTCTTGAAGATACAACAATGTAGGTGAATTATGACGACACCCTTTGCATTGATCATTAAGATTTACACCTTAAACTCGAACAAGTTACTCTGGGACCGATTAGGAATGTTGTCACATTATAAGGCTGCCTAGGAGACTCGGGGTATCTTGACACACTGGTTTAACTAGGGTTGACCCAGTATGTCATCGTATCCCTAGTCCTCGGGAGCATCCATATAACGTTGTCACCTTACTAATCCATTTCTGAGTGAATAACTTGGGATAGGATGGGTGATGAGTCAAGTCGGTATAAGACATTCTACATAACATAGGAATGGGGTGAAGGACGTATTCGAGATTGTGAGTAGTATGCCGTTAAGGAATACGAGACATAAGCAATATGTTTCAAATCTTTGGCCAAAGTATCGCAAGCTGCTGATTGCGTTGTCCTAAGTCACCTAGTCTAAGGGATGAGATGCCGATGAATAATGGTAACAATTATTCAGATAGGTTCCTTGAAGAGCATTCTAAATCCCAGATTAGGGAAGAGAACCGCAAGAGTATTGTGTTAAAGTGAAAACGCCAACTCTTAATACTCATGAATAGATTGGTAGATTACCGAGTCATGGAATGAATAGATTGGAGGTACTCCAAGTCATTACAACTGCATATGGTAATCTGTTATAAGAATGGTTGTTTTGATTTGTGAGATCTAAATTATGTATTTAGAACCAGGAAGCATTTATCAAAAAAAAAAAAAAATTTACTTGTTCTAATATATAAAAATGAGGATGTTACAAACTTGTCCATGTATTCTTCAAAGATATTATTCATTAAAATCATAAAATTTGTTAGAGTATTTGTAAGCCCAAATGGTAACACTATGAACTCAAAGTGACCACACCTTGTCCTAAAGGAAATTTTTTTGAATGTCTTCTTCTTTTATTCTCGATTAATGATAACCCGATCGTAGATCAATTTCAAAGTAAACTAATGAATTACACATCTGGTCAAAAAGGTCATCAATTATGGGAAGTGGGTGTCTATTTTTTTATCACGACCTTGTTAAGAATTTGATAATTAATGCATAACCTTAATGTTCCATCCTTTTTCTTGAAAAATATGACCACAACTCCTCAAGGAGAGACACTTTGTCAATTAATCCTTTGGATAATAACTCATGAAGTTGTGTTTTTATCTCAAAAAGTTAAATTATGGTCATTTTGTAGAGAGCCTTAGAAGCTGGTTTGGTTCCTAGTTTGATATCAATGGCAAAATCAAACTCTCTTTTTGGTGGAAAACTAAGTATTTCTTACGAGAAAGACATCATTGTACTTTGTAATAGTGGATGGTATTCCACATAATTTTTACCTTCTTCACCCAAATCTGAAATTTTTATAGCATAAAGCATACAACCCTTGTTTTTGGTCTTTTTAAGTTACATGGCTGAGATTTTCTTAACTATAGAGTCTCTTCTTATCCCCTAGATTCTTGTTGTTTTCTATAGCTCATCTAGGCATTTAATCAACTTTTAATAATAGTCTATAGTTTCCCTATGTTGGGGTAAATAGTTTACACCTATAACTATGTCATATGAACCTTGAGGAGCTACATAAAGGTATATTTCAGTGATGAAGCTTGGTATTTCTAGTGTTACGTCAAACAAACATTAGATAACCATGTGGACAAGTGTTATCATCATAATGAAAAAAGCATGCTTTTTCATAAATCCAAATTTTCTTATAAGTTTAAATGTTAATTTAGTTGAAACAAAAAAATCCGGTTTACAAGTATCAAATAAAATGGTCATAGGTATTCAAGTCAACTTACCTACAACTTTGATTGGTGTAGCCTACTTTTCAGCTTTCTTATTAGTCATCAGAGCAGCATGTATACGGTGCTCTTTGTTTGTTATCCTTTTTCCTCTAAGGAAATCTGTTTACATAGTGATCTTGACCACATATAAAATGACCCTCAAAAGGTATTTTTATGTAAATTTTATTTTTAGACTAGTTGCATTACTTTATTTATTTTTCTTATTGTTTATAGCACTCTTAAGCTGTTGTATTTTTCTTACCATTTTTCGTTTCTATTCTTCTTTGCCAAACTTATTCCACCCTACTTTTTTAGGTGTAAAATTGAATGTGCATTAACATATTTCTTTTTCTTCTCCTCCATGTACAAAAATGACTTGCCATTTATGCTCTTGCTTTATTTCCTTTTGAAATACATCCTCCATAGTTAATGGTACATAGCATCAAATTCACCTCATATTACCGGGTTGAATCCCATTATGAATTTCTTGATGTGAAACTTCTCATCGATGATAATCTTGAGGAACGTGTTTTAAAATTTTCGTGAACTTCTCCCACTATTCAATAGCTTTCATTTTTCCTTGAGATAAAGTCTGAAATTCAGACATATTTTGATCATATTACAGATGCAATAACTAACACTATCAAAAATACATTGTAAAATAATCCTAGGTAATAATTTCCTCATCAATAACCATCTCTACTTTTAGGTTTTCCCACCAATAGAATGCCTCATTGGATCCCTAAACCACCTTTTTTTCCTCTAAGAATTTCTTGATGGAAAAATAATTCTCCATCTCGTTGAGCCAGTTCTTAGATCCATCTCATAAGGGTGTACCATGAAACTTTGGTTAGTTGATCCTCTTGATATAATTTAACATTTATCCTGCCAAACATTCCCTCTTATTTTTCAGGTTGATTAAATTTGTTTACATTTACATTTTTAGAGTTAGGATCTATTGCATTTATGTTTTTTCTTGTATAGGATCCATAAATTTTTTGTTTTCAGCATTATGTTTCCCATGTGATGATTCATCACCATCACTATTGTGATCACTCACATTTCCCATAACTTATTGTTTAAGAACATCCAAGTGATTTTGTATGTCCCAGAGGAAAATGAGAATCTCATCTAACTTCGAATAGTTTTTGCTTTGCCACTTGTATGTTGGTGATTTACATTGTTTTCCTTTTTCTAACAATGTTCTCTATTAGACAATAATTAAGTTTAAGTTAGTGTAGGGATCGAATAAGTCCAAGAGTTGCAACCTTCAAATATGATACTAAAATTTAACACCTTTTCAATGCTTTCAATCAAGGGAAAATGTTTTATACTTCCCAAAATAAATTTTTCCTTCAATGATTTAAATGTACAACATTTAAATCCAACAACAATGTAAAATACAATTCATTAGATAACAATCAATAAACCATGTGCATAACTATGGATCAATTGGATGTACCTGATCCCCCATAGTTTTCTCTTTTGAGTTTGTACATAAGGTATACAAGTGGTACATTCCCCAATCATTGATTTACATGTGATGTCTTCTAAGTGTTTTCTTGGAACTCATTCAATTGATTTCCATCTAGAATATTACACCTCTAATTAGAACCTAGTGAACTTGACAATGTAATTAACATCTTACACTACTTCACCCAAAGATTAAGAGTCATGTTCACATGCTCAATTTTATGATGTCATATACGTCAATAAAAAATTGTCCCTTCACCATATCACTTTGTTTAGGTATTTAGGTAGTTAAGTTAAATTAGTTACATGTTACACACAAGGTACATAATTTGTTCAACCTGTGTGAAGGAGAACATATGTGCCAACTTAAGTTTCCTATGGAAGATAAAATGCTTACGTAATGACTTGCATCATTACACAACCATTTCCATACTTGTATCTGACTTAGGCTGGTACCAAGGTGACTCATTTGTAGTGGATAAACAACTTTTGCAACTTAGTGTAAAACAATATTTTCTAGTTCACGATGACCATAATAAGCTGGACCTCATACGATCAACTTAAGATATCTGAAATATGGTAATATTCACTCAATTACTTGCATCATTAAATGAATGCTACTTTTTTACAACCATCTGAAGTTGTCCTACCGAGTTCCAGTTATTATGAACGTTATATCCCTTGGCTTAATATTTGTAATTAAATTATTCTACAAAAGGTTTCCCTTGTATCTCAACGATATATTTATCGCATCTAATCACATCCCTAAGGTTCATAAACTTAGTTTTCGTAATAGGTTATATTCACTTAAACAATTAATATAATTACATCCATTATGCATCTTAAATGAAATTTAAGATAGCTTGTTGTGTTATTACCATGATCCATTATTTGTCCATAATGACATTATCATATTATTTCGTTAAGTATAAATTTTAATGTAATCATAAACATAGTTGAATTTTTTACAAATATATA
The DNA here is from genome assembly GCA_018340775.1 of Taxus wallichiana var. yunnanensis. Taxonomy (NCBI): domain Eukaryota; kingdom Viridiplantae; phylum Streptophyta; class Pinopsida; order Cupressales; family Taxaceae; genus Taxus; species Taxus wallichiana. The sequence goes on from CM031242.1 coordinate 226,588,334, forward strand.
ACTAAATCTTGAATAATATTAAAATAATGAATCTTCTACTTCTTAGTACATAATGCCCATTTAACATTAATCATATATTAATGATATCTGTTGAAATGAAAATTAGGACAATATAATTTATAACAAATATAGATCCACTTCATTAACATCAACTCGATAATAATTACAATTAAAATATTCCTTTTCGAAATAGTACAATGATCACATTAGGCTAATTTTTATTCACTTTTAAATAGGACAATGAAGCATATGTTTGATTTTACAATAAAGTATGCATTTTATACAACTTAAACATCATATTCAATCATCATTCAAATAATTTTAATCAGATGTACTCACTAAAATACATCTTCACGAGTATAAATTTTTTCCGCCATCTATAAAATTATTAAAAAACAGCTAGTTCAAAAAGAACTGTCATGAAAGGTTATCCTCCTCATCTTTACGAGTTATATCGCTAAAATATGTCGTGAATAAACTCCAACAATACATGATCAATCATCATTACATCAGAAAAATGAATCCGAATAATATACTTTTTTTCAAACATTAAATTACTTCCACATTCCTAATAAAGTAATGTATAAAACATATATCAAACTAAAGAAAATACCAATTTTAGAGACATAAATCGTATCATTAAATTTTGAACTCATAATCTCTTATTTTCCTATTTTTCCTAGTTTGACATAAAGTTATCACCCTCATAATCTATGTTATACCAAAATGATGATAAATGCGTTATTTAGAAAATGGATAACATATTAAAATTCAATACAAACATTAAAAGTTGTCTTATGATCAAAACATTCATGAATCAAGACTGAACTAATAATTTTATTATTTCCATTTAATCAAATAATTAACATTTCCATTTTAGATCCTACGACAATCATATATCTATATAAAAACGAGAAATAATAGTTCACACAATATTCATGCAATGATGGTATTCAAAAATCCTAAGGAAATAATAAAAACCTTAATGAGAATCAAAATACCATAATGTATGCAAGAGTACATCATTTGCATTAATTTCATCAAATGACCATTTAAAACCCTACTCCATGAATCACCCATTGACTTATTGATTTATTGACAAAATAATGAAAAGGATTAAGCAACATGCCAATTACTCAAACTACATGTTCAGTACAAAACTAATTTCAAGCCAAGTTACCATCCATATCCATCCTCATAAAACTATAAAATAAATAATAGTGAGAAAAAAAAGCATCAACACAGAATACAACATACGCATTTTTAAACACATAGTTCCCTTAGAATTTTTACACTAAGTTATTTGTATCCCCTCGTCTCTGTTTTTGGGTTTCATGAAAAATTTAACATGTCAAACCCAACATGGATCTTGTCAATTATAATCGTTGATTGAGTTTCCATTGACTCACATTACTAAACCCACGGATCGAGCCATAATAAACAATAAAATAAAAAAGTTCAAAAATAATAAACAATTCTCTTTAAAGGGGCAAAGCCGAATATAGATTTTATCTACATAAAGACCAAGTGTACAAAATGATAAGTCATAATACTCACATGGGTTATAATAATATGATAAAATTAAACTAACTTCTAGTTTTAAGATGAATCGACCATAACCCGAGTTGAGAAAGGAAATAATAATCCAGAAAAGGAAAGAAAATATACCCATTTCCTCCTTTTGGGTTATGAAATGAAAAAAACAAACCTAAATAGCTCACTATATCACATGCAGGATAAACCCTTAATGGTTTGTTCATTAACCATCAAGTAATGTAAAAAAACACGAATGCCCAAAGAAGAGCTTATAACCTATTTTGTAAAACATACATAGTATCCATAACTAAGAATGAACTCATAATGGGTTTTTCAAGCACCTAACGAGGTGAACAAAATAACACATGCGTTGTAAGTAATGTTATCACCCAAAATGACAATCACTCGAAAAATATTACACATGAAACCCAAAACTATATTTTGTCTTTCGTACAGATACAAAGAAGTATATTTCAAGGATTTTAAAGCATTTAAATATTTAAATGCTATAAAACATAAAGATGGAAAGAAGAACGTATCATGCCTATAAAATATAACATAGAATATTTCAAATTTTTCTAGGCTCGCTTAGTTTGTAACAATCCTTTCCAAAACTCATAAGAAATTTCCTTAGAAACTCAATTAAATAATAATCTCCCAACTTGACTTAAAACTCCATAATAATCTTAATAGTATTCATAAATGACCCCTTCAAAACATCACTAAAATTTTAAATCATTCATGCAGATGGATAAAAATATATATTACATTATCTCCTCCATGAAGATCTCCATGCGAGCTAAAAATATAGCATAATGAAAATGAAGCCAAAACTACCACTAACTTCCATGGTAGTTTCCTCAAGAAGCTTCGTGCTTCTCCCATGGTCCATGGATATAGATTAAATGTAATCAATGCATTCTAGTACAAAGTCCAAGTTTCCCTCCAAGACCTCTAACAAATCAATTTCCACTTAAGTTTAATATGCCACCAAACTTATTAATTATTCCACACCATTAAATCTCTCATGTAGGTTAATCAAATGGTCGAATACCATTACTATCTCAAAAACTTAGTTTTTTCTTGGTCAATCATTGACCATTTAAATTTTGAATGAAATTTAATAGCTATACATTAGGTTTCCATGAATAATGGCTTGATAAAAACTCATTCACCTATGAGCTCGGGTCGGTGCTCATTGGGCTATTAGTATTTGTAAGTTAACATTTATCTATACCTATGTTCGATGACCATTATAGTTAATTACATTTGGGATATGGTCTTTAGACCATATAAATTTATGTATTAATGTATACAAACATTATATATTACCTTATTGATATATTCTCACCATAATTTGGTTGATTTTAAATCAATAGTGGTGCTTTAACCTTTCCCAAATTTTAGGGATCTATCCCATAATCAATATCAACGGTAATGTTACATCACAATCGCTAAGAATTATATTCATGAAATTTATAGTGAGGTCAACAAATAAATCCCATAATGAACCAAAATAATATCAACACAGAAGTGCAACGAAGAAAGGATTGCTCAATCAACGTCAAAATAATAAGTCCATTTTTATCAACATTCATTTCAATGTAATCAATTATGGTTATAAAAAAAAGCATATATTGTTATAATCCAAGAAATATGTAGAAGTATAATGCTAAGTCTTACCTTTATTCAAAGAAAAGGTAAATTATTCATTAAATTCAAGGTATGATAAATGGGTTACAATTTCTGGAAGCTTATAGGATAGGGTGAAAAGTTCTAATATGTTGTTGTGTTTATGGGTAGCATACCGAAACTAGTCCCCATGTCCATGAGTTTCCCAATATTGGAGCTCATTTACAACTTAGAAAAATGAAAATAGTGGGGGAGTGACACATCAATGGAAATTTTTATCAATTCATACCGAGAAAACATAGTATTATCCCAAACCGACACAAGTCTTCTACTACCGACGAGAACACACCTTTGTATACTAGAAGAGATGACTTGCCTCGCCCATCTCCATGACCAATGGATACACCTATTCCAAGTGGTATTTTTCCGCCTTGACTACCTTCTTTTTTGTTAGTATGTTCATGACCGTGCCATCCATTTATTTTTACAAATTCATCATGTTAAGTAGTAATGTTTCTCCTTTCTTAAGGATCATTATAATCACTCATTTATCATTTACCTTCCCTTCTATGCTGAATCTTTGAGTTTCCTCATGGAATTAGGATCAAAGCTACTTATTAGCATGACTTTTTCTACTAGGGAATAATTGATGAGACTCAAAACCAAGAGCACTTGGACATATGAGGTGAGGCTATGAATTTGTTCATCCACTTGATCTATATTCTCTTTGTACTCCTAAATTCTTGTGACAAGGTGAGCGGATGACTCTTGGAGAAAGTGCAAGTTACCTCCATGCGTCTCCAATATTAGAGGGAATGTGGTTGTTTCATAATCATCCGGGGTCATTTACTCAATATTTTTATTGACCTTTGGCTTGAATATCTCTATGTATTAGTTCCTTGAGGCATCACCGTGTAGAAATGAGAAACCTCTTGGGCCAACCTCCCTTTCTTCTATTTGACCATTGAAGAGATCACCAACAAGTCAGAATGGTTACTTTTTATACCATGTGGGTTTCTATGGTGATCATCTCCGCATCTAGGGAATATCTCATTTTTGATGGCTCGGAAGTGGGTAACATCACAATTTCTTTCTCTAAATGAGAAGGTGGGTCTTGTGTAGGTGGGGTTGATGCATGATAGAAGGAGATGAATGACACTGGAGATTGCGGTGAAGCTAAGAACTTAGATGAGTCAATTTACCCTTGTACAAGATCCACCATGGGTATTTATTCTAATATTTCATTCTTATTCAATCTTATGTAGCAACCGACCTTGGGTTCCTCTACCTTCCACTTTTATATTTCTCCTAAATGAGTAGAAATGGAAACCTTGTCCTTGGTTTTGGAAGAGGGGTGATAGGATGCTTTCCTATGAAGGGATGGGAAGTTTCCTGATGAAATAAGATCATCCCTCTTCCTTTAGAACCACTCCTTCAACCTCTCAATCACAACCTCTATGTGTTATTTGATGTTCCTAGACTCATGCACACTCAAAGCCACTTGTGGAAGAGGGGAATCATTTACCGCAGGTACTTTGGATCAAACATCTCGAGCCATCTTACTAGACACTATCCTCATACCAATTGAATTTGAATTTCCTCATCTTCTCCATTGTTTTCCTCTTATGGTCATGAGCACGAACCTCATATTCATCATGTTGGATCCCATATTAATCCATGGGGAAGGGGACAAGGCATGGAGTGGGTATGGAAGTGGGGAAATGGATTTAGACCAACGTGAAACTTCATTTGGTAGCCATGGGTGGGGTCTTCCTCTACTTTCTTGTCAACCATTCCCAAGGGATTAATACGAGAGGAACCTAAAAAAGGGTGTGTTTGATATCCTTGTTGCTTTTGACTCTACCTTAGTCGGGGTGATATGACCCAAGATGCATTCTGGGGAGCACGGAAAAGGCCATATATCCTAATGAAATCCCGGATCACCTAGAGTAGAATCTGGGGTCAAGAAAATACATTGAATGCAACACTCACGTGAAAGAGTGGTCAATTAAGCCTTTGTAAGAACACGGTGTAGACACTCGAAATTAGTTTACACTCCCCTTTAGTCCCTCGATAAATAAGCACCCTTCATCACATTCACCTAGCCATGACCCCTTTCACCCCATTAATATTAATTTAATTAATTAAATTAAATTAATGCATTATCCTCACTATATTTATTATTTAAAATAATATCCACACATGCAGTTAACTTAGACACCCCACCAAGTCGACTCAACCTAAGACCTATTCGTAGTAAGTTGCCATAACTAACTAAGACTTACCCAAAACCTAAAAATCAATGCCTACATTCCCTCTAATCACATTCACACATGCTCACAAGAAGCCCCTAGTCTAATCATGGGTTAATGACATGATATCCAAGGAAATCAAGTGTATCTCCTAGTTTAGTAAACCTAGGAAATCCCACCTTGATCGATTCCAGTTACCCCTAACCATCACTAGTTAAGCTGGAACCATTATTGGTTACCCTTTTAACCCCAAAAAAACCTTATTCTCAAGGTTGGAAGTTGGAAGCAAAGAGGTTGGTGAGCATTATCACATCTCAGAGAGATAACACATCTTCAGAGAGTGAATTCCAATGAGACCACACATGCAAGGAAGGAGATCAAACATCTTTTCCTGCATAACCATGATCTGATCTAACCAAGAAAAGAGAAATGCACATGCAACCCATGCAGAAGCTTTCCTTCAATTGGTGATCATTTTCAGCCTTCAAGCCCCTCATCAGCACCTCCATCCTTCACACATAGGCATCCAGGACCAGAATCCAAGTAAGTATAACATCATACTTCTCTGGTTTATTTCATTTCATCATTATTTTATCATCTATTGCTTACCTAGCCACCTATTGACCTTCTCCAACATTTCCACCTCCATATACCCATTAAATCCTCACGAAGCCTACCCCAGTCACCCAATACCTCATCCTAACCAACCAAATTCCTTTGTACAATCACAAAGGAGACCTAAAGCTTGTTCTGTGACATTTCTAGATTTCACAGTAACCGGCACCGGTCACACCCACGACCACCGTCGTTACCAGTTACTTCCGACCAACATCGGTCTCTCGTATTTTCCCACACATCCTAGACAGAGACCTACCCACTCAATTTCATCTCATCCTCATATACACCGTGATCTACCTGAGACCTCTGTCAAACCTACAGAACATAAAACCAATCATTTGATCTTTGGATTCTATTCTAGCTTAGCCTGTTAGATTAGATCTATTTTCTTATTTTGTTTTAAGTGAGATACCTAAATCATTTAAAATTACAATAGGATTTACTTTGTTTACAACATTAAATTGTTTAAAATAGTGGACTGATAGCCATCTAGGAAGTATCACACTTCTCGGATCTAGCATACGCTAGGTAGTTCACTACCCATATTGTGGTCTTGTCTTTGCATTACGAGATAGTGTTCCTCCTAGCCAAAAGGAAGCTCTCACAATTAGCTGTGGATTCAGAAGTCATACACGTGCAATAACCCATCAACCAACATTTGAACAAGTATTCCTCCTTGGCCTGTTACCCTATTTGTTTTGTCAACACTCCAAAGAAACGATCTAAGAAAAAGGTGAAATATTTTGGCATGCTCCAGTGAGACCCATCCATGGTTCCTTGTATTTCATTCATTCCTAGGAAAATTTGTGTGTTTTTTTCCCTTCGAAAAGTGTACACACTAATTTTCTTCCTTCATAACCCACCTCTTCTTTCTATTTACTCTAAAGGAAAATTTTCTTTTAGTGTAATTAAAAAGAATCATCTCTTCATGTTTTCCACATTTTAGTGAAAGAACATCCCTCTTCCTCTTCATTTTATTGTGTCATCCAATTTTGGGCTTAAAAATAAATTGCATTCCATTATGATTTATTGCATTGGCTCACATTAATTAAGGGCAACCTATACGCTGGAAGTCATGCCCAACTGATGGTTGACAAATGAATCATAGAAAAGCACTTCTTTCCTTTTCTCTTTCTTTGAGTCTTACCAAACCTCACAAAAATTCAAAATACAAACATTCTTAAACAACATCCTACCTAGAAGAAGTTGTAGGTGATCACATGATCATGACACAGTGGGCACCAAGCTCATTGCTCTATCGAGTCATACTTCGTGAGCGAAGCCCCGCCCCACCATAACATACCCCAACCTCACCTTTTAGATATCCTTCTTTGTAGGAAGCCATCCTCACCAAAAATGCTATTTCACAATTCATGTGTCAGTCCCTAAATATCATAAGCTAAACAAACATAATAGAAAAGGCACTCCTAGGATCCCATTTTCTTAGTATTTTTTCTTGGCTTGCATTTTGAGGTGAGAGATCACATTCTTCCTTTTTTGTTCATCCTTGCATGCTCCTCATCAAATATGGTGTATTTCCACTTCACATGAGTGTGCCTGGGCCATATCATCATCATTCTCAAAATTATGGGTCTGATTCTACATCAGATTTTAATTCACAACCACTTTTATTTCATCATTGTTTTAATTTCATAGTAACCATCATCGGTTACCTCTAACCATCATCGGTTATACCCAACCAATGTCAGTTCCAGGTCATTTTGCTAACCTACTCAAAAGGACATTTTCATTCATTTTTTTTCCACTTTTCATAGTCCCTATCACTGTCATCATTCCCATTGATGTTTTAAACATCATCAGATTTGGCATACCTATCATATTTTACCTTCTACCTTGTTGTTCACTCACTATCCATTTTCTACAAGAACGACATACATGTTGGTTTTCCCTAATTGGCATCAGCGATTAGTTACCTGTTTCACATTTCAGCCACCATTTGGTACTTAATCTAATTTTTCTCACTAGATTCACCTGTTCCTAATATTCTCTGTGTCATTTACAGAGAAGCAGCCTTACCTGATCAGTACAAGTTCACATGGTGTTGACCCGAAGACAAGAAAATGCACTCGTATTTCATGCCAGTTGTCAACCACTCCCACCTAGTCCTTAACCACCTTCAATTTTATCACCAGCCATGGATCCCATCCAGACTTATTACTATTACTACTAGAGATGAGGAGTTTGCATGACTCCTTGACCAAAACCCTGCCACCTTGCAGTTTTACCTTTCCCACTCATCCACTTGAGATGCCTTGGGTCAGTTGATATACGGAATGCCCATATCTATCCCCCGACTCTTGCACCCACTCCCGCATCAGCCCCATCTGGCTCTATGTTGCCCGCATCTACCTTACCCCCAGTCATTTCGTAGTTAGGTCCTATACCTACTATGATTGCCACATCTGTTACCTCTATGGCACCCATTACATCCATCGTACCCTCGAAAACTACCCCAAACACAATCTCATCTACCCCTAATGTCTCACACATACCCATAGCTACATTACCACCTCAATTATCGGTGATCCCTACCCCTTTTCGAATGTGGTCCTTTCCATTCCACAATCATTAGCCCCTATTACCATTAGGGTTACCACAACCCTTCAACCCCCATATACATACTATCAACAACCTCCCATTTCATCCATTATTCACTCAGGGTACGTACCCCCTATTTCACTTCCTTCTTCCCAATCAACCTACATGGCAGCACCATACACTAGAGTGCCACCCCCATTATATGGCCAAAACCAACCCTCTCATGCCATAAGAGGTATCCAATCATCACAACCCACCAATCACCTAATTAAATTGATGTTGGAAAAGATGCAGACATTAGAGGCATCAATTTCTAGCTCCTGCAACACTCTCACCTATGACAAGATTTGCAACAAGCCCATTCACCCATCCATTCCTATCCATTCATACCCCATGTATTGGGAAATGCCTAAATTTAATCATTTCAATAGCAAAGAAGACCCACCAACATTTGTGGTCATTCAAACACGGGTGTTATCTAATCACTCATGATGATGCCTTGCTCTTGAGAACCTTTCTTATGTCCCTCACTGGACCTGCATTAGATTTGTATAGTGGGTTACCTAAACACTCTATATTCTCATTCAATCAGGTAGCCCAAGCCTTCTTGGATCATTTCTCTATCAATATCATTAAAAAGGTTACCATGACCGATCTATATTCCACATGTTAGTATGAGGATGAATCTATCATAGATTTTGTCACTCGCCGCGCAACCTGATCAACCAACTTACCTTCCAACTGCCACAAATAGAACTCATCGAGATCTTCACATGGGCTTGTTCTAGGTATATCTCACCAACCTTGTAGGTCTAAACCTTCCAAACATTCGATGAAGCATTCACTATGGCATAAAAGTTAGAGACTCGGGCCATCGAAGAGAAGAAAATCTAGTTACACAATAAGAATTTGGCATTCAAGTCGAATGATACCTCTTCTTCTTTCAAAACATAGATGAATTATTCAAAAGGTAAGGGCACCACTAACGCAATGGTACTTAAGGCCGGCCCAGAACATCCATCAAATCAAGCTACCCCTTCATCTAATCTCTCACCTGTCCAGACTTTTCAATTCAGAGAGAATGGAAATATACCCCAATCGAGGAGCCTTACTCTTCTATCTTAGAAAAGCTTATCAAATCTAGAGCCATCACTCTTCCACCCATAAAACCACACACTAGTTTTAACCTGCTCACCCCATGCCCGCATGGTATAAAGAACATGATTTATGTAATTATCATCGAGTAAAGGGTCATAGTGACAACAACTACATCACTTTCAAAAATATTGTCCAAGAAATTCTTGAGAAAGGTGAGTTAACCATGGATAATCCTAATGCACCTACCAACCAAAACCTACATATCTTCAAGAAACCATTTCCTAACCATGCCCCTTCATCTGATCAAACTAGTGAGACCTCCACTCATGATACCCATACCCACGAGGTTCACGCTATCTTTAATGATGCACCTGTCACCTCCCAATTACCCCATATTCCTTCCATAGAGGAGATCCTAGCCCGAAATCCTCCTTCCGCATTAGAACCAACCTCCCATATTCCTTCACCAATAGAGGAACACCTTTCATCTCCTTCATCACCTATAGAGGAATCTTTCACTAACATTGAGACCATCTCACCCCTGGCTTCACCACTTAGAGAGCCTTTAGCTACAGTACCTCCTCCACCCATAGAGGAGCACCCATCATCTCCACCACCTATCATAGACCCAGTTGAGATACCTTTGGCCTCTTAGCGAGCATTCTCCATCAGCCACCCAAGATCCTTTAGAACTACTTTGGCTCTCTTACCCACGGAAGCTGAAGCTAGCTAAATCCCCATCTCTAAGACACATTTTATGGGAATTGCCATTAGGTCCTCACTAACTCCACCTACAGATGTTCTGTTCTCACATTTGGCTAATCACTTAGATTATGTGGATAGGGATCTACTATGGGGGTGCCTTTTACTCCCCATCTCAACATAGATGTAGAGATCCCTTACTAATACCTCCACAATCTACCCAAAAACATTTCAACCAATTGAACCAAAAATAATCACCTTTATCACAACCCCTTCCATGACACTTGTTATAGCTCATGCACACCCTTACCCATAACTCAACCTACACCTAAACCCAAACCCATACCTACAACATTTGTTTCGACTAAACCCATTACCACTTTAGGGGTCACCCCGACCACCAGCCTTACTCATCCACCTATCAAAATGGATTTATCCACATCCTCCAAAGTCAACACCATACCTACTCTAACACCCAAAAAAAATCACCAAACCCATAGAACTCATACCCGGTTGTTCCAATCACACCTACACCTGTCTCGTCCGTCTTAGGATCTTAACTTCCCCACATGGTCAAGAAACCTCCACCCATCAATAAACCAAAAACACAACAGCTCATTCCTTCCTCACAAACCTCTAACCTACCTGATGCCCAACCCGACTTACACCTACACCTTCCACCTCTTTACCACCCATACCTCCGATACCCTCAGCTATTGCTTCACTACCCACTACACTTCAGTCACTATCTCACGCACCTCAAGCATGACCCACATCATCTACCTTCACAACACCCCCATTATCCCTGTGGGTAACTCGCCCTCTTCCTCCATCAAATTTTCCTTCTAGACCTCGTACACCCACATCACCTTTACCCAAGAAGGTGCAACCCAAAACAAAACTCCACTACCCCACAATAAGGTAGTCAAAATGACCACACACCCTCCTACCCATCCATCTACTATACCCATACCTAAACAAACACGACCAACACCTAAAACCACACCAACACCAAAACCCATGGCCCAACCCCTCCTCTTCTAAATACCATTCCTCAACAATCACCTACACCTACACCCAAACCTACGTTTACTTCCCATTTTGATCCACTAGTAGGGTCTTATGCCAAAATTTTAACCAACCTCCTAGAAACCTCTGTCATCACATTACCACCACTTAGACCTTATGACCCCCTCAAACCCAAGCCAAAAGGGTTTGATGATACTAAAATTTGTGCATACCATCATGTGCCAGGACATGATGTGGAGAACTACAAGGCCTTGAAAACCATTCTTATCCAATTGTGTCCACTAGAAACCAACTTTTGACGAAGATGACCTTATCGACGAGGATCCTATTCACTAACACCCATTCCCACACTTCCCACTCAATGACCACAACCTCCACCCTCACCTCTCCTAGAGCCACCCAAGATTTGAAATTAACATGGTTCACATCAGAGAACTTGCCATGCCACCACCCAAATTTCGTTGCGCCCAACTGACCTCACAGGTTTTTTCTCCTCTAGTAGGTTTTTACCCATCGTGTCATTATACCACTCACCCTACACCTTCTCCATTTTCCAACTCCCTCAATCAACATGATACATGTCACTACACGTGCATAGAAGGGAAGGGTAAAGAAAAGGAAACTGACAAACCAACCAATCCTATACCCAACATACCATCTACACCCATACCTAAAATAACTATCTGCGGCCCCGATACCCCATTTCTAATGGCATCACACATCGCACCATGCTCAAACAATTACACCAATCACCCCTCAAAATGTCCTTATATGACCTCATCCAAACCTTGGAATCCCATCGTCAAGCTCTCATGGAGGTTCTTCAATCAATTGAGGTTTTACCTAATGACCCTACACCCATAGCCTCCATTATCACACCCCATCATGTAGCCTCTCTCACCAAATTACCACCTTCATCTTCACCCCACCTTGTTCACCAAGTGGCCTCCCTTAGCTTCTCAGAGGAAGAGATCACGCCACACCAAAATGATGACCCAAACCCAGCCCTCTTCATCTCTATCCACATCGATGACATACGGGTACGTCGTGTGATGATTAATGGGGGTGATAGCATTAACATCATTTCATCCCATGCATTCACTCAAATGCACATACCTGACAATTGCATGCATAAACACCCGGTCATGTTACGTTCATTCAATGACATTATCACCTCTACACTAGGCACCATCATCCTCCACATTCTCGTGGGCCCCCGTAATGTTCCCAAATTGTTTAACATTTTGCAGGGGGAATTCCAATATAACATGTTGCTTGGTAGACCCTAGATCCATGTCATGGGTTGCATTCCTTCCACTTTTCATTGTTGTGTAAAGTTTGAACACGAAGGACACACCTATACCATTCCAACTGACCCATCACCTTTTAAAACATGTAACATGCTTTACAGACCTAATGATGTGCTCATACCTATCAAGTTGTCTACCTCCGTGACCACTACCGCTTCACCTACACTTCCACCTACCAGTAGCCTCCTACCACACATACCTCTCCACCTCTGCCATAACCTCCACGGTTGACCCATCAGACTTCCCAATCCGTTAACTCCACCTCCATATTGACCTCCGACACATTATCCATACCAACTACCTACATACCAACCACTAATCCCTTGGAAGGTGTTTTTCAATGCCTCACTCTGGGGGAGTACCACCTATATAGTGTCAACACATTTCTTACTCCATAAGAGTATGGAAGCCTTCACCAACACCCTCACTATGATCACCATATAGGAGAACATATCCTTTATGGTCCTCCCCACCTTTGTACTAGTCTCACCTATGGGGGACTTGATACTACCACTTACACACCTAAACCACCATCACAAACCCGCCCATTTTTCATTGACTTCCAATCACTTACCAATCGCCATTTCGCCCACACCTTCCTACACCACTGTGTGTGGAAGGGTTTTCGTTTTTTCTTTTATGAGCAAGGCCTCCATACCATTATTCCATGTACCACCCATAAACATAATGACCATAGTGGTATTGGCTTCCCGAACCACCTACCAAATAGGCCCGCATTGAACTCATTAAGGACACTAGCCCTTCTCCACCTTCTTCACCCGCTCCACCTTCATCACCACTTTCACCGACGGAGTCGATGGATCCTAAATCTATCCCTCCTAAAAAAATTCATAAACACCATTTCCTTGGGGCCTTTGACTTATCAATGTGAGGGTGAGGCCCCTTCCACTCTTCCCTTCCTATATCCTGAGATGATCGATGATGACACACCTACAATTAACATCATTTAATGTCAAGATGATGAATCCATACTCACCTACCTTGGTGTAGAAGACTCATATATTCATTGGTTGTTACCCTTTGAGATGCAAACCATGTTGAATGAATCGACTATCGAGATCAACATTCATACTCAGGATGACCCACACATCCTAAAGATCGGACAATATTTAGATGTTGCTAAACAGGAAGCTATCACTTCTTTTCTCAAAGATCATAACCACACTTTCACTTGGTCTTATGTAAACATGCCTAGTATTGACCCCACCATAGTGGTCCAAAATATCTTAATTATTCCTGATGCCAAACCCATCAAACAAAAGTTGAGGAAAATGCATCCTTGTATTGCTCTTCTTGTCAAAGAAGAACTTCAGTGCCTTCTTTTCATTTCCTTCATCTTACCCATTGATTATCCTCATTGGATTTCTAACATTGTCCCTATTACTAAAGAAATAGGGGACTCTACATTTACATGGACTTTCATGACCTCAACCTAGCCTACCCGAAAGATGACTTTCCCTTACTTGGTATTGATCAGTTGGTTGACCTCACCGCTGGTCATGAGATACTATCACTCATGGATGACTTCTCAGGTTATAACCAAATTTTTCTTGCCCCAGAAGATCAACACAAAACTCATTCATCACCCCATGGGGGACCTTCTTCTATCGATTCATGCCTTTTGGCCTTAAAAACATTGGTGCACATATCAGTGGGCTATGACTTACATCTTCCATGACATCATGCATCACATATTGGAAGATTATGTGGATGATCTCTTGGACAAATATAAACGTCACTCCGAGAACCTTGCCATCCTCAAAACCATCTTTGACCACCTCATTAAATATTGCATCCACCTTCAGCCTAAGAAGTGCATCTTCACGGTTCTCTCAGGAAAGCTCCTAGGATTTATCGTTTCCCTCCATGGTATAGAATTTGACCCTGCTAAAGTCAAGGCCATTCTAGAAATTGCCTCCGCCCACTAACCTTAAATTCCTCCATAGCTGCATGGTAAGTTGTAGTCTTTTCACCATTTCATTTCACAATTATCAAATCAGTACCAACTATTTCATCATCTGCTCAAGAAGGATGTCTCCTTTAAATGGGATGATGACTGTCACAAAGCTTTTGAGGCCTTAAAACAATACCTTCTCCAACCACCCATACTTATCCCACCTAAAGATGATAAACCTTTTTATCTATACATATCCAATACATATCACTCCTTGGGATCCATGCTTACTCATCCCGATGAACAACACAGGAGAGAGTGGTTTATTATAAGCCATTTATTATATGAAATCCGATTAAGACCATCCCTAAAAAAGCCTTAATGCCACCAAACTCCATCATTACCTACTCAACCCAAAAATGTTGTGACCATACACCGACCCCTTACACTTCATGTATGCCAAAACTTATCAAAATCAGTGTGCCACATGATGTCTTATGCTTTTAGGTGATCTTGACCTCAAATTCATTCATCAAAAGTCCATCAAGGGCCAAGCTATCACCGACCAATTTGCCGACGCACCTATTTTTGGGATCAACCCTCTAATTTTGACTTTCCAAATGAGTCGATTGCTACCCTTTCCCTGGACGAACCTCCTTATCAAATGACACTCTTTTTTTATGGTTCCAAGTGTCAGCGTGGGGGTGGGGCTGGTATTATCCTCATTCCTCTTGATGGAGAACCCATGCCTTTGTATTTCAAACTAGATTTTGAATGCACCAACAATATTTTTGAATACGAAGCACTCGTACTAGGTCTCCAAGCTGCACCTATGCCCTAGATGTCAAATCAATCAACATCTTTGGTGATTCTCAATTGGTCATAAACCAAGTCAATGGTATGTACTAATGTCATAACAAGATACTTCAAAAGTATAAACATCATATAGACATATTTTGACCACCTTTGATTATTACACCATTCAAACCATCCCACCTTCCACCAACAAATTTTTAGATACCATGGACTACTTAGCTTCCCAAATACCCACTTCACCCACCGATTCCAAAATCTTTGTCATCGTATAATGCCTCTATTCACCTTCTTATTTACCTCACTATTTTTACTCGATCGGAACTAATACCCCGACTCTGAGTGACCTTGGTATAAATAATACTCCGACTACCTTTCTCTCTCCATCTTACCTCCTGATCTCACCCATAACAAACATCGTGCCTTCCTTAAAAAGGTCTCTCGTTACATTATCCTGGGAGGAATCCTCTATAAGCATGACTTTGATGGTATTCTCTTACGATGCCTCACAAGTTTTGAAATTCCTTATAACATTAAGGAGGTTCATGATGGCATATGTGGAGGTCACTTTAGTGGCCTTGCTATTGCTAAGCGTATTCTTCCCCTAGGCTATTATTGGGCAACCCTTAACCATGATTATTGTAGCTACGTAAAATGTTGTGTAAAATACTAACAACATTCCAATCTTCATCATACATCTAGTCACACCTTACAGGTCACTCGTGACCTTTAGCCCTTCTCTCAATGGGGTTTGGATATTTTCAGAGAAATCAATCCTTATTCTTCCCAATGCCATTAATGGATCATCACTACTACCAAATATTACATAAAATGGGTAGAAGCCATACCACTCATTTCCACAAAATCCGAGAAAATATGTGAGTTCATTAACCACCACATCATTTGTCACTTTGGTGTTCCCCATCGCCTCATCACTGACAATGGAAAATAATTCAAAAACAAAACATTGCAAAAACTTTGCGACGCCTTCGGCATTTAGCTTAGTTTCTCATCACCCTACTACCCATAAACCAATGGCCAAGCTGAATCCACTAACAAAACCCTCAACAAAATTCTCATGAAAGTGGTTGACGATACTGGGAAGGATTGGCATATACACATTCCTTTTTCCCTATGGGCATACCGCACTAGTATTGCACTTCCACTATGGCCACACCCTTTTCTCTGGTCTACAATATAGAGGATGTTCTGCCTCTAAAATTCTAGATCCCCTCACTCCGTATTTCTCTCCATGACATGCTCACTAACGATGACTTTCATCAGGACCGTTTAGCACAACTAGAGTTATTAGACGAACATCGTCTTAATGCTCTGGATCACCTTCAAGTTTACCAACAATGTATCAAACGTGCCTATGAAAAACGTGTTCATGAATGAACCTTCTAAGTCGATGACCTTGTCCTGAAAGAAAATCAACATGTAACCAAAGCAGAAAAAAAGTAAACGGGGCAAATTTTCTCCTAATTGGCTTGGACCATACATCGTGACTCATACCTATGGATCAGGTGCTTATCATTTATCTTCTCTTGAGGGTAAACCCAAACCTGAGCCCCTTAATGCCTTGCATCTTTGACCATTTTATTGTTGACTCGTCATCATCCTACCTCACCCTTTGTCTCTTTCCATGCTCATCCCTTGAGCGCCATTCACTCCATACACCTCCCTAACGATTAAACCAGAATCATGTGAGTACCCATCACTTGTTATCTTCCCTTGAATATGTGTACCATGGCGCTACACATACCATGATTCTCATGGATACTTTTTTGTCTACCTCTAGATGAGATCCCATGGTCATTTCACCTTGCCCTTTGAACAAGAGTCCTATCTTTCACCTTGGTCTTGTCCATGACTGCAAAGACCTCACAATGGGACCAAACTCCTTGAGTCAAAATTCTAATAAAAATATGACTCCCTCAAAAGGAAATATTTCTCTCGACCGATCGGTGTGCTATAAAAATACTACTCCCATGAAGGACAACTATGTAAATCTCTTCAAATAAATAATTAGAGAAACTAAAGCTTTCCACATCAATCAACTTCACGAAGACCTCAAGGAGTTTAATTTTTCCCATAGACACTTCCCACATCGATCAGTCTATCTCAATTATAAGTCAAAACAAAAAAAAATAGTCATGGACTTTCCCGTTGTGACCTAGGACCTCTTTCCCAAAGGGCCTGCTACCTCATACCAAAAAAATTAAGAAAATCCCTAATCTTCACGATGTGAACCATGCCCACTCTCATTCCTACTACCTCAAGGGAATTCTTAGAACTTAGACATTTGGTGATCATGTGACTACTTTTCATCATAGAACATGTCAATTAGTTAATGTCTTTAGGGTCTTATTTTCATCACCTCCTCCAAGATATGATCTACTCGGTATGATCCTACCCAATCAGTGGCTTTATTACCCCCTTTTATTTTTTAACCATCTTTGTTTACATTTTGATTACATTATACATGACTTGGTCCTCGACGCTTACCTTTGGGGTAATCCTCCTCGTTTGACACAATCACTTTCACCTACATCATTTTACCTACAATCTACCTAAACCTAACAAACCTAAACCCACAACATGCCCAAACACCTATCGACTCATTTTCACACCTCATTTTCTTCCCTAGCTTATGGGAGAACTACATTAAGCCGAGGTCCCTTTTTGTTGGGACTATGTAGGCAAAACTCCGAGGGCGTGGGTCCCTTGGATGTTAGCTTGGCCATTCTCTACCCTAAACAATTCATCAACCATGCCTAACTCACCATTTACATCACATTTCACTTAGTTCCCCTTTTACGTACAAAATTAGAAATTAAGCCACATACATTAAAATTTTCTACATATTTTATACATTTATTACGCTTACCAATTCTCTATCATCACTATGCATGGATTATACCACATCTCACATATGACCTATAGTATCATTCATTTAAAACCAATAATGAATCACAACTTCACCTACTATCAATATAACCATGCCTAACTAAACCAAACTCGACCATGCATAACCAACATAACTCATCTATGCCTATAACCTAACTCAACCATGCCTAACCAAACCTGACTCAACCATGCCTATAACCTGACTTGATCCATGCCTAAACCAATCGACTCCATCATGCCTAACTCACCTAATTTCCATCCACATCAAAGTAACAAATCCATATCTCATCTAACACAAGCCATAAACCAATTTCTCATAAATACATCAACAAATCACAAAATACCATGTATCTCATCATATAAATCAATCAATATGTATCTCAACATACATGCCCATCTCATCATGTCCATCATCTCAAAATGTCAGCACGCAGGCCGATATACAATACAAAATATCATCGGCATGCAGGTCAATCTCATATATACAAAAAGAATGAATCAATACAAAATGTCTTTGGCACGTGGTGCTATATGCTCAAAATATACAAATCACTCATACATCCTCACTATCTTCAGCACACAAGATGGTATGTGATAAAAAATATAACTATCTTCGGCATGCAGGCCGACATATATATCAAAAAATAACTAATATACTTCAAAAATCTGGTGACCGCATATCAAGAATCTCGTTGGATGTCTTCCATCTCTGTGTCACCTATACCATCGGCCTCCTATGTCCCTACTAGAACCTCACGTAGAGTTATTCATGTACACCTTTGGTGACCTCTCCTAATCGGGCCTCGAAGCTTGTTGACCTCCTGTGCTCTCCACACTATGAGTGCGGGATCTTGTCCTCTCACTAGACACCTGTTGTGCCTTGTACTCGGCATAGGATATGAAATCTATCCCAGCCGCCATATACTAGTCCTGATAATATCTCACCTCACCTAGGGCATCCCATAACCTGGATATAGGCATGGTCTGTGGTGGTAACATAGGTCTCGGCCCCTGTACCAACCCTACAGCAACCTGCCGCGCCTACCTATGAACTAGGACCTGCTCCTAGTGCCTGTGGTGGTGTCCCTACCCCTATTCCTATATTTGAGCCTGTAAGGCCCCAATTTGTGCCTGGTTTGTAACCAATTGGCCTTGTAAACCTGCCACCTAAGCCTGTAAGGCTGCCACCTGACCATCCCCCCTGACCATCTCCATCTCCTCCATCTCCTCCATTCACCATCTAGCTTATAGGTTGTCTACCTATACGTGTAGCTCTTCTATCTCTACCTCCGAGCCCTCCTAGGGTCGCAGTATACTCAACTAGGTAATCAACATAGCTACCTACCCCTGTAGGGCATCTCTCTGCATTGTAATGGTAGCTAAGTTTGGCTGCCCCATTCTAGGTGGTATGGCTCATAACTGAGCTGCCCACCACTACCTATATCTGTCTGTACATCCAGCATCATCTATCCACCGATCTATTGGCTACTCCTCCTCCCCTGTGGGCACTGTAGGCTGTGGTAGAGGTAAGGGCCTCTCCACGTCATCTCTCTGATACTATGGGAAGGGTGGAGGAATGTCTGTAAGAGCCTGAACTACCATCGGACTGTCTACCGGGATCATCTCATCCTCCCCAACACGGTGACCCTGTATCCACCTCTCTAGTTGGAGCTCAGATAGCTCCTCATGCATATGCCTATATGAGGGGAATCCCACATATGGCCTCTAGATAATGTCCACTCTAAACAACCCCTCCAAGTAACTGCCAAAAATGGGCCACATCATGTGTCGGCCTATCCGATCTCTACTCTCCTATCACCGCACCCATCTCTTGTATCCCACCCACACAAATCACACTAGGAATGCATCTACTTGGGGCATCCCTATAGGTTACATATAGACTATGTGCTCATATGCCCAACAATGTAGTATAAATGTACAACACATGCTAAACTCTGCGCAACCACCCATATGCCACAACTCTCTATATAGCTACACTAAGAATGTTGGTGCCCAGGAAAAGCATGTCTCATGCACCATCATATCATGGAGTACCCCCATCAGTGATCAAGGAAAGTATCCACCCTCTACATCTAGCAGTGCATAGTAGCACACTTCCTCCATCAACAAAACCACTAGCCTCGTCTCATCCGGACGGGCTAGGTAAATCTCTCCATAGCTAAAAATGGCAATATGGAATCTCAGATCAACCACTCCTGGCTAAAAACTATCCCAATCAACTCCTCTAAGGCCTGGAGGAGATAGAATACACCTGGGCACCCAATATGGGTAGCCACAAAATCTGGAACACATCCTCTAAGGTGATAGTCATCTCACCCATCGGAAGGTGGAACGTGTTGGTCACGGGATCCCATCTATCGATGAGCAACCATCAAGTTGGGCTTCCAACAACATGTTGGTAGCGATGAATCCCACTCAAGCCCACTGCCTCCACATGCTAGAGCTCCAAAGGGGTCGTTATGCCACATAATGTCACCAGTAGAGGTGGAACCCTGTCCCGCATATGTAACTATGATCTCCCCTACATCCAATCCAAGCATGACATTAATCCACATTTACCATGACCATATTCACCAATTATCATTATCCTCCACCCTATTTTCACTCTACCCATCTCAACTACCTAGCCCACATCACTTTTGGACCCTTGTGCCTCAAATCCCGACCGGTGTCGGTTCATCCTAACCGACTCGGTCACCCTTAAACCGCATCGGTCACCTATTTGGTGACTAATACCGTTAACCTTTACCGACCATGGTTACCATGTAACTAGCATTGGTCACCTGTTTGGTGATTGATACCAGTTTTACCCAACTAACGCTGACCTAACTTGACCGATGCTAGTCACTGTCGTGGAAAATCCCGTGACTTCCCAAAACCCCATTTTCTAAAAATCACCCCCTTTCCCTTTTACCCCACCTACAATGACCTAAAACTACCCCTAGACCTCTACCCACCCCACCTATACCATTTACCACCCTTCCCCTCCCTCTTTTAGCCCATTATTCCCCCCCATACCCAAATTTTATTTTTACCCACCCACAAAAAACAAAAACCCACAAAAACCTTAAATAACAATACTCCAAACTTCTAATCTATCTAATCAACAATGTAGCGTTGGGAACTTACCTCATCGTGATACCTCCATCTTGATGGTGCATCTTGCACTATGCTGGTGGCCCACCCGATCCCTCTTTGGCCTCTACCATCACCAAATAATTCCTCGCAACCTCCGCCAAATCAAATCTCTTGCCCTGATCCCATGGACCCGTTGCTCACGAACCCAACCCTCGTCCAATCACACTGCCAACTCACTGTCCCATTTCCCTCTTACACTTTTCTCTCTTTTCTCTCCTTTTTGTCATTTTCTCACTTCACAAATAACAAATGAATAATCAAAGTGTGGTTTTTTTGTTTTTAAAACCAACCCAACCTAACCGAAACTGGTTACTAATGACTGGCACCGGTATGTGCCCTGCCTCACCGTTGTCAGTTTTCCATGACCACCATCGGTAATCCTCACCTGCATATTTCCATCAATTAAGCCCCTTTTTACCCCACCCTTTACCTTGATCCTTTACCCCACCCTTCACCCCGATCCTTTACCCAACCCATTTACCTTACCTTCCCGACTCCTCCTCATACTACCTCCATTTATCCTCCTTGGGGACTAATTATTTTACCCTTACCTTGGTCTTACCTACACCATGACCTCGATATTTAGACCTAGACCATCGCTAGTGACCTTTGACCTCATGTGTTTGCTATATCTTATGGCACTGTTACCTGTGTTGTTGACCTAGTGACCTTACCTAGCCTATTGTCATGACTGTTTATCCTGACCCTACCTTTGGTGTACCAAAACATACCTAAATGTTCATGCACCTAACCTACGTTGTGTTTCTTGACCATATCCTATACCTTGGATACCGGATTCACTTTAATGTTGTTTTGATAAACCTATTGACCTTAGACGATGTAGGGTTTTCCTACTCTTCAACCTGGTAGCATGCTACAATTTATTCATGTGTGTGCATTGATTGTTGCTACCTTTGACCCTGATCCATTACCTAGAATGGCCCGAGTAGACCTTTTACCCTTTTTCCCTGAGCCCAACTGCCTTTTCCTCGCATTTACCTTTTATCAAACCACTCACCGATTCTGCCTGCTGGCTCATTAGTTCCTAGTTTGAGGGGGATCACCTTCACCTACACATGGGGCAACCACATCTTATTTTTGTTAGCGTCGCTTACAAATACAAGCTACACAACAAAAAGGGGCTAAATGTAGACAATGAAATTAGGTCGACTCGCTTTGGTCCTCGACAAACTAAGCACCCTTCATCACATTCACCTAGTCATGAACCCTTTCACCCCACTAATATTAATTTAATTAATTTAATTAAATTAATGCATTATCCTCACTATATTTATTATTTTAAATAATATCCACACATGCAGTTCACTTAGATAGCTCACCAAGCCAACTCAACCTAATACCTATTCTTAGTAAGTTGCCATAACTAACTAAGACTTACCCAAACCCTAAAAATCAATGCCTACATTCCCTCTAACCACATTCCCGCATGCTCACAAGAATATCCCAGTCTAATATATGGGTTATTGACATGATATTAGAGGAAATCAAGAGGATCTCCCTAGTTTAGTAAACCTAGGAAATCCTACTTTGACCAATTCCGGTTATCCCTAACCATCACAAGTTAAGTTGGAACCACCGTCGGTTACCATTTTTACCCGAAAGAAACCTTATTCTCAAGGTTGGAAGTTGGAAGCAAAGATTGTTGGTGAGCATTATCACATCTTAGAGAGATAACACATCTTCAGAGAGTGAATTCCAATGAGACCACGCATGTAAGGAAGGAGATCAAACATCTTTTCCTACACAACCATGATCTGATCTAACCAAGAAAAGAGTAATGCACATGCATCCCATGTAGAAGCTTTCATTCAGTGATGATCATTTTCAGCCTTCAAGCCCCTCATCAGCACCTCCATGCTTCACACACAGACATCTAGGACTAGAATCCAAGTAAGTATAACATCATACTTCTTTTGTTTATTTCATTTCGTCATTATTTTATCATCTATTGTTTACCTATCCACCTATGAAACTTCTCCAACATTTCCACCTCAATATACCCATCAAAACCTCGAAAAATCCTACCCCAGTCACCCAATACCTCATCTTGACCAACCAAATCCCTTTGTGGAATCACAAAGGAGACCTAAAGCTTGTTCTGTGACATTTCTAGATTTCATAATAACTGGCACTAGTCACACCTGATCACTGTCGATTACCCCTGACTGATATTGGTCTCTGTATTTTCCCACACAGCCTAGAATAGAGACCTACCCACTCAATTTCATCCCACCCTCATCTACCTGTGATCTACTTGAGACCTCTGTCAAACCTGCAGAACCTAGAACCAATCATTTGACCTTTGGATTCTATTCTAGCTTAGCCTATTAGATTAGATCTATTTTCTTATTGTGTTTTAAGTGAGATACCTAAATCATTTCAAATTACAATAGGATTTACTTTGTTTACAACATTAAATTGTTTAAAATAGTGGACTGATAGCCATCTAGGAAGTATCACACTTCCCGGATCTAGCATACACTAGGTAGTTCACTGCCCATATTGTTTAATTCCTTCTTGTGGTCTTGTTTTGCATTATAGGTAGTTCCTCCTAGCCAAAAGGAAGCTCTCATGATCAGCTATGGATTTAGAAGTCATACGCATGCAACAACCCATCAACCAACATTTGAACAGGTATTCCTCCTACACCCGTTACCCTATTTTTTTCGTCAACACTCTAAAAAATTGATCTAAGAAAAAGGTGCAACACCTGGAGCCCCAATATAGACCACTAAAGGTAATGTTAGCCTAACCCAAACTTTGATCCCATGGTTTTGCACAAGTTTTTGTACTTCAATGACAAGGATCTAATATCGGAGGTGAGAACACGCAAGCTATACACATAAACCATGTGTTCTCTAGGGAGGATCTCGTAAAGTATGAATAAAAAGTCTCATATCTCTGCATAGTGTGCTAGATTTGTTTGTAAAAGGGTATTAAATTTTTGAGGGAATAAGGGAAACTTGTAATAAATAATGGGGAGGATGGGAGAATATTAAAAGGGAATTGGGAAACTCAAAAAAAAATATGTCAAATATTTTATATATTTTCATATGAGTGTGGGGGAAAAATGAATGAGCCTCTTGCAGGAGACAGATTTGCGGGGAAGGCTTTGAGAAAGCTAAGAACTAAATTCCTAACAATCTAGCTTAGTACACTTAAGGCTAGATTTACCCACCCGAATCATGCTAGATATCTGGATCAAGTTACCCCTAAGATTTATAAATCATATATCTAAATAATACTCAACTGGAGGAAGATTTTTACAAGTTTTAGGAATGGTGCTTTTGGTACCCCTAGAAAATGTCAAATTCTCACACCCTTCCTAGAAAAGAGCTAAGTAGTAAGAGGATAGCTTCATAATTGAATTACGACCATAATTCATGCAAAACAAAATATGCACATCACTTCATCTGTAACATCATTTCACAACAAGAACAAAGAAATATCACAAATCCTAATAAATTTTCAGGTGAAACCCATTAAAATTAGGAAAAACAAGGGAGACATATATTTATTCTCTCAAATCTTATTAATGACTATACACACATAATTATCTTAACATGTATTCCCGATAATTAAGTCACATATAATAAAACCTTCATCGAACATTGGTCCATTTCCACATTGACGATGCATCTACAAATTCCCTCTAATTTTCCCCTCAAGAGATTCCCATCCCATTTTCCTTCCTACCAATACCTCTCCCAAAGAACCACCACCTATTTTTAAAACCCTTTTTACTTCTTAGATAATTCCTTATCATCTAAGGCTTTTAGAGTATATTCATTTAATTCTACTCTTTTATTTCCCTTGCACTACACACAACAATTTTTATGTGTTCTTAATATTACATTTTTTAATCTTCAATTACAGGAAACAATACCCCCTTAATCCACTACACATCTTTCTAGTGACATGAATTTAGTTAAAACATAGTGAATTACTGAAATAATTTTCATCTTAACTTATAAATCAAGCTTCCAAAGTTGAAACTGATAAATCTATAATCATTTTCAAATTGTTTGTCCAAAGTACCACATTCAAATCTGGGGCCCGAAACTCCATCCAAATCTGAGTATCCATGTGCACCAATCAGGTTTTGGACCATAAATGCAATCTCACAAAATCTTGGGTACCCGGCTTATCCCCAACATCACACTTTTTCTATCATTAATATAATTCCAGAAACCCAAATCGGACTTCTAGAAAGGAAAAAGCCTTAGGAATTGGGAGGAGACCCTCTGTCTGCATAATACTTATCTTTAGCATAGAATCCTGAAATATTGATTTTACATTAAGGCATAGTCTATCCCATTCATTTGATTATGTGAAATCCCCATGAAAATTTATAACAACAATAGTACCATTTACATACTTATCCACTATTGCATCAAGTAGAAAAACAAATTCTTCTACCGAGAGAACACCTCTGCCATACTTAGTAATTATTTCATATTTTAAAAAGAACAAAATCATGAAAAGACAAAGTCAACCTGTGTATAAAACCACTCTACCCAAGTATTTGATCAAAACATGATATATTCTGGAGAAAAAAAATCATAATTCATCAGTTGTTCAGGCATGCAGAAGGTCAGTAGAAGACACCTCACTGCTTTGGTTTGTGGAACCATGTGGCACACTTATTTGTCTAGTGTATAATTTAGATTCATCAACATTAAGCATATTGTCCATAACAAAGGGGCATGTGTCATAAAACATTTTTCATGCCAGACACAAGTATAACTAATTTGATCTTCTTTCTCAACACATTCTTCAATCATTGTCTTAACATTTGAGACATATTTCATAGTGTAAATTTCTTCATCTCTAAAACATATGAACCTCCTTCCTTCAGCTGAAAACATGGCATTTCCACCATGCTCATAGGAAAGGGAGACATGGTCATCACTAAATTGATTTCCAAAGACCATTACCATTTCCATCCATAAATAATAAGATCCCCGAGGCAAAGAATTAAACTAGTCTCTAGCATCTCCTTATAGTGTCTACACAAATAACCTCATAAAAATATATTTTTAACTTACCTAGTACTCAAACATAATTTCCCAAAACATGGAAAAATGTTGTTCGAAAAGGTATTTCCATACCCTTGAAACACACTCGGTTTGAGTCTAATTTGCAGTACAGATATGATGGGGTTATCCACATATTTTTCCAAAATCAAGTGGTATGAATGTATTTTATTTAAACAAGACCATATAAGGAACACAGATCTCACCACCATTAAAGATACCCATGGAATGCTTCATAGAGAATTAATTTTTATAAATAAAGCCTCGCCATAAAAAGTCCATATGACACAATGGTAAACATTAAACTCATAATTTAAACAAGGCATAGAAATTTAGTTGTAATACATCAAGATGAAAAACATTGGTCTACTTCAACTCAAAAGGTAACAAATTTTCCACTAGAGTAATAACTCTACAAAATACAACCTACAAAAACATGAGAGTTAATCACAAATGAAATATTATTTCTCAAATGTCACAAAGAATAACAAAATAAGGTCAAATAAAAATCCAGGATGAATACAAAATGTTTATCCCTATAAACGAAACCATAATAGGTGTTGGATCCAAATTCACCCTCGGGAAGGGGTACAAGGTGCACAGTGGACATGGAAGTGGAATAATGGATTTAGATCCACATGAAACCTTGTCTGCAACAAAGGGTGGAATCTTCCTCTACTTTCCCACCATCCCTTCCCGAGGGAGTGATAGAGAGGCACCTGAACAAAGGGTGTGGTTGATATCCCTATTAATTTTTACCCTACCTTAGTTAGGGTGAGAGGACCTGAGATGTGGTCAAGGGAGCATAGGGAAAGGTTAAATATCACAATAAAATCCTAGATCCATTGGAGTATACTATTTGGATCAGGCATAATGAAAAAATGTAACACTCACTTGAAAGAGTTGTCACCGAAGAACTACAAGCACTGAAGCCTCATATATGGACCATCAAGGCAAGTGTAATCCGACCCGCACTTTGATCCTGAAGGTTTTCACAATTTTTTTAGGTGACGGTGGGGATCTTAGATCGGGGTGATAAAAAACAAGGTGTACGCATCAAAAATGTGTTCTCCATGGTGGATTTGTAAATTATTAATACATAGTCCGAGATCTCGCACAAAGTGCGTTAAAATGTTTTCCAAAGGTTATTGAAAATTTTTGTAGGAACAAGTTAAAATTAGACTAAAGGATGGGAAGAGGGGAGAAGATTCAAGGGGAATCAGGGAAACTCGAAACAATATGTTAACTATCATATTTCTCTATTTTCATATGATTGTGGAGGAAAAAATAATGAGCCTCTTGTAGGAGATTGGTTTGCAAGGAAGCCTCGGGAATGCGAAGAACTAAATTCCTGACAATCCAGCTTAGTACACCTAAGGCTAGATTGTCTCATGTGAATCATACTAGATAGTCTAAATCAAGGGACCCCCAAGATATAAAAATCATATCCCTAAATCCTACTCAATCTGGAGGGAGATTTTGTGGTGTTTTGAAATGATGCTTTCAAGTACCCAATAAACGCGTCAACTTCTCATACTCTTCCTAGAAAGGAGCTAAGTAGTAACATGATAGCTTCATAATTTAATCACAACCACAATTCATGTAAAATCACAAAAAAATATGCACATCACCTCATCCATAACATCATTTCCCAACAAGAAAAAATAAATATCACAAATCCTGATGAATTTTCCAAGTGAAACCCATTAAGCTTACAAAAACCAAGGGAGACATATATTTACACTCTTATAGCTTTGTTAATAATAGTACACGTACAATCATATTAATAAATATTCTCGATAATTGAGTTACATAGAAAAAAACATTCATCAAGACAATGGGTCATTTCCTTGTTGGTGGCACATTTGTGAATTCCCTCTAATTTTCCCCTCAGGAGCTTCCCTCCTTTTTTCCTTCCTACTAAGACCTCTCCAAAAGAACCACCAACTCTTTCTAAAACCCTCTTTACTTCTTATATATTACCTTCTCATCTTAGGGTTTTTAGTAAATTCCTCATATCTCCAATAAACTATCACTACCCACACTAATTGGGGCCGACATGGAATAATATAGATGATTCCTTCTAAATCACTCGCCAAATTTGGTTACTTCCACTATGTCATTCATATGTCATTATGACGCAGCGATGAAATTTTTTCCATGTCACGTCACATTTAATATCAAAATTTCCACATGTATATAAGCATGACTTGGCCAAAAACTTAATGTGACAAGACATTTTTGAAATGCGCAGGCCTTTAATCACTCTCCGGTGACACATTCTGTATAAATAGTTAATATTTATTTAAACCTCACACGTACTTGTAAATTGGAATGTGATATGGTATTAATAGTGAAAGTATGTTTTTAGCCACATCGTTCTTTAACACCATGCCTATTTAAAGATTCCACTAGCCTTCCCATTCATCATCAATCTTTTGTAGAGCCTTTCAATTTCCATTTTGGATGGTTATATGTGAAATCTCAGAGCCATTTCCCTTCTTGTTATTCCATTCCATATCAATTCTCTCAGCAATGGACTCATCTTCTTTAAGTGCAAGTCCATCAAAAGAGGAATTGGCCCACATGGGCCAATTATTCCAACTCTTAGGGTCAAATGAGGCCCTAATTCATCAAGTTTTTAGTGTGCCAAATGTTAGAGCCAATCCCCAATATTTCCCTCATTAGGAAGCCCTGGTGTTTTCCTTCTTGAATCATTTGGCTGAGATGTGTCCTTCCTTCCTAGTTTTTCAAACCTTGCACTTCCACCTGGTCTACCTAGATTTCCATTTAAGTCTAGAATCCCTGAGGAATCATTGGTCTCACTATAATACAATCATTCAAGAATATCATTGGCATATTTTTAAGTATTATTATGCCCCATCTCTACTAGAAAAAGAGATCCCTCTTTCACCCTAAACACGGGAATTAAAAAGTGAATATCCATCCTTAGATTCTCGCACGAGTAGAATAGAGGAGCGACTTGTGGTATTAGAGTCCAATCTGGAAGATATCCAAGCTATGGTTGGACTTTAGGAATTTTCATCCAAGATGAGGCATGCCCTCCCTAACACCCAAATTAGTGACGTGACACTAATTCCAGAGGCTCGTACGACAAGAGGACAAACCATTAAAGCATATGAAAGAGGAGTGTTTTCTCTGCGTGAATGGGTAAACTCACTTGAGTGGAGGAAGGAGATATTTGAAATTCTAAATTTTTCCAAGAGTGAGCATCCCTAAATTACACGAGAAATGGATGTCAAGGGGCCTGATGGGAGATATACAATTCTTCTTCGAATTTTGGCTCATGAGGATTTTATTCAAAGATCGAGACCAGTTTCGAAGGGTGTCCCCATCTATCCAAAAATGGAAGTTTGACTTAAGTACCACTATGCTATATAAATATCTCAATGTATCTTTTTATCTTATTTTGTCCATACATTTATACAATGGAGGTTTGCGGCCCCTTAAATAGAACCCCAATTTTACTACTGTAAATCTTGCTTTTGAGTCTTCTCTTATTTTTTCTTTGCACCGCACACAAAAAATATTCTATGTTCTTAATATTACATTTGTTTAATATTCAATTATAGGGAAAATACCCCCTTAATCTGTTATACTTTTTTATAGTGACATGAAACCAATTAAAACATAGTGAAGTACCAAAATGATTTTCAGCATAACTTATAGATCAAACTTCCAAATTCAAAATTGATAAATCCATAATAATTTTCAAAGTGTTTGGCCAAAGTACCACATTCAACTCTAGAGCCCAAAACTCTCTCCAAATATGAATATCCACATACACCAATTAGGTTTCAGACCATAAATGCAATCTCATAATATCCTAGGTACTCGGCTTATCCCCAACATCACACTTTGTCTATCATTAATAAAAGTCTGGAAACCCAAACTAGACTTCCAAAAAGGACCAATCCATAGGCCTCTAGGGGAAGACCATCCTGTCTCGCACAATACTTATCTTTAACATAGAGTCTCGACATCCCAATTTTTCATTAAGGCATAGTTTGTCCTATTCATTTGATTATTTAAACTCCTCGTGAACATTTATAACAGCAACATGACCATTTGCATACTTAGCCATCTGATTGTAGCAGACACAATGGAAAGGAGAAAAAATCCCCAAAATTGAGCACTCATTGATATGTCATCATGAAAAAGGATTCAAAGGGAAGAATAACACCGAAAATAGGGGACAGACATAAACGGGTACCAACACATCTACACAATTTTCCCTAAGTCTTCAATTTGGGGCAAATGGCACAAGTTAGGAAAGGAGAATGAGTCTAGATATTCTATGGTATCAAAGTTCTCCTTGGTAATGTATGTGTGCATATTCACATGGGCTAGGAAGCTTCAACATTAGTAACATCATGGTAAATTTTACATGTGAAAATCCCCAGTGAGATAGGTAATGAGTTATACTTCTTCTTTTTACTCTTTAAATTTCCATTTATTTTCACCAATTATCTGCATAGGTTCATGTACACATACAAATTTTCATGTGCTACATTATCGAAAAATGGTTATAAACCTTTTAGAAGGTGTTAGAGATCTTAAACATACTTTACAACATATGTTTGTAGCGTATATTTCCTTACTTATCCTTTTCATGATTTTTCCTAGATTCGACTTCATTTTAGTATAGTTTTGACCTTTAGTGTCAAAACTACCACCTTTCCTAGGTGGTGGTTTTATAACTGCTTCCCTGAGAAAGAAAGTGGTCTTGTAATCAGGTGGTGGTTTTGTAACCACCTCCTTGAGCAGGTGGTGGTCCTATAATCACCACTCTGCGCACGACATTGGTCTTGTGCGTATTTTTCAAAATGTTCCAACGTGACTTTAGATGTGTGTTATTTCACTTAACTTCAATTTGCATGCACGTTTCTTACCCATTTTGGCTAATTTCAAGCATGACTTCCTTGTTGCATTTATCCTTCACTTCTAATTTTTGATTGATTGATAGTTTAAACTCCTTCTTCACTATTGATGTGGTACCCTTTTCCTGAAAAATGGATTCAAACATTACCCATCCAACCTTCTATAAATTTATCACATATTTTTAAGTAAATGGCCGAGAGATCATTTTTGTATTCTTTCATTATTGAGTTGTCACTTGCTTGTTGTAAATTACATAACCAAGATCTGTTCACTTGTGTTATCTCTCTTCAACTTGCATTGTTGCAATGCTACCATCAAGCTACCAATGATCCAACACCTTCTCTCTACTAATTTGTTTCATTCTCAGTCCTTTGGACTCACGTGGACACTAGAGAAAGATAAGACATGATGAGGGGACAAGAAACAATACAACTTGATTTGCAATTATTCTATGCTTCCAAGTTGGAATTTGATAGTATTTTCCTCATTTCTTCACATTTTTGTTTTTGAATCATATGCATACATTTATATCAAATAGAGTATAAAATAATAATTTCCATTGTTACAATCATTCAATAGTTACAAAGAGATCAATTCATATAGGAAATCCTTTATAGAAGTCTTTTTAATCTTGTCATGGAAGTTAAAGGGAAGAAACGTTTTTAGAATATCTGATTTCTTCCAATGCTTCTAAGGCAAAGTAGAGGGTTATATTTTCATCCATAGTTTAAAGTGAAGCTTTCATTTAATTAAAATATACTAGATACACTTATCACAAGAGAATAACTACATCGGGTTATTTACTTGTTTAGTTTTAGTGTAGAAGTATCTTTAATTATTTAGAATAGAAGCAATTTGTTGTCTTTGTTTGTAATAGTTTAGTTTAGTTGATTTATTTAATTAGTTTCCTTCAAGGAATTAAAATATAATATCAAAATTAATCATGGTTAAAATGGACACTTCAACATAGTTTAACACTTAGATTCGATCAAGTAATCAAGACAAAGGGGATTTATGCTACTCGTAATTAGCCTCTAATTTCCCCTTTTCGACTCTCTGTTACTAAGAATTGACACTACCATATCTTAGTCACTGATTCTCCTATAGCTAGCCATCCATATTTCCACATTTCCTACCTCTGCATGACCTTGGTGAGTTGAGTGTGGTTGAAGGTCGTGTATCAATTTTCATCCATACAAATTAGTGAACCCAAAATGAAGGATTAATTCCTTCATGTTTCCTTTTTTCATTGTTATTACATCACCTCTCCATTTATTCCCTTATTTTTGTAGGTATTTAATACTTTCCAAAATTTGTCTTGAAGAGAGTTTTGTGGGCCATTTAGTTGTAATAGATATTACACCAATGTTCAACCACAATAGTCCCCTTCCTTTTCGGATGGGCTAACAATTACACAAGTAACATACAAACCTCTCCTAGTTACACTTTAAACCCCATTAGCTATGTAAAGATGGAGGAGTTTCATCAACTGTTAAACATGCAATGCGGTCAACCCAATGAAAACCAAATTGTTATCACAAATGGAACAGTCCTTATTACAGAGTCTTATCAAAACCTCACATTACCATGTAACCAATAGAAGATGAAATTTTTACATGAATATCTAATCCTCTTCGTCAAATAGAATATTTTTAGATAGAATGAGGGATAAATCCTCACGAGATGTTCAATACCTATCCTAAGATTCATATTTCTAAGGAAGACAAGAATTATAACACCAAAAAAATCATAATAGGGTATGATGAGATTTCTCAACCAAACCCTATGCCACATGCACCCCAACAAGGGAATCAATCCTATCCCAATGATTTCATTTCTACTTTATTAGGGAGGATTAGAGAACTAGAGAGTGCCCAACCATTAGAACCAACTCATCCAGTAGATAACAAGGGATACATTTCTACCAATGAATAACTAATGCAACATCCTATGTAATAAGGTTATCTAATTTAGTCAAACCCGGGTGATATTATCATAGGATATAACACACTAGGGATGGGTCCTCATCCTTCTCAAACTTATCTTGCACAAGGGCTGGCTGGAAGTGAATTATCGAATGCTACTCCTTCAAGAAATGCAATGTTCCCTTGTTTTACGCCTGTAATTCCATATTTTGGTATCACCCCACTTTACTTACATATGTATTTGAATTCCCCCAAATGGACCCATATTTCATCCCCGATCCATATGCACCATATCAAGGGGATCCATACATTCCCATAAATTCCTATAATGCAGCTTATTTGGTTCCTACTCCTCTACCTCCTCATTAAGTATCTTCAATGGTGGAATCCTACACCAAAGGTACTTATGCTAAGTACTTAAAATAAAGCCTTGAATTCATTATACATGGTTTCATGTTTCCATGCCAATTTCTTTATATTCCCAAATTTAAGGGAGAAGGAGACCCAAATGCTCATATCAAAGCTTATTCTCTTTGTTATCAGGGAATTGCTTCTATGGGATGTTTTAGTAGCTAAAATATTTCTGAAGACTCTCGAGGGAATTGCATTAGATTTGTATTATCATATTTCAGAAGCATCCACACATTCCTTTTAACAACTTATTTCTGAACTTCTCAGAGTATTTGACATGGACAAGTTGTTATGTATAAGGATTAAGGAATTGTTGAATATTAGGTAGGAGAAAAATAAATATACTTCCCATTTCATCCAGAGATGGCTTTAAGTTCTTTACTCTTCGTAAGTTCACCTAACATGGATCAAATGGAACTTTTCGAACTATTTCTTCACCCATTCAATCGAGAGAATAAATAAGAAGTCTATAAGTTTCCTTTATATAGTTATGAGAAAGTATTGGAAGGTGTGCTTCTAATCAACCAAACCTGGTATTCATAGTGGGCGTAATACCTACGGTCTTAATAGGAAATTGTTATCCATTAATCAAAATATTTATCAAAACAATAGGGCCAAAAATAAAATACCTAAGGGTTTGAATCGCAGTCATGGTGTAACCATGAATGGTGTTACTAATCAAGCCAAGAACAGTAGTTTTACAAACAAAAATAGCACAACAAACAACAACACAAATTAACATAATTTAGAACACACATTCAAATGAAATTCCATCTCATAATAGAAAACTATATGTAGTTGTAATGACCATTGAAACACTTGATCTCTCATTTCATGACTCTAAGTATTAAACCGATCTCTCATTTTAACTTAGTAATGTTTATACAATGTATATGTGGTTCCTTTACCCTATTAGGGGTACCCAAATGTTCTATTTAAGAGGCCTATATGAATACCTTTTACCTATATTCATCTAAAATCCCACTTTTTAAAATAGGTGACATAGAAAATGCAAATAACATTTTGCAATACTTCGGCCAAATATTTTAAACATGTATATCATCATGTTTACATTCCTAGATGAAATACTCATCAAATGGAATAAGTCTCTCACCATACTTGTTATTGTTATCTAGAGTGCTTTCTTAACTTCCATCAATCCCACTTGATTCAAGGTTTCATACTAGATAAAGGAAAAAACATGCACTAGTGTGGAAGACTACTCATGGTGACTAAGGGTACATAGACATACTCAATCAACGTAAGTTGATTGGGTGTGTCTAGTTATCCTAAGTCAATATGAGTTGACCTCGACACTAGATCATGTTCTTATCCTTGTATAGGATAGAACCGTGATCCAATCTTATTTTTATGTTAATCAATTTAAATAAATTGAGTGGGGTATTGAGACATATTAAGTGCATCATGGTATCTTGTAATGACTCATGTCATTATGAAGGTACTACACTGTAGTTGATGTGTACCAACATCCAATTGAGTTTCCTCAACTAGACTAACACACCTTAGATTAGAAGTTATTTAACCCATTAATCATTTTCTTAAGATTAATTACAACAACGTTTAAAGATTCAACTAGATCATTTAACCTATAAGGTTACAAGTTGGAAATTACATTTGAGGTAGGTATGCAAGTCAAATATTCTTCCTAACCATTTGATTACATGTTTAATTTTATCATTAAATGAAACAACTTGCATTATATCATAATATGATAGATCTTATAGTTATGAAAGGGATTTAATTAGTTCCTTACTTATTTCAGCCCTAGCTTAAATAAGTTCCATATAAACCCTTTATTTAAGACTTCATGGAGATGAAGTCTACATTATATTTAAATCCTTTCAAAGCATTCCAATTTATGATTAAGGAAATCTTCCTAAGGAAGTACACATGCATCCATTTACTTACAACATTCATAACACTTTTAAACAAGATCTTAAATTATGTCTCAATGATTGATCTCAAGGGTATTATCCTTTTTCCCTATATTATGGCTAATGTCCATTTATGAAAATTGATTTCATATGTTCAAAATACATCTATAATTCAAACATATACATATATATATATATAACTCAATAATAGTTCTATATATTGTTTTAAGATCCACTTATCCAACTTATTAGTTGCATCTCTTTTATTTGAGAACAACCAACTAAGATTTCATATTCACAACTCATAGTTTTATAATATAAGAACTATTAAGTTCCAATTTCCATATCTCTAAAATACATATATTTCTCTCCTTCATTTATGATATTACTTAATAATAATACATCCCAATTCATGACAAGAAAGTATTACATTGTAGTATCATTTAGCAATTGTCACATCTTTTATTCATCAAGAAGGAGTGATACATTCACTGAATTCATAAGTATTTTAGAGATTACAAGGTGTCATAACATCAATATAAAAATACTTTCATTACACTTTCTTTTTTGACAAGTACATCTCAAGGAATGACGCCACATAATCATCATAACAAAAATACAATTTCTTTAGTAAAACAGATGTAACTTTCTATATGTCTTTCTCCTTTCATCTTTTATGAAATCCATCTACAAAATTTTTTAGCATGGGTTAGTTCATTTGAATTAAGCATGATAAGCACTATAGCATTAAAATGTTGTGCTTTTAACTAACTGTTTCATAAAAAGAACCCCGATGTTTATGAAACACTTCCAAAAACATGACCAAATAAAAAAATAATTTTCCATAAAATAATAGAACCAAGAATGAGAGAAAATATTAAATTTTCTATGCAAATGTAAGGTTTAATTAATCAACATAACAACCCTAATTTTCATCATAAAACTCTTTTCAACATGCTATGGAAATAAAAAAACAGAATTAAAGAAAGGAAATTCATTTTTCATCCTAAATTTACCTTATTATTCAATTTCAAATTAAGATCCTCCTTTCATCTAGTACTAAATTTTCAAGAAGTAATACTTAGATACACAAATCTACCCATCTAAATATGTATATTGTTTTCTATTTCTAGAGAACATCAAATAATACATGAAGGAATTAACAAAACAAAATTACAATCCATCAGAAAAACATGAACATTTCAATTTCAGCTCAGAGGCTAAATTAGGATTGATTAATATTATGTCTCTATGTTCTAGGTAAATAAAAATTAATCAATTAGAAAAAAACAAGTTAGCTCACATAAGATATACTCTAAAAATCCTTGAGTGAGTTCATTTCAAGTTCAACTCAAAGGAACATTATAACTAACACTCTGCAGTCCTAAAACTACATTATGTTTATATAAGCATAAGCCAAAAGAAAGATGGGAACTAATTTCAAATCCACACACAATTTTTGACCAACCATTATCAAATCAAATATAAAAAGGGAAGAATGATTAAATTTCAGAACCAAACTAAAACAATATCATTCCCTTTATCTTATGTTAGAGTTCATCCAAAAGGAATGATTACAAAGGTAATGAATGAATAACATTCTAGAATTGAAGAAAGAGACTTCAACCATGTCCTCAAGAGACTCATCAACACAATAGTCTCAAAGATATCAAAGTATCTTAAAGATTCTAACCAATATATCAATTACAGAGAAAGGAAAACAAGTTAAACATTAAGCAATCTCAGTTTCCCAAACCCCAATATTAGAACAACTCGAGAAGAGAAAAAAATCAACAACACTTCCACTTATACAAAATCAAAAATCATTTAAAACACAATGAGGAGGAAGCCTCAACCATTCCCCATTTAAAAAGCTATTTAGCCACTCCATGCAAACATGGAGCAAAAATAAAAGTGAACATACTCCTTCAAGAGAAGGAGGAGCAAAATTCAAATGTTCCAAAAGAGAAACAAGCTTAAAAATGAAATACCATGAAACTCGAGGATTGGATAACCATGATGCTCCAAGGAAAAGAAAAAAAAAATAACATACAATGAGAAAAACAGTCTTCCTTCCTCTAAAAAAAGTAAAACCACCATTCACTTATTCAACTGAATAATAAAGAATCATTTCAATAACTTAGAATCTCATAAAAAGAATGATAAAAGAGTACTAAGATCCAATAAAAGTTAGTCCCTCAAAGAACTATTTTACAAAACTAGAAGGAGAGAAATAACATTCAAACCACTTCCTTTCACAAAATTTTGACAATAGCCAATGATTTAGAGAGAAATTCCTTAAATCTTAAAAAGATCTACTAGGTATCTAAAATCCAAAAGAGGGTTTAAGAGAATACGAATAATACTTAAAAATAGTATGAACTTTCACATATACTCTTTCTTGTACACTTTGAACCAAATGAACAAAGAATAGATAAAATGCCCAACAAGGGTTTTCCAGATCTAGACACATATTGGGAATTCCTTACAAGAAGAAATTATAGTCATGAAACAAGTTGAGCAAAATGAAAATCTCTATTTTTATTATCAAGAGAAACAAACCAAAATGAAGAGCTCACATTAATTTGAACAATGACATAATGTAAAAATAGGTTCCTTCAAGCTAGATTCCTATCGACAACATTAAATAGTCATAAATAAGTTAAGATCTACATATTTTCATGAGCCAAACTATTAAAAGTATTAAAAACCTCCACGAAAGTTTCTAGTTAGAAAGAGAACCACATTGACTTGTTTCAATGGAAAAGAAGTTCAAATTATACAAACAAGCTAACATTACATTCAGTTCATTTCCATATTTATTTTTTTATCAACAATGAAGAACTAGAAGCATCTGAAGAAACAAAGAAAATTCCATTGAAGAAAAAATGATCAATCATAAAAATAGAACCAGAAGATTTCCAAAAGAGCAGAGTTGTTTTTATGAAGCACTTAAGTAAAAGAAAAAGACTTAATGGATAGGGCCTATCATGCTTGATAGAGATCCTTTCTTCACTTATCATAGAAAATATCTAAGTAGAACTTGATTCCTTCCCTCAAACACCAAAAATCTCCTCAAAACCTTCTCTACTTCCTCTTATAGCTATGTAGTGCTATTTCCATCCTCTAATACCATGTAAGGTAAAACATTCATGCAAGGATTGAACTGTGGTTCAAGAGAAAAAACCACATGCAGAGCTAAACTTGAAAATACCAAATGACCAAAACAAAAGTGAAACCCTCTTCTTTCCATATTCCTCCTTCCTAGGTGTTTTTCACCATTTCCAAAAATATTAAATGAAAAATAGGACTAATAGTCCTTCCACATCTCCCGCCACCACCATCTTATGTTTGGAAATGAATAAATTCAAAAATGCATGCAACTAACACTTTGGTGGAGGTGCCAACTCACCCTCCCTATCATTTCATGCATTTGCAAATTTGGCAACTTCAAAGAGATAAACATGCCTTTAATTCCTCATAAATTTCTAGGGGTTGATGCCACCAACCTTCCCCTTATTCATGTCATCCCATAGGCCCTTTTAGGTTAGCCAACATTAGGTTAAGTTCAACATTAGTCTAGGAATTAACTTAGGTCTTAGGTCTAAGTCTAAAGTTTTAGTCTTAGGTCCTTTAATTATTAACAACACACCTTAATAAAAGAACATAGTAACTTAGGATAGGTTACAACTTTAGAATAGGGTTACCAATTTATGGAACATAGTTTAATTAGGTTCCTTGTTTATAGTAAGAATTACATCCCAAACTTACCAAAGAAGAACCAAATTACCATCCAAGATCACATACGATGCAAGAAGTCATAGAGATCATTTGTGACTTTAGGATAGTCATAATTTAGAGGTCACATGATCTATCCATCTTGGTCAATATGACCACAAAGTCATGAATTAGAAGCATACCTTGGATCAATGAAATTGATCCAAGGTAATGTTGTTTTGTATCCAAAAATTATGAAAACTGAAGCACAAATTCAAGTGCAACAAAGACTCAAGAAGTAGTCTAATTGAATCAATTTCTTATTTCCCAAGTAGTGAATTATTCAGCATAAGAAGAGATGAATTACTTCATTTTCTATTCAACATAAACATGGTAGAATTGTACCTATTTCAGTAGATAACATATTATCCACAACAAACATGATTTCATAGTTCATAAGAGTACACCATCTTAAGACAAGAATCACATATCAACATTTACAACTCCAAAATAGAAGTCATCATAGATATCAACCATGTTAGAGGTGTTACATACCTCCCTCCTAAAAAAATCATCATCATCTCGATGATTAACTTAGTCCAATTCTCAAATAAGAAAAATAATCCTAATTATAGTTCTTTCATCCATAAGTTCACAAACAAAAACTAGATTTGAGAATTTCCAATTTTCATAATTTATTACAACATTAAATTAGTTGTTCCAATACTAAAGAATATAGTACCTATCCCAAAACTAGAAGAATTATTGATAATTTAAAAACAAGGTCTTTAATTGTTATCAATCAACAAAATTAATTTTGTTCAAATAAATGAGGAAAAAGTAATTTTCATATCCTCAAGGTTTTCCCATGTTGCACTTTCTTCATTAAACTGGTCCCATTGAACCTTGCATTGACTAATTTCATGATTTTGCAAGTGTAACTAGTGAGTTTCTAGCACTCTTATGGGTTCAACCATGATTATTCTTAGGTCTTGGACCTGCAAGGAATCCTAATTTAACACATGTGATAAATATGAAGTATTTCTTAAGAAAATAAATATGGAAAACATCATGCATTCATGAAAAGAGGGGGTAATGCTAAACGATAAGCTACAGGATTGATTACTTCAACAATCTTGAAAGGTCCCACATAACAAGGTGATAATTTCTTGCCTTACCAAAGGTTATAGAACTCTTTTTGGCTTAACCCATAAAAATACCTTTTCACCTAGTTCAAATTTCTTATCAACCCTTTTTAGATCTTCATATAACTTTTTTACCTATCTGCTACTTCTTTTAAATGTTCATGAATCATTTTAACTTTTGTTCCATTTCAGTAAGGATTTTAGGTCAATTACTTCTCTATCTTCAATGTTATCCCAACTAACTGGGGTTCTGCATTTCCTTCCGTATAATGCTTCGAAAGGTGTCATTTTCAAAGAGGCATGATATGTATTATTGTAAGAAAATTCAAATAAAAGAAGGTATTCTTCCCATTTGTATTGTTTGATCCATGTATTACATTCTTAACATATCTTCCAAAACCTGATTAACTCTTTCAGTTTGACCATCTATTTCTAGATGGTATGTGGAACTAAAATTCAATTTTGTTCCTAAGGATGCATTAAGCATTTTCAAAATTGAGATGTCATTCTAGGGTCTCTATCTGATATAATCAATTCAGGTACTCCATGTAATCTAAAAATTTCATGCACAAATATTTTTTTCTAAAACAAGTGAATCATCCTTAAGATTACTAACAATAAAATGTGCTACTTTTGTCAATTTATCAACAATAACAACTAAAATAACATCATGTTTATTTCTTGACATTGGTAGCCCCTAAAAAAATCCATGCTAATTACCTACCACTTATGATTGTGGTATGCTATGAGGATACAATAAACTAGTTGAGTGCATATGCTCAACCTTAACACGTTGACATTCTAAGCAATGTGTCACAAAATTAGTTATGTATTTCTTCATCCCTTTCCAAAATATTGTTGTTTTATATCAGCAAACATTTTCGTAATACTAGATGTCTCGAGTAAGGTGAATTATGAAATTCCTCATTAAATTTTTCCTTAACTCATTTCCCTAAAGGTACATACACCCGCTTATCATATCTCAAGATTCCTTCGCTATCAAAGTGAAAACCTTTATATCTTACGTCATTTGGATCTACAATAAGTGTTGTTTTTACCTACTGAAAGTAAGAATCAGATTCCATAATACTTTTTACCTCATCTTTAAACTGAGTTCTCAAAGTTATAAGTGCAGAAATATGTTTCCTATGACTTAGTGCATCTGCCACTCTGTTTTCTTTGCCTTTTATGTAACTTATGTCAAAATCATATTGTGACAAAAATCTAACCATCTTCATTGTCTTGCATTTAGATTTGGCTAAGTGAAAATATACTTCATCCCAAGATGATCATTCTTTAATTCAAAAGGTCTTCCCAAAATATAATGTCTCCATACTTGAAGTGCATGAACTATGAAAGCAAGCTCTAGGTCATGGGGAGCATAATTCAACTCATGTAACTTGAGTTTTCTGCTCTCATATGCTATAACATGTTCATTTTGTAACAAAATACCTCCGAGTCCTTCTCTCAAAAGCATATGTAACTACCGTAAAGTTTCCATTTAGATCAGGTACAACCAAAATAGGTGCAAATGTTAATTGATCCTTAAGAGTTTTAAATTTTGATTCACATTTATCACTCCACACAAATTTCTTATCTTTCTTTTGTAATGAAGTTATTGGTGCAACAACTTTTGAAAATTCCTTAACAAATTTTCTATAATAACCAACAAGACCCATGAAGCTTCGACTTTCATGTACATTCTTAGGTTCAGGCTAGTTAGTTATTGCAACAATATTTGATGGATCAACTACTATTCCATCCTTACTTATGACATGTCCTAGATAGTGCACTTTTGTCTCATAAAAAGAACATTTGGACAACTTACCATATAATCTTATTTTTCTTAAGATTTCAAGTACTATTTTCAAATGCTCATGATGCTCATCAATGATTTTAGAATAGATAAGAATATCATCCAAGAATACAAGTACAAACTTGTCCAAGTATTCTTGAAAGATATTATTCATTAAATTCATAAAAGCTACAGGTGCATTTGTCAAACCAAAAGGTAAAACTGTAAATTCATAATGCCCATATCTTTCCTAAAGGTTGTTTTATGAATATATTCATCTTTGATTCTTAATTGATGATACCCAGAACAAAGATCTATCTTAGAATATATTGATGCACCACACATATGATCAAATAGATCATCAATTCTAGGAAGTGGATATCTATTTTTTATTGTTGCTTTGTTTAACATCCTATAATCAATACATAGTCTAAGTGTTCCATCCTTCTTTTTCACAAAAATTATTACCAGTGCTCCCCAAGGTGAAACACTCGGTCTTATCAAACATTTAGACAATAGTTATTGTAATTATGCCTTAATCTCTACTAGTTCAATGGTAGTCATTCGATATGGTGCCTTGGAAATAGGCTCAGTTCTTGGTTTGATTTCAATCATGAAGTCAAACTCCCATTTGGGTGGAAGACCGGGTAGTTCTTCTAAAAACACATCATTGAATATCTTAACAAGTAGATATTTTTCCAAGAAATCACTATCCCCTTCAACTATTTCAGAAATTTTTACTACATACAAAGTGCAACCTTTGTTTTTGGCCTTTTTAAGTTACATAGATGATAATTTTCTAACTAAAATCTCTCGTTTTATCCCTTGGATGTCTGTTTTTTCTATAGATCATCAAGACAACTAATGTGTTTTTCAAAATAGTCTACTTTTGCCTTATGTTCAATAAGCTAGTTAACACCTATTATCACATCATAAGACCCCAAAGGAGCCACATAAAGATCAACTTCAATGGAAAAACTAGGTAATTTAAGAATTTCTCCAAAAAGACATTTACTAACAATATGGACAACATTATTTCCATAATGACAAGCCCAATATTTTTCCATTTTTCCAATTTTATTTTTAGTTTTGAAGCTAATTTATTAGAAATAAAGCATTCAGTAGCTCCAATATCAAAAAGTATAGTAATAGGTATACCAAATAATTTACCTGGCACTTCTATAGGTGTAACTTGCTTTTCATCTTGTTTATCAACTACTGCAACATGTATCTTATGCTACTAATTGTTTTCATCCTTCCTTAGAGGGAACTGATTTACATAATGATATTTTCCACAGTTGTAGCAGCCCCCTATAGGTCCTCTTTTAGGCTCAAATTTATTTCCAACCTTGAAATTGTTGTTTTGTCCTCCATAGGACT
The DNA here is from genome assembly GCA_018340775.1 of Taxus wallichiana var. yunnanensis. Lineage (NCBI taxonomy): Eukaryota > Viridiplantae > Streptophyta > Pinopsida > Cupressales > Taxaceae > Taxus > Taxus wallichiana. The sequence goes on from CM031242.1 coordinate 226,632,094, forward strand.
TATGTCCATTATTATTGTTCTTAACAAAATTGTTTCAAACATTTTTGCAACAAGGTTTATTTGTTGTTTTTTTCTTATTATCAAAAAAAATTATTTTTGGTACCAAAATTCTTCCATGCCCCCTTTTTGGGTGCAAGAGATGAAGAAGAATTAGGAATTTTCTTTTGTTTTCTTCCTTATGGGAAAAATTACTTTTAATTTATTCTTAATAAATGGATTTTTCTACAACCCCTTCCATGGTGGTTGGGTTGTGAACATCTACTTCACCCCCTATGATAGGGTTTAATCCCATAATGAATTTTTATATCCTAAACTTCTCATCAGTTTGATATTGAGGTACATACTTAAGAAGTTTAGTGAACCTCTCCCAATACTCTGTTACTGTTAACTTTCCCTAAGTTAAGTTCTGAAATTTAGTCATCTTCTGATCATAATAAAGTTGTGGTAGCCAACATTGCCTAAAATAATTTTTAAATTGATCCCAAGTGATGCTTGATTCATCAATATTCAGTTCAGCATTATGGTTGTCCCACCAAGAAGATGCCTCATGGGAAAGCTGATAAGCTCCCCATACACGCTTTTGTTTCTTTTGAGAAGTTCCTTATTGCAAAGTACTTCTCCATTTCACTGAGCCAGTTCTCAGCTCCATCCCCAATGTAGTGCCATCAAACTTGGGTGGAATTATCCTTTTTATATCATTTGTGAGTTCAACTGCTAATCTTGCCTTTTTATTTTTAGGATGATTGGGTGCATTTTGCATTAGCATTTACAACATTATTATTATCAATGCCTAAATTTCCAATATTGGCATTATCCATAGGAGGTGGTTGATTTTATTATCAACATCTTCTTCCTCCTCATTACCCATAACTTTTTGTTCAAGTATAGCAAATGATCTCTTGTGTCCAAGAGGGTAGCAAGGATCTCATCAAGTTTTTTTGTGTAGTAGTTACTTCTCCACTAGAGGTGGGTTATTTGCAGCATCTCCCCTTATTCTAACCATTTTTTGTTAACAAGAAAATTAATTTTTATCATATTATGGACTCAATAGGTCCAAGAGTTGCAACCTTCAGCTTTGATACCAAGATGTAACATTCCCATTTTAAGTCTTTAGAAACAAGATTTTTTTTTATTTTTACATAATGTTCTTTGTTCTAAATTAACATAATTTAGAACACACATTCAAATGCCATTCCATCTCATAACAAAAACCATATGTAGTTGTAATGACTCGGTGAAACACCGATCTCTCATTTCATGACTCGGTATTAAACCGATCTCTCATGTTAACTCAATAATGTGTATACAAATGTATACTTGGTTCCTTTACCCTATTAGGGGTACCCAAGTGTTCTATTTAAGAGGCCTATCTGAATATATTATTGATATTCATCTGAAATCCTCTTCTTAAACTAGGTGACATAAGACAACACAACCAGTAGCTTACGATACTTTGGCCAAAGATTTTAAACATGTTTATCATGTTTACATTCCTAGATGGACATACTCATCAAATGGAATAAGTCCCTCACCACACTTGTTATGTTATCTAGAGTGGTCTTTCCTGACTTCTTTCAGTCCCACTTGATTCAATATTTCATACTAGATAAAGGACAACAACATGCACTAGTGTGGAAGACTACTCATGGTGACTAAGGGTACATAGACATACTCAATCAACTTACGTTGATTGGGTGTGTCTAGTTATCCTAAGTCAATGAGTTGACCTCAACACTAGATCATGTTCATATCCCTGTATAGGATAGAACCATGATCCAATCTTATTTTTATGTTAATCAAGTTAAACAAACTGAGTGGGGTGTTGAGACATATCAACTGCATCATAGTATCCTATAATGACTCCTATCATTATGAAGGTACTACACTATAGTTGATGTGTACCAACATCCAACTAAGTTTCCCAACTGGACTGAACACACCTTAGATTAGAAGTTATTTAACCCATTAATCAGTTGTCTTAAGATTAATTACAACAACATTTAAGATTCAACTAGATCATTTAACCTATAAGGTTACAAGTTGAAATTACATTTGAGGTAGGTATGCAGGTCAAATTTATTTCCTAACCATTTGATTACATGTTTAAGTTTATCCTTAAATGAAACAACTTGCATTATATCATAATATGATAGATCTTATAGTTATGAAAGGAGTTAATTAGTTCCTTACTTATTTCAGCCCTATCTTAAATAAGTTCCATATAAACCCTTTATTTAAGACTTCATGGAGATGAAGTCTACATTCCATTTAAATCCTTTCAAATAATTCCAATTTATGATTAAGGAAATCTACCTAAGGAAGTACACATGCAACCATTTACTTACAACATTCATAACACTTTAAACAAGATCTTAAATTATGTCTCAATGATTGATCTCAAGGGAATTATCCTTTTTCCCTATATTATGGACTAATGTCCATTTATGAAAACTGATTTCATATGTTCCAAATACATCCATAATTCACACACACACACACACACACACACACACACACACACACACACACACACACACATAGTGTGTGAGTTTATGTATGTATGTATTCAATAATAGTCTATATATATTATTTTGATTGACTTATCTAGCTTATTAGTTGCATCTCTTTTATTTGAAATACAACCAACTAAGATTTCATTTTCCCAACTCATAGTTTTATAATATAAGAACTATTAAGTTCCAATTTCCATATCTCTAAAATACATATATTTCTCTCCTTCATTTATGATATTACTTAATAATAATACATCCCAATTCATGATAAGAAAGTATTACATTATAGTATCATTTAGAAATCATCACATTTTACTATTCATCAAGGAGTGATACATTCACTAAATTCATAAGTATTTCAGAGGTTACAAGGTTTCATAACATCAATATAAAAATACTTTCATTACACTTTATTTTTCAACAAGTACATCTCAAGGAATGATGCCACATAATAATCAAAACAAAAATATAATTTCTTTAGTAAAACAGATGTAACTTTCTATGTGTATTTCCTTTCATCTTTTATGAAATCAATATGCAAAATTGTTAGCATGGGTCAGTTCATTTTAACTGAGCATGATAAGAACTATAACATTAAAACGTTGTGCTTTTAACTAACTATTTCATAAAAAGAACCATGTTGTTGTTTATGAAACAATTCCAAAAACATAACCAAATAACAGAAAGACTTTTCCATAAAATGAATACAAAAAGAAGAGAGAGAAAAGATTTAAGGTTCTATATGTAGGGTTAATTAATCAACATAGCAACCCTATATTTTCATCATAAAACTCTTTTCAACATACTAGAAATAAAACAAAGTTAAAGAAAGGAAATTCTCAATTCATCCTAAATTTTCCTTATCATCAATTTCCAGATTAAGGTACTTCCTTTCATCCAGTACTAAATTTTCAAGAAGTAATACTTAGATATAAAATCTATCCATCTAAATATGTATATTGTTTTGCTAATTCTAGAGAACATCTGAAATAATACATGAAGAAATTAAAAACAAAATCTCAATCCATCGAAAAACATGAACATTTCAAGTTCATCTCAGAGGCTAAATTAGGATTGATTAATATTATGTCTATATACTCCAGGTAAAGAAAACTTAATCACTAAGAAACAAACAAGTTAGCTCACAGAAGATATACTCCAAAATCCCTGAGTGAGATCATTTTAAGTTCAACTCAATGGAACAGTTATAACTAACACTCTGCAGTCCTAATAACTACATTTTTATATCAAGCATAAGCCCAAAGAAAGATGAGCTACTTTCAAATCCACACACAAGTTTCGACCAACCGTAATCAAATCCAAAAAGGGTAGAATGATTAAAGTTTAGTACCAAACTAAAACAATATCATCCCTTATCTTATGTTAGAGATTATCAAAAAGGAAAGATCACAAGGTAAGGAATGAATAACATTATATAATTGAAGAAAGAGACTTCAACCATGTCCTCAAGAGACTCATCAACATAATAGTCTCAAAGGTATCAAATTATCTTAAAGATTCTAACCAAAATATCAAATACATAGAGAAAGGAAAATAGTTAAACATTAAGCAATCTTGGTTTCCCAAACCCCAATATTGGAGCAGCTCGAGAAGAGAAATAGAAAATCAACAACACATCCCTTATATACAAAATCAAAAAGGAATTTAAACACGATGAGGAGGAGGCCTCAACCATTCCCCATTTCACAAGCTATTATCCACTCCATGCAAACATGGACAAAAAAAAAAGGGAACATACTCCTTCAAGAGAAGGAAGGAGCAAAATCCAAATGTCCCAAAAGATCAACAAGCTCAAAAATTAAATACCATGAAACTTAGGGTTGGATAACCACGATGGTCCAAGAAAATAATAGTAAACAATAACATACGACGAGAAAAATAGTCTTCCTTCCTCCAAACAAAAGTAAAACCACTATTCACTTATTCAACTGAATAATAAAGAATCATTTCAATAACTTAGAATCTCATGAAAAGGAATGGTAAGAGAGTACTTAGATCCAGTTAAAGTTAGTCCCTCAAAGAACTATTAATTACAAACCCAGAAGGAGAGAAATAACATTCAAACCACTTCCTTTCACAAAAGTTTGACAATAGCAAATGATTCAGAGAGAACTTCCTAAAATCTAAAAATATCTACTAGGGTATCTAAAATCCCAAAGTGGGTTTAAGAGAATACGAATAATACTTAAAAAAAAAAGTATGAACTTTCACGTATAATCTTTCTTGTACACTTTCAACCAAATGAACAAAGACTAGATACAATGCCCAATAAGGGTTTTCCAGATCTATACACATACTAGGCATTCCTTGTAAGAAGAAATTATAGTAATGAAACAAGTTGAGAAAAATGACAGTCTCTACTTTTATTATCAAGAGAACAACCCAAAACGAAGAGCTCACATTAACCTAAACAATGACATAATGTAAAACATAGAGGTTCCTTCAAGCTATATTCCTATCGACAACATTAAAGAGTCAAAAAATTTAGATCTACATATTTTCACGAGCCATGTAACTATTAATAGTATTAAAAACCTCCATGAAAGTTTCCATTAGACAGAGAACCACATTGACTTGTTTCAATGGCAAGAAAGTCCAAATTTACAAACAAGCTAGCATTAGTCACAATTCACATTTCCATATTTTGTTATCAATAATGAAGAACTAGAAGCATCCAAAGAAACAAAAAAAATTCCATTGAAGAAAAAATGATCAATCATAAAAATTAGAACAGAATATTTCCACAAAGAGCAGAGTTATTTTTATGAAGCACTTTAAGTAAAATAAAAGACTTAATGGATAGGGCCTATCATGCCTGATAGATATAATGTCTTCACTTTTCGTAAAAATGTCAAGAATAAATTTGATTCCTTCCCTCGAATGCCAAAATCTCCTTAAAACCTTCTCTACTTCCTCTTATAATGTAGTGCTATTTCCATCTTCTAACACCATGTAAGGTAAAACATTCATGCAAGGATTCTGAATTATGGTTCAAGAGAAAAATTCCACATGTAGAGCAAAGCTCAAAAAATACCAAATGACCAAAAAAACTAAAACCCCTCTTCTTCCCATCTTCCTCCTTCCTAGGTGGTTTTTTACCATTTCCAAAATATTAAATGCAAAATAGGACTGACAATCCTTCCACATCTCCCGCCACCGCCATCTTATTTTGGCCATATCTAAATTCAAAAATGCATGCAACTAACACTTTGGTGGAGGTGTCAACTCACCCTCCCTATCACATTTCATGCATTCACCAAATTTGGAAACTTCAAAGAGATAAACATGCCTTTAATTCCTCATAAATTCTAGAGGTTGATACCCCTTGACTTTCCTCATATCCATGTCATCCCATAGGCCCCTTTTAGGTTAGCCAACATTAGGTTAAGTTCAACATTAGTCTAAGAACTAACTTAGGTCCTTAGGTAATTTTAAAGTTTTAGTCTTAGGTCCTTTAATTATTAACAACACACATTAATAAAAGAACATAGTAACTTAGGATAGGTTACAACTTTAGAATAGGGTTACCAATCTAGGGAACATAGTTTAATTAGGTTCCTGTTTATAGTAAGAATTTGATCCCAAACTTACAAAGAAGAACTAGATTACCATCCAAGATCACATACGATGCAAGAAGCCATAGAGATCATTCGTGACTTTAGAATAGTCAAAATTCAGAGGACACATGAAATGTCCATCTTGGTTAATATGACCAAAAATTTATGAATTATAATCTTACCTTGGATCAATGAAATTGATCCAAGGTAATGTTGTTTTGTATCCAAAAATTATGAAAACTGAAGCACAAATTTTAGCGCAACAAAGACTCAAGAAGTAATCTAACTAAATCAATTTCTTATTTCCCAAGTAGTGAATTATTAAAAATAAAAAGAGATGAATTAATTCATTTTCTATTTAGCATAAACATGGTAGAATTGTACCTATTTCAATAGATAACATGTTATCCATAGTAAACATGATTTCATAGTCCATAAGAGTACATCGTCTTAAGATAAGAATCACATATCAACATTTGTAAATCCATAAACATAAGTCATCATAGATATACTCAAAACTCTAGCCCTGGGGTAATGAATCATGGTTATAACAATAAATTTTGAAACTAAAATAGATTTTATAATTAACAATAGTAAAATGCTTATCAAAGGACAAGAAATTAAGATATTAACTTAGATTTTAGTTTCCATAAGGTTTGAGGTCATGATGATATAAGTTTCCATGATTGCAAAAATTTTCTAATAAGACTTCCCAAAAATAAAAGACAGCTCTTTGTAGACATGTTCCTAGCAAATCCTGAAATAAACCTGCAATATGACTATACATGTCACATAGCTCCTCGAATGATAATGTGAACATCATACGAGGTCCAGTCCCTACGCATCCTCGTAACATAAATGTCAAGGTAAATCCCTATATTATAAATAAGGGAATTCCTATTATGAACAATTAAGATTCAACTTTTGACAACTCTCGATTCTCCCCAAACTCATTTTTAATGAAAATACAAAGATCATGGGATTAGTTGAGAAAGAATTTGAAATAGAAATTAATGCAACAACTTGGGTGAAGGAATACCTTCCATAACCCATACCCTCTCATTCCTTCTCATAGGATCATGTTTCTACAATCTCAAAACTAGTAGAAGCCTATGATTTAATATTAGACTTGAACAAGACTTTCTCTCACATCTTGTTCCTACATTTGTTGAATAATTCCCATGTGCATCATTGTGTATTGCTCGATGCACTACGTCTTGTTTGGATAATCCATATTACACCCCTTCCTAGTGCTCAAATAAATCATATTAACTTTAATACACATCCTCTAGGACATAGTGAAAGGGATATTGGGTTTTTTTTTTTAATATATAAAAGATGCCATTTGATGTTGAAATAGCCCAAAGAGGAGATCCTGTCTTATATTTATATGTCTAGATTTACAAAAATTGCATTAAAAGATCCATGATCGATGATGGCGCTATTGTAAATTTGGTTCCCTTCTCTTTCTTGCAAAAGTTAGGATATGTAGATACTAATTACTCCTCTACAAGAAACACATTGTGAGGGTATGATAGTCTTAAGGCTACTTCAATTGGAACCATAGTTTTTCCTGTCACCCTTGGGCCAAAAACCATCTTCATGAAGTTTTACATTATTGACAGAGAAACAAATTATAACATGATCCTTGGGATACCTTGGATTCATCGAATGAAGGTTATTCCTTCTACTTTGTTCCAAGAAGTTAGATCCATCCATTTGGGAAAATTCCTCATTTCCCAAGGGGATCCTAAACCCTTTAATATACATTTAGAGAACCAAGAAAGTATAAAAATTAGTCTATTTAGAATATGAAATCCCTACAAACTAGTTAAACAAGCCACCTCCATCAAACCAATTGGTTATAACCACCTCGAGCATTCCAAAGGCTGAATTTGTTGATAAAATAACATTTGATTTGGCAAAAATGATAAAGGAAAATCAATGTATATGGAAATTGTGTCCACTAAAACAATGGCGGGGATCATGAAACTCTTAGAGATTGATGAGATAATATTACTCCCATTTGAACTATATGGAATGCGTAACCTTATTGGTATGACATATCTTCCCACCGATGGTCTTTGCCTAGGTGTAAACATGATAGAATTAACAAAGGAGGAAGAGAGGGATGAAATCAAGATGATACCCATCAAACCCATCCTTAGGGATTTTTCTATGTTGAACCTTGGTTTAGATACGAACGTGTCAGAAGTCAAGTATGTCATCTCCATGGGATGTGATCCCATAGCGCAACAAAAGTCACGTGAAGTCACTATACTTCACCAAGTTGAGCAACATAGTCATGCTCACTTACACACAATATATCAAGGATATGACAGAGAGGTTCTTGAATACCTCCTTCAAATAAAAAAGTTGGATAAACATACATACATAATCATCGAAAGGGGTTTTAAGTTTAAACCCCGAATAGTAAGTCCTTGTCAAAAGAATAGAAATTTCAAAGATCGTGTTTCTTCACAATGTGTGCTCTTAGGGGTGAGGAGTTTGACATCCTTCAAATCTCTTCACCTTAGACATTCCATCATGTAGTCCACCTGCATATCCACATGTATATTATTGCATCCACATTGCATTCTCATCTACTAGCTCATTTTGTAAAATTTGTAATAAAAGAACTTATCTTTCAAGAAAATTTTAAACACTTTTGAAAACATTGAAAATCATTCAAATCATATCTCTTCAACTATCTCGCAATATTATCATCAAATGTTTCGAATAATGCAATCAATTCATGTAAGTTAAGATAGAGTTTTTACCTTAATCCTACCAAGGCATGCATACTTGGTTCTGCTCTTAGTTTTCTTCTAGCTTAGGTGTCTTTTCCTATAGTCTCTTCTAGAAGCTTCTTGGTGTCACATCTATCCCATACACACCTCTTTGGAGACAAAACACTCTAAACATTTTACCCGGATCATTTTTTTTTCTATCTCAACCTTCAAAGTGTTGAGCCCTTGCATTCTACTAATTATGTGGGGTTGAGGCTAAGGGCAAACTCTCCCTCCAAAAAGCACAACTTAAAGTTTAAAAAACAAAAAAAGTATATATGTCAAGTCAAAATCAAATAAAAAAATTCATTTACACACTTCCTTTCCCTACCAATCTTCAGTGTTGAGCCCATGCTTCTTACTAGTAGCATGAGGTTAGGAAAGGAAGGAAGTTCCCTTACTCGCCTATGCCTTGTCCTTGGTGATGAGCCCATACTTGGTACTCTTGGTAGCATGGGGAAAGGTATATGCAGTCTCTATAAATAAATCAATAAGTTAAAAGCAATTCATTCAATAAAAGTGCTTTGAAATCATAAATCCCAACAAAGTGAATTAGATGTCTAAGTTCCAAGAGAGTTTTTAAGCCTTAAACTAGATTTTTTCAATCAAGTGGCCATCTATGGATCTAAGTCTAGATAAACTAGAAATAATTACACTTTGAACTATGTAGCAAACTTGTGTAGAACTAGGGTGTAGGTTCTCAATTGGGTTTCTATCAAAACCTTGTCTTGCTCTCATCATGCTCATTCAAAAATTCATACAACTCATGTCCCTTCTAACTCTCAGTGTTGAGCCCTCGCATCTCACTAGTTGCGTGGGGTTAAAGGTGGAGTGAGTTCATCTTATTATCATACCATATTCATCACATATTGCCAAACAATAAGGAGGTATCAAATATTGCTTGAAAAACCAAAGTTCTAAATTACATTGTACTTGCATAATCATCACATATCAGCATAAAAACAACAAAGATAAAAGTAACATGTTAGTATTTATTATCCATTGCATGCATTCTAAAAATCATATAAAATTGGAGATTCTAAACATCTAGAGTACACATGTGAAGTAAACCATAAGTGAAGACAACTTTGTGCAAAAATAGCTGGGCCAAAAAGAGATATTTGTATATATCATGGAATAAAATTTCAGTACAATGTCATCACACATGTAGGTGTTGTCAAAACTTTCACAAGGAGCAAAAATCACAAAAACATCATATATATGCCTCATAAAATGACATCAAAAGAAAAAATATAATCTTATGGCCTATCCCCCACTTAGGTGCAGTTTTTCAACATTTTGTGTTCTAAGTTTCAAACAAACAAATGTAAAATATTAATCTTTGTTTGTGTCATTGTGTATCTCAGTCTCGGGGCCACGATCACCTTATCACACTGGTCATTTTGACTACACTCTTGCTTGAAACGGTTACCGTGGGTCTAGATCTCAAAAATCACCAATAGGATATGTGCAAATGAATTGAGAAATGAGTTATTTTGATACACACACACACGCATATATACATATATATATATATATATATATATATATATATATATGATGTGTTTCAATTTTTTTGAGTGTGTGTGTCCACAAGGTTAGAGTGTTGGCATAGGTATATTTCTATCCCTGTGCAAATGTTATGTCCTCTTGTCATTTTATTTTAGTGTTTTTTTTTTGATATCATATCTATCTGCACTTGAGTCTTGTTTTCGTTTTGTAGGAGCGGGAGATTAGATGGTGACTTTTCGACACATGGGCGTGTCAAGTATAGATTCTAACTCTCCATTTTAGGAACTCCATATTCATACTCTATGTTTTATTCCCTTCATGGCTAAAATTCTTCTACGATGGGGCATTATGTACACACCCAAATTTACACGTGCTACATTGTGGAAAATAGTTAAAAACCCCGAATAATGATTCATATATTTTTAGGTGTTTGAGCTCCTAAACCTACTTACAAAATATATTTTTAGCCTAGAATACCTTACTTATCCTTTGCATGCTTTTTCCTAGCTTCTCACTTCATTTTAGGCTAGTTTTGACCTTTAATGTCCAAATCGCTACCCCGCCTAGTGGCGTTTTGTAACCATTTCCTTGAGTAGGGTGGTGGTCCTGTAATCATAACTGCATAGGGTGGTGGTCCTATGTGAATTTGTTTAAATGTTCATATGTGACTTTAGATGCATGTTATTTCACTTAACTTCACTTTACATGCACGTTTCTTACCCATTTTGGTTGATTTCAAGCCTAACTACCTTATGGCATTCTCTGCTTCACTTCTAGTTTGTCATTGATTTTGATAGATAGTTCAAACTACCACTTAATTATTGATGTGGAACCCTTCAGATAGAAAATGGATTCAACCATTTCCCAAAAAAACTTCTATAAATTGATCTCTTGTTTTCAAGAAAATTCCTAGAGATCATTTTTGTATTCTTGCATTGTTGAGTTGCCACTTTCTTGCTAGAAATTACATAGCTAGGCTTTATTAAATTGTGTTATCTCTCTTCCACCTACATTTCTACCATGATACCATCAAGCTATCACTACTCTAGCACCTTCTCTATGCTACTTTTTTCATTCCCAATCCCTTGGTCTCACGTGAACACAGGAGAATGAAAAGACAAGCTAAGGGGACAAGAAACAATACAACTGGATTTGCAATTACTCTATACTTCCACGTTAGAATTTGATATTGGTTTATTAATTTCCTCACATTGTTGTTTCATAATCATATGCATAAATTTATATCAAATAGAGTAGAAAAGAATCATTTCCATTGTTACAATCATTCAATAATTACAATAGATCAATTCATATAGGAAATCCTCCATAGAAGTCTTCTTTACTCTTGTCGGGAAGTTACAGGGAAGAAAATATTATGAGAAGCTTTGATTTCTTCCCATGCTTCTAAGGAAAAGTAGAGGGTTATATTTGCATCCATAGTTTAAAGTGAAGCTTTCATTTAATTAAAATAGACTAGATACACTTAGCACATGTGAATAACTACACCGAGTTATTTACTTGTTTAGTTTTAGTGTAGAAGTAGCTTTAATTATTTAGAATAGAAGAAATTTGTTGTCTTTGTTTGTAATAGTTTAGTTTAGTTTATTTATTTAATTAGTTTCCCTTCAAGAAATTATCTTTCATTGTCAAAATTCATCTTGGTTATAACAAACACTTAAACATAGTTTAACACTTATGTTCGTTCAAGTAATCAATCCGTAGGGGATTTATGCTACCCGTACTTATATTATACTTTCCCTTTGTCAACTTAGTTACTTGGAATTTACACTACCAGATCTTATTCACGATTCTCCTCTAGTTATCCATCCACATTTCCACATCGGTTGCCTCGGCACGACCTTGGGGATTCAAGTGTAGTTGAAGGTCGTATGTCAATTTTCATCTCTACAGTCCATCAACATGATCATCTTGTTTGGATATCGAGGCAACCTCTACGGAGTGAGATAAAATCTTAACACCTTGATATATGAGAATGTTGAAAACTGAATGAACCATGAGACATACTTTCTAACTAAGGAATTTTCTTTTGAAGACATCCTCAAATGTTAATTTCTTTTAAGAAACTTGACCATGAACATTATGAATGTATCATTCACCTTGGCATAATTTTGATTAATTTTTGTAGGGCCAAGTGAGGGTAATTCTCAAATGTAGGATATTTTTGGGAGACACTCTAAGTAGGTTTAAATCCCATGAATTATATTTTATTCACCAATTAGTGTACAAGATATGCGGTCATGAAGAAATTTTTAGAAGAAGAGACTGGAGAAATCGGTGATGTCAGCTATCACTAATGAGTTGAACCCAATCAATCATATTTTTACCTTTGAGGATCATGAGGATGAAAATTTCCATCCATTCCTCAAAAATATTTTTTCTCTTTTCACCCATTACTCGAATTAGAAGAATTATAACATCAAAGAAATCATTGTGAAACTCACCGCGAGAAAGAATATTTTACATATGATAAGGTTTTCTCTCATGCTTTAACTAGGATCTAAGGCAAGTCCTTCAAGATAAAACATTGTATTGAACCATTCAAAATATGTAAATTATGTTTTGATCATCACCATATCCTTTTTAGTTTAGATCTGCATACCTTGTGATATGGCCCTTAGATTGAGCACAACTAAGATTGAATTATCATCCACCCTGATTGTCCTGGTGTCTGGTTCATAGTAAAGGGAACATTCCAATACTAAATTGATTTTTTCAAGGACATGGGATGGCTACCTACCACATAAAATCCACTGGCATAAATTTTCTCCTTAACAAGTTCCCTTGGCCCACCAAACATTCTATTTTTGAGCTCCTCTAGGTCCATGTGAGAAACATTGTTGTCACCCACACTTAGGAACTTTGATGTGAGAGCCAAAATGGGATCTGGGCCAATGAACTAAAATTCATGATGAAAAAATCAACAATATAGGTGACCATATAGGCGGTAGAACTTATTTTCACTTGGAACTAAAAAGCGTTATTTTTAGATTCTAGGTTTCGAGGGGCTTCTATTTTAGGCGGGGTTACTTTTTTTCCTTGTCACCAAAGACTTTGAGAGGTTATCTTGACATTCCAATACAATTCATATATATATTTTTAATTCAAATAAATTTATATTTCTAGAAATTTGTTGTTTTACTTTTAACATTTTTGATTTTTGTACCCTAGTTTTCAGTTTCTATGATTTTCAGTATTTTACTCTTCTAAAGGATTTTTCCATTTTAGGAAAGTTACTAAAAATCAAGTATGAACAAAAAAACTTACCATTTTTATAATCTTGTCTTCTAGGCCTTATGTTGATGATAAAACTCTGTATTCCTTTTGGGTTTTTTTAATCTTTGTGTAAATTTTTGTGTTTACCCACTTCTGGATTGAAGGAAATAGATGAAAGAAGATATTAGGGAACAAAAATTCAATTTGATTCCATAAAAAATAGAGTAATTTTATCAAAATTATATTTTATGTAGCTTTAAGGCACCTGAGAGAGGAGGATATGCCCAAATTTTCATTGGATGTTTCTCACCCATTTGTAAGATATGAGTGTTTCTTCATTTTTCTTCACAAGGGTTTCTGAAGAACTTTGAGCATGGTAATAACTAGAAACTCAAAAAAATTGAGTAGTAAAAGTAATGAATAATGGAGAAAAGGTTTGGAAATCAATGGAAAATATATAGGAGTGTAAAAAATTGAGGAAAAATCAAGTGTTGGAAGTGAGGGTTTTTCTTGTGTGTGCATGCAGGTAGAAGTAGAAGCACTAAGAAGCAACACTCAATTAATAAAAATTAGAAATTTAACTAATGAGAGAAGGAGAGAACTTTATTTTCCCAATTGTCCTATAATTTTTGGATGATTTTTTTTTAAAATTCCCCCTTCCCATTGGCCCACTTGTCATGATGTGATTTGTAGTTGAGGAAGAAAGGGTGGCTGAAAAATAGCACTTTAGCACTTGCCAAGGTCACGTGTGTTGTTAGGGGAAAACATGGAAGGGGGAAAATTTATTGTCCCAACCATCTCAAATTTTTTCGATGGTTTTGCAAAAAAAAGTGTCCCTTTCTAGATGGGCCACGTTGCGTTGTGTGTGACCGAGTTGAGCCGAGGGTTTGAAATCGGTGCATTGGGGCTTAAGTTGGAAAAATGAGCTCCAAAATGGTCATATTATGGTCTAAGGGATTAAATGGTAGATGGTGCATTTTTTTTTCACCTAACACCACAAATATTTGGGATGGTTGGTTCACAAAATTGTTTCATTCTTTTAATGGTCCACATTTCAAGATGGAAAATTGACTAACTCCTAAGTCATACCTTAGAGGGAAACTTGTCGAGCGCATAACTTGAGTTGTCATACACCTTTTACACACTTATTTATATGATATTACATGGAAAATACATTTTAAACATAATTTTTATGGTCTCATACCTTTATTCTTCCTAAAACACCATGAATAATATGAGTTATATTCGGGCTTGAAGGTTGTGAATGTTGAAAACAAGTTGTGGACAAAACCACCTAAGTCTTATGAAATTTTGAGATCGCAATCCTATAGAGATCTAAATTATCTTTCGTATATAATATTTTACCTCCTAACTCCTTATGGAGCTCCTAGAATCACTTCCCAAATCTCAAGAGTTGTTTTTGTACTATGTATTGCTTTGCCCTCCAGAACTCACTTTTGTTGAAACTACTCCAAAACCTATGAAACTTCTCATACTATTCCAAAGTAATTTGCACAAAACTACCATCACTCGATACAGCTCCTTGATGAGTTTTATTCTTTCCTTTTTCTCCGGGATGTGTGCACCACCTAAGGAATACTAGAGAATAGTCTTTCCTTAAGCTCCTCAAAGCTCTTGTCTTGAAAAGATCATTTCTTGAAAATTATTGAGCATAATTGATATACCTAAATCACATACAGGCATAAAGACATGACACATTGCACCACTTAAAAGGATGGGATAGGACCAACACAAGGGCTAGAGTGATCGGTGGAGGACTTAGGATGACCTTCAAGAAAAAAATTTCACTGTAGGGTATGGTTGTCATGGTTTCAAGTGTGAATATTTCCCTTGCAAAACCCCATGAAAACACAAAAATATCTTCAATCTCTTAAAAGTATGGAAAGAGCTATATTACGAGAATGAAAATCTTATTTAACTAAAATAGAATATTACGAAAGATTTTCTCACATATCTTCTACCTCTTATTTGGTGAATAGAATCTAATGATAATCAAAAAAATTTGATTCTACCTTAATTTGTTGTTGAAAATATTCTTCTTCTTTTTCCTGAAACCTCTCAAACAAAATATACATTTATAGCATTAGGATAATGCCAAAAATATATTACAATTTATGAAAATGTTTATCTTTGGAAATACTATGAATATATGTCATAGAAATAGTTTCTAAAGATATAAAGTAATGCATTGTTGACCATCTCTAATGATAGACAAAGGACATCTAAATATATTGTGGTAATCTTCAAATATATGGTAACACTAAAATGAATAGCTTTGAAGCTATTATGAAGGGTTTTAGATTACCTCTAAAGTTATTGTAATGATCTCAAACTTTTTTGTAGTGTGTAAACAATGTCTCCAGTGTTATTTTAGCAAAATAACGACCTCAATATTTTTTCATTTAACTTCAACATTTTTCTAAAGGGTGTTAAAGTATCTTTGGTGTTATTCTCAATGGCACCAGATTATCTCCAACACTTTTTTAAGGAACTCCAAAGTGCTAGTTGTAAAAACATTGAAGTATATCTAGAGTTGTTGTGAAGGATTATGGGGTTCTTCTAGAGATGAATTTATTTGGTTCATATTTCTCATAGTTCATTGTTCCACATTCATAGCTTAGCATTGGATACATATGCACAATTTCTCATATTTTCCCAAGAATCATTAGTACTTTTAAAAATTGGATAAAATTATTTCTAAATAAACTATCGGGACATATAATTCCTCTTTCATTATAAATAAACCATAAGTTTATAAATAACATTTAGAACCACAAACTTATATAATGACACGAATATTAAATCTCTTATAGAATAAGCCATTTTGGGGGCTCATCACTTAACCAAAAACACTAATACTTAGTAAAACCCCTACAAATATATTAGTGATTAGGTTGAATTGTAATATTTACAACACTTACATTCGAAATAATCTAAGGAGATATCAAACCAAAAATATTTCTCTAGTTAGAGATGTGGCATGATATTGCATGGATATAACTATATTTGATAACTTAAACACTTGATAATTACTTTATATTGACTTTGTTTGTTTGTGTTTGACGTATCTTTAAAGGCTCTTGATTTGGTAAGATTTACCCTTAGACCTTGTTTAGAGTGTTGTATACCTATGTATTGGCTACTGGTAGTTTGTGTTTTTATTAAAGAAACTATATGAGATGTTTTCTTTCCTTCGAGGAATTATACTTGAGGATCTCTTGAAAGTTTTAGGTAATTATTAGGTGAGTAAATGAGTGTCTTAAACTTTATTTTTTAGGTTAATGTGGATATAATATCCCATTAAATACAACCTATATTTTAAAGTCCATAAAATATACACAAAACTAGAAACCTAGTCGTTGGTTAGCCTAGGATACAACCATTCGCCTAGGGCATAACCATTAATTTATTTAGTCATGTTGGATACTTTGGTCTAAAAGTGAATAATGAAAATATGAAGATTTGTGTATGATTATTAATATTAATATAATACTTGTGATTGATAGTTTTTATAAGTGGTAGAGCATTGAAATAATGATATGCATCCTCGCAATAAGACTAAGAGATTATTCTACCAAGATCAAAATGGAAGCTCGTGCACATCAATAAGGTTACACTCAAACGATGACAAGAAAGCTCAAAAAATTAGTGAGTAAAATTGAAAAATAAAAAATCATGCATGGAAAAAATATTTCTTCTCATTCTCATAGATAAAAATGTTACATATGGAAGTTTTGTGTAATTCCCATGCTCAGGCCATCATTCCCTCTAAGAGGGAAAAAAAGTTACAATTCACAAAATATAATGTAACTCGTATGATACCAATTACACATATAACAATGATAGATTCTAGGACATAATATTTCATATGTCATATAAATCCTATGACCTAAGATCTCACCAAAGTGAGATAACTCACCTTGTGAGGTATAAAAGACCTTAGGTGATGACGAGGAAAGTCACATACACAAACACCCCTGTTCATCGTAATTTAGGATGAAGTAAGACAAGTTGTATGAAGAAATGGGTCCCAATAGCTATGCATGATGTACCTATGTACAATAAGTATTTCAAGTAAGGAGGAAACATCAAAAGAGAAAAAACATCTACTTACAAGAGATAGAAGACTTCCCTAAAAACCTAAGAAAGATGCATCAAATGGGTCACAACAACTAAAATCCGATAAAGTACCTATGTAATAATTACAATCTTTCTAAAAGGAGAAGAATAAAAGAGAGGAATGATACTAGAGCGATGGAAGAAGATATAAATCCATATTGGACCTCACCCAAGATGAGAAAACAAGGATAATTTGTCTTATTAAAGGGTTTGGTGAAGAAGCCTGCAACATATCTAAATTTTTTAACTCTATGAGGTCTCCAAGAAGAGTTCCAATTATGTGGTCTTCTTCATGTAGAATGAAGAAGGTAAATCCACATTGAATAATGTTTCTTCCCTTATGAAGAATAAAAATGGAGTATTGGAATTCCACCCACTCTATGAAGGAAAACACATTCAACAATATAAAGAACTCGAATTTTGTCTAGTGAAATGTGACATAGGTACAGTAAAC
The DNA here is from genome assembly GCA_018340775.1 of Taxus wallichiana var. yunnanensis. Classification (NCBI taxonomy): domain Eukaryota; kingdom Viridiplantae; phylum Streptophyta; class Pinopsida; order Cupressales; family Taxaceae; genus Taxus; species Taxus wallichiana. The sequence continues at coordinate 226,650,314 of CM031242.1, forward strand.
ACATGTAAAGGAACTGAAGGTAATGTCGTTAAAGTAGAACTGTCATGGTATGGGAAGAGAACATTCACCTTTGAAAGAATGTCTATATGAAATGAAGGAAAGCAACAATCCCCAAAACAATAGAAATACGATCCACAAGATGAGGTGGATTAGTGATGGTATCGATATAGAGGAATTAAATAAGGTCCTTGAAGGGGAAATCCCAAAAAAGGATATGAAGGACTCCTCTGAAACACATATAAAAGGAAGAGGATTGGAAAAAAATCACATACTATATGTGGAACGTAGGTATATGAAATGAGAGTATAAGGTTGGGAACAACGTTGCTTGATGTTTGATAGGTAAAGAGGGGATCAACATTATCTTAAAAGTGGTAGGGAGATGGAGGATAGGTGTCCTCATTAATACTCTTGTCGTTAGGCTAAAAGAAAAAACCTTATCATCATGAATAGGAACATACAAATCTATGTCAAGAAACTATCATCACATAAATAAGGAGAGGAAACAACTTTACCATAAGAAGAAGAAGGAATGGAAATATTTGAAAGGTCTCCAAATAAGGATTGATGAATGCTCCAAATTTTGTGAGGAAACTCCATGTATTCTACATAAAGATGGAGAGGCCTGGAAATGTACATCAACAAATTACCAATGACCATGCTACAAGTGGTAATCCAATATTTAAGATGAACATGATCACTAGGGAAGGTATTAAATGTCATTGTGAATGAAGAAACATTCCATTCTTGAATGCCACAAAGGCATAGTTATCCCTACCTAGAAGAAGAATTGGAGGTTGTAATGCACTAATGATTCTATGAAACATAGGTATGGGAAAATCATTCTCTATATTGCATCCATAAAAAGAGTAAGAAGTGCAGAAGACTCACAAGGAAAAAAACACTCAAATAGACATTAGTATCAATTTAAAATACATCTAGAATAGAGGAAAATAAGGGTGTGATAACATACAAAGGTTACAAGAATTCAAACTCATCTGAAAATGTGTTTGCATACAATTACAACACTTAAGAACAATGAAAACCCCTTATTTGTAGCACTTTATAAATAGTGTGTTAGTTACAATAAGGTGTTTTCATGTGACATGAAATAGTTGACCACTCATCTTTTAGTAGGAAAAAAATTACAAGAGTGGAGGCCACGGTAAGTTTCCATTAGAAGCACATGAACAACACGGTAACTAAGCAAAAAGGAAAATCAAGGAACAAGGGGACAAAAAGTAGTTAGTTGTAAGAAAAAAATTTCTCACATCACATAAGGGGTTCCTTTTCCACAAGGTTATGGCTGATGTGCTCACAAGCCCTGAAGAGAAGAAGAGAACTATAATGACAAATGACTCCATAACGAGTTAAAAGGCCTAAAAACACCGAAATGACCTCTAAAATGCGCAACAAACCACTTTAAAAGCTAAAAAAGCCACCGAATGGGATCTACAAGCCACAAAAATGTTACACGTTCCAACAAAAAAATTAGCAATTTAAAAATATTGTACCCCTAGTTTTAGAATAATATTTTTCCCAAATAATTTAATTATTAAAAAAATTAGAACAACTAAATTGGACTTAAAATGAAAACTAGGATACTTTGATTAAAGAACCCATTAAAATTCAATTTTAATTGATCTTTAAAATTTTCCAAAAAGGAAGGAAATTTAAAAAAGTCAAGAGAGTACAAATGATCAAAGGATGTGGGAAATAGCTACACGTGGAGGTGGGTGATCTAATCCTAGAATTTGCTAGCTTTGAAAGAGTATTGAGATGTTAGAGAAAACACAACATAATTTTTGTTCCTATCGGTCTCTATCCTGAAGATTAATCATGTTCCATAGAAAAATAGAAAAAGATCCATGTCGGCATTCACTACCCTAACAGTAGGCAATGTCACAAAGAAAACACAGTGGAAGATCTAGGCCTATTGGCCACTAGCCTAACAAGAAGGCATAAATCATGTAGATTTATAATGGTCATGGGAGGTGAGTCCTCTGGAAAATTTAAAGGGAAGATGAGGCATGTCTCAAAAGAGCACAACACATGTCAATGGCTGGGACATCAAGGCACATCGAGTGGGTAAATAAGAAAATAGAGAAGAACAAAAATGAGTAGGGTAAAACTTAGCACATATTCTTAGGGGTCTAAGATAAAAGTGAAGAAATTCAAGGCATACATGGGAAAGAAATCACTTAGTCCAAGTCAAGACAATTTTAACAGTCCAAGCTCAAAAGACATAAAACTAAACTTGCCAAACAAATGATCCCTGAGCCAACAAAAATTACTAAGAAAGAAATGAACCCACAAAGTGCAAAGAGGAAAGGTGCATGGCAGCGTAGAGAAGAACAAAAGATGAGGTGAAAATAGCTAGAAACAAACATTTTCAAAAAATAAAAACTTTTTTAATGAAAAACAAACAACCGAAAACCATAAAAATACTTCCAAGCATGCGTTACAAAGATAACTTCAGCTAGAAAACACCTGAAAAATGCACAAGCACAAAAACCCAAAAAAATGAACACAAACTCCAAAAAAATAAAACTATTAATCCAAATTAGAAAGATTCCAAAATGATATAACTTTCATGAGAAGAAATGAAATATGAAACGGAATTAATTAGCAATGATGAAAAATGAGTGCACATTTACCAAATCACGGTTAGGCTACCACGATAGATTATTCTATAAGGATCAAAATAGAATCCCATGCATATAGATAAGGGTGCACTCCAACGGTGATGAGAAATCTCATATAATCATCAAGTAAAATCAAACAACTAGAAATCATACATGGAAAAAATAGGTCTGCTCATTCTCATATATAAAAATAAGGGTACATATGAGAGTGTTTTGTAATTCTCATATTTGGACCATCATTCCTCTAAGAGGGAAAATTGGAGTTACAATTCCCATAATGGAATGTAACTCTTATGACATCAATTACGCATATGATAATGACTGATTCTATGATAGAAACCGTCATATGTCATATAACTCCTATGACATAGGATCTCATCAAAATTATATGAATCACCTTGTGAGGTGGAAAATACCCCGAGTGATGATGAAGAAAGTCACATACACCAACAAAGACTAAGGATGAACTAGGATATATAAATTAAGCTCAAATTAGGTGCACAAGTCATGATTAAAGCGTTAAGTAAATACTAATATCATCAAGTTATAAATTACCAATTTTAGGTTTCCACAATAATTATAATGTATGCATTAATAATTATGTTTCTTTAAATTATTGAAGTGATATTAAAGTCCTATATGTTGATAGTTCTAGTAGTTCTCCTAACTCATTCGTTGATGAAGGTTCACCCAAAATTTTTACATATCTTTATATTCCCACTCTAAATACCTTTCCTAAACATGTTTTTACATTTAAGACCCCTAAATGTACCTCTCTAATGTGTTATTATACCTACTAGTTAGTTACTTTCCATAATACATTTTATATGAAAATTAACAAATAATTTACAGCTTTGTGTTTTTCATTTATAATGCTAAAAATTGGATTAATCATAATTATGTGTATGTCTAACTCATCATGTGTAAGATATATGATCTTATCTAACCAATAAGATTTGACATGCCTAAAAAATATTTCATGGACATGAGAACACTCCATGGCACTTGAATCACTTCCTTAACTCCCTAGAAATATATAGACATATTGACATAATTTTATTAGAGGTGTTTCCTAAAGGCTAGAGGGGAATGCATTATATTGGTTTCATGCCCTACTTACTGGATCTATTGATTAATTTTTTATGTTATAGTATGAATTATTATCAAATTTTATACCACTTGAGAGTCCCAATACTACATTGTAATACTTAAAGCACTTTAAAATAAAATTCCAATGAGATCATTCAATATTATCCCATTCACTTTAAGAGTGTCATTCACAAACTATTATATCAACCAAGTGACATGCACCTTTGAAAATTCATGTTTCATAATATTTTATTACTCCCTTTAAAGGAGAATGTAATTCATAAAGAATATAATCCTCTTTATTGTTTTCTATCTAATATTCTATAATATGAGCAAACCTCATTTCAAGGTATATGGGCCAAATAACCTTGCATTTTATAGATAGTTAAAATTGGTTTCAAGACATCTAAAGACCAATATTACTCTAGATGACTTCTACCACTTTAAATTCACTTTCATGCTCAACCAATGCATGAAGCACTTATTAAAGGACCTCTACTACAACTTCAAACCTTCACTTATAAGGGTTATGTTGACGATTATATTTGTAGATGAATTTCCAAAGTTGTGGGAAATCTTAGAGATGTGGGACTTAGCCCTAAGATAACCTCCAGGTTTTATAGAAGTTGACTCTTCTCTTATTTGGGTTAAGATAAGGGTTAGATAGAAAACAAAACAATATATAAATCTTATCTAAGGTGATGCACCAAAACTTTACTCGAAGCACAAATATAGATATCGAAATAACTACTAGGTTAGTCGAAGAGCATTGAGCATGATCAACTATTCTAAAGATATTTCAAATCATCAAAGGTGAGATAAAACTACCTGCACAATAAAATAGATTCGTGTAAAATATTTAAAGGAATGTAGCATGATATATATTTAAACATTCGTTAAGAATTGAAATAAGATCAAACAGAAGAAACAAACGATCCAAAATATTGTGAACTTATCAAAGTGCATAGAACAAGAACTCTTATTAATATAGAAAATAGTACATAAGGATGAAATGGCACAGATTACAAAACTTCTTTACAATAGAGCCTTGCTAAGGCTAATGAACATAATAGAATGAAACTAAATCCCTCTTTTTCGAATATTTAGAACCTCCTTTACTTTTCTCTATCTAAGTATATATGTATCGACACAAGAACCTTATCTTATAGACCTTAACGTCTCTTTCTTAAATGGTCCACCATTAAGGTTTCCACTACCCACATTTAGTTTTTACCTACAAAATTATTGACCTTTGGAGAAAAATCTCAACTCCATGCTTTAGGGATCAAAATTTCATTCAATCTACCGAATCTCAAGCCCTTCACTTCTTTAATTGGTTCTTTTGGAAGTGGTAGATGCATGTGTGACATGTGGAAATATTACATTTCTTTGGGGATTATCCCCTTATCTTTCTTCTTGAAGTTTTTCCTAGGCAACACATGGAGGCCTGCGCGTTCTTCCCCTTTATCTTTGAATTTTCAGCCCACTTGGTCTGCCTTGTCATGTTTTGGCCATGTGTTCAATTTTTGTTGTTTGAGGACTCCTAATTCTTTGTGCCTTCTCCAAGTTACATCGAAGGGACATGTAGATACCCTCCACATTCAATTCCGAAAAATTCAGGTCTAGAAAAAATATAAAAGGGGTCAGGTGACAAAAGGTAGAAAAAATAGAAGAGACCCAACACAATGTGGAATTCATTCTATAATTATGATGAATCTCCAAGGATTTTTGCCATTCATGGAAGAATCAAAAATTCTTCAACAAGATTACAAAATCTAGCTCAAAAATATGCCACTTAGAGTTGCTTCAAAGCAGCCTAATACCGACCCATTTGGCCTCTGTTGGGTAAGTCCTTCATTATAGATCCTGAAAGGCTCTATCTAGTTCTATGATTTCATTGTGATATAATGTTTAGAGATGTTGAACTATTGTATGAAAACACAACTCTAGTTTTCCTATTGGTTTCATAATGGTCTCCACCTCACCTACACTAGAATCATCTTTTAAAGACTGAAATATTATCTTAACTTATTGACTTTCCATAAGTAACTATTGAATCTGGTCCTCTGCTAGGATGATGGAGTCATTGGGAAAGGGAGAGAAGAATCCTAATTGAACTACTTCCTTGATGTACTATTTCTGCTCTTTGATCCCTAATTGGAGTAGGTGGGATATTTTAGAACTTTATAGTAGCCTTGTTACAACTCAAAATTTCACGGATTTTTTTCTTGACCATCCGCATGTCTGTAATACTATCCCCTTTCGGGTGGAGTCTAAAAGTTGTATAATTCCAAAACCAGAAACTTTGATTCAAGGACCTTGGCGGATACGGCATTGCTAATGGTTAAGGCCGAGGACTCCACATTGGTGCACAGGCTTTGTCCATCAGTTATGAATCTGAGTGTGGGTCATAAGTCTATTGGCTTGGAGGAAATTCTCTTGCAGCAGGAGGTGTATAACCCTTATACCAACATGAAATTTCCTCCTTTCTAGGGTTTTTGAGCAAGTTTCTAGGTCAAATCCTTGACCGCGTCCTCTCTTGAACTTGTAATTTTTTTGCAAGCTTCCCTTCTCTGCCTCTAAGGCATGTAGCTTGGCCCGAAGCATAGTAACTTTCACTTTCTTAGAATCAACCTCCTATTGAAGGATATATTTCTCCCGATCAAGTAAACTATCCATAGCCTTGGATGGTTCTAGTTCAAACTCTAACCTCTTAGTCTCTTCTTGAGAAGTGGTAAGATCTTCTTGTGATGCTACCTCTTTTAACTCCATGTTGATTTTCTCCATTTCCTTGTTTTTGCCTTTTATTTCAATATGGAGGTGGGCTACAGTGTTCTATTTTTGTAGGAGGTTAGCCTCTGTTTTCTTCATCTTATTGCTGATTTTGAGTTAGTCATTGGTGACTATGACAATTTTCTCACTCATTAGTTCAATCTTATCTTGAGGTCGGAACTAAGTAAGGTCCACCGCAACAACATTGATGGAATAATCATCGGGTTGCATCTTCTTGGAAGGTTTAGAGAAATTGGAGGTCATCGAGAGATGGTTAGATTACTCTATTTATGGCCATATAATGAATGCATCTTCCTCGAGCTCCTGTTTCCATTTATTTCTTCTTCTACTTCTCCCTCCTTTTATCTCGGTTTGCCTTGGCCATCTCTTCTTGATTCAAAAACTTAGAGGGGGAAGAAACTATCCCACCTTCAAATGGGAATCCTAGGGACATGATGTATGGGATTTTGACTAGTTGCGGGGACTGATATGTTATGAGAGCCAAAGAAGGTCCCATCATAACTCTAAGAGAGAAAGTGGGAATGGTGGTTAGAAACAAAGGAAGAAGAGAAGAGATGGGAGGAGGAATATTATGGGTTGAAGAGACTGAAATGGGAGTTCCCTAGCTAGATAATTAAAAGGCATAAGATATGGATGAATAGGATGAGGTGAAGGGGTAGAGGAAGAAGAAACATCAACCAATTTCAACTTCTTCCTCAAAGGACTCTATGGGCTCGTGACTTCACCGGTGGTCATGGAGGGTGAGACTGATGGTTGAGTTGAGGTGAGATCTTGAACTAGTTCTAGCATAGCTTGTGTTACTGACTCCTCACCATGAGGTCCTAACACTATTTGAACCATGGGCGTGTAGCCCGAGGCATCCTGCTGAGGAATGGAGGAATGAGGCTATGGTGGTGTTTGTTGTTGAGAGGGGCCATGATCCTCCATAGTAATCCACATGAATTACTTATGGGGATCTCCACTTCCTTGTCATTGTGCATGTCACCCTCATGCTCAATGTCCAAAATTCTTCCCACTGCTCATCAGTGGGAACATCCTCGAAATTGAGGGTCATTTGTCCAATTTTTGCCTATATTTATAATATGCTTTGATTTTATTTGTGTTCCATTCCCTACTATGCATTACTTCCCTCAAGCCCTTGGTCTTGGTTATAGTGAGGTCGTACCTATACAAGACTGGATGAAATGACTCCCACGGTGGAATCAAGATGTCGTTTAGCTCGATATAAATGTCAAGAGTCTCTTCCTGGGGAGACCTCTTGTCCTCAAAAAATTACCTATACTCATTTTATCGGGAATCCAGGACTCTGTTTCAGGGAAAAGGTTTCTGCCATCCACCCATCTGGGTCATACCTCCAGATATCTTAGATGAATTCAAAGCCATAAGAAGCCACTTCTCCATGCGAGAGATGCTCCACCTTGTGTTTAATCATAGTAATTCCTCCCCTTCGCAAGGGGAGGTCAAACAAAGAATTTTTCATATGACTAGAGAAAAATTCTACATCAAGGAGCACTGATTTTTTGGTTACCTCCAAACACACCACTCGTGCCATGAGAATCCTTGGGAGCATGAAGGATTCATCTCAGAATCCATGCAATTGAATCATTAAATGCACCGCCCAAAGAAAAGTCACGGGAATTAAGGGTGTCTAACAAGATGGCTTGGAATGAATCATTCAATCTATTATTGACCCCTTCTAGATCAAATTCAGGTAGTGGAGGTGTAACAAAATAGTTAGAAAACTCATATGCATCCGAGGAGCGGGACAACACATGATTCCATGTGGATACTCGGATGAAATTTTTAGGGTCCACCTCCTCATCCTACAGATTTAGGGTCATGTATTAGGTAAGGAACTAGAAGTTCGATATAAGATGAGATGGAAAAAAAGGAGTACTCAAGGTAGAGCTAACATAGAACAGGAAAACTACTCACAAATAGAGTCCAAAATGACTTCAACAAATTCAAACCAATACATTTGTTCTTTCTTCATGGATCTCATCTAGAAACGGGCCGTAAATTTCCATTAGTGGACATTTTTGTCTTATTCCTAGTCAAAAATGAATTCCAACATGAAGCATGCATCCTAAGAATATTTCATGAGAATTTTTAATAGGATTAGGAATCTTGGGGTTTTAGAGCTTCTCAATTCTACTTGCAGTAATTGATATTAATGAATGAGGCCTTGTTGTAGTCTTGAGTTGAGACACTTTGGAGTTTGGCCATGTCATAGAAGTTGTCGATTGATCATAGGGTAGGGCCAACATATCCCTAATGGCATATGGCGTAATCAACACTTGTATACTCCTTCCTGTGATGATGTTGGTCTTAGGGTCTAAAAATATTGCACACATTTGTACAAGATATGAATATGGGTGCATTAGGGGCACCATGTATTATGTGAGAATTATGGTCCAAATTACGGAGCAAAAAGACTCAAGATATCCTAAATTTAGGATCCCGGCTTGAGAGGACTCTCACAAAGCCTTTAGTTTCTTATTGAGGAAAAGATCGAAGACCTCATCCATGAAATATATGATCATGGAGGGTTCACTAAATTATGTTCCCTTATCAGGGAATATCATCCTTGGGTCAAGAGAGTGACGTGATAAAGGTTTTCCTACATATGATTTTGGCTATGGTAAGGAGCCAAAAGCTGTCATGGCTATCTCAAAATTGAAGAAGGCTCTATTGTTTCTTAACTAGGGACTCAAGAACTTTGTAAACACAATCTTATCACTTTGAAATGAAGCTTTCATGACTCTAGAACCTATCTTAAATAGCCTCTTCGACTCATGTGAAGTAAATTCTCACGTATGCACCGATTCACATCATATAATGACAGTTTGGTTGTATGACCCTTAGCATCGAATTTCTCGTTTCCCAAGAGATTTTTCATTAATTCTTTAATCCTTTTCATTAATTATCCCAAAAAGACGTTGGATCATTTACTTTGGGGAAACATAGGAAGGTACACTTCCTCACAAAATTCAAAAAGGGGAAAAAGGGGTCTCCATAGGAGACAGGTTTCCAAAGACACTTATTCAAAGGGGCGACACCACGAAATGAAGCAAAAGACAAAAGGAGGGTAATTATAACATCTTAGACAAAATTACACTACAAAAGACTCAATGGAAAGGCTTAAGGTCAATCCCATTCATAGGAATCGCAAAGGGCTCACCTTCTATAGTATGGATCTCAAAGGAATTGTGTTACTTACATGGAGTTATAATGAGTGGGCTTGTCCAGAGGAGGTCCAATTTTCATGATTTCCGAGGCTTGGCGGATCTCATGTCCCACTTCAAAACTAAAGTGCCAACTCAGATTTCAGGCTATGAAGTCTTTTGGTTAAACCAAGTCTTGACAACCTGCTGATAGATCATCATGGATTCATGGGTTGCCTCCCATTTTTATTGAAATTCTATCAATTTTGTGAGTCTTACTTGCATAACTCCATGTCCCTTGATCTCAAATTTCTTTAACAATTTTAATGTTGGGAGATCCATAATGATAGGCATTACTATGATTTTACCATAGACCAATTCATATGGTGAGTCCTTCAGGATATGTTTAGGTGTGATCTGGTTAGTCCATAAGGTCATCTTAACATGCTAATACCCTGACCTCTTATGATCATCCCCCATTATTTCTATAAGTCTAATAAGATTCTTGTTGTCCTTCCAAACCGTTACCCTGTGGGTAGTAGTTGGAAGATATTTTTAGATAGATTTCATGCCTCATTATGAAATTTGACACTTTGGCACCTAGAAAATCCTTGGAATTATCTAATATGATTGTGCAGGGCTCCAAAGCATGTAGTTATATCTCAAAGGAGTTTCAAGATCACATTCTTTGTGGATTCCTTCAGCAGAACAAGTTTCATCCATTAGGTGAAGTAATCAGTGGCTGTGAGAATCCATTTGTGACCCATGCTTGAAACTAGATTAACCATTTCGATAAAATCTAGACCCCATTATGTGAATGGATCTTCAACTAGAATATGGTTAAGAGGTAATGCGGCATTCCTCTAGAAACTCATGTAGAATAGGAAAATTTTACAATTTATCACAATCGTATATCAATCTGCAAACAATTTGGGAAAAAAACATCCCACCTGTAGGACCTTTATGGCAGTGGTTTTGCCGAGAAGTGACCTCCCAAGCTTCCATGATGTAACTCATGTAAGAACCTTTCGGTCTCCTTATTTTCTAGGCATTTGAGAAAGATCCCATCAAAGTTCCTTTTGAAAAGGAGATTATCAATTATGATAAATTTGGATCCTTGTTATTGTAATATCTTCTCTTTTTAAGAGGAAGGTGACTTGGATACTCATCTGTCTACATGAAATGCATCTTATTTGATACCCAACTTTCATATTTTTTCTCTTGGATACGGAGCACCATATAATATTCTTCATTTGTTGAGGTCATTAGGTCTTGTGCAAGATATTAGCACAGACATCTTCCTCATACTAGCTTTGTGGGATTTATTTCAATATCATACTCTAATATCTTAGTGATCTAGTTATCCCTTTTATCAGTTATCTCACCTTCTGTGATGTATTCCTTGACACTGGAATGTGTGACCATAATTGTGATCTTGTTATTTGTAATTAGGTGTCTAAATTTCTATATAACTTCAACAATGATATAAGCATGTCTCTCAATAAAGTTCTATCATGTCTCATAACAATGTAGGGTTTTTAAAACAAAGAAAGTAGTTACTCATCTCCTTGTGTTTCCCCTTTCTATGTCGGCATAGATAGATGCTACACTATGCTCACTCCCATATACGTACATGATGAAATCCTTGGATAATTTTGGGTTGCATAACACCGGGAAGATGAAATTTCTATTTTGATCCCTTTGAAGTCTTAACAACCTTCAATGGGTCATTTGAAGTAAAGATTATTTTTAGCATCAATGTGATCGAGCGGATTATTACAAAAAAATATGAAATGAATATCTTTGTCAAATTTAATCTTTCCTAGGAAAGATTACACTACCTTCTTGTTAATAGGTAGAGACAATTCCAAAATGGCCCCAAATCTTTCTAGATCGATCGAGATTCTATCTTTTGAGATAATGTGTCCCAATATTTTTCCTTGCGGTACTCCAAAAACACTTCTTCAAATTCAAAGAGATTTTGAATTCTTGACACTTCTTGAATATAACTTCTAGGGCATTGAAATAATCCTCTACTATTTTGGTAAACACTGTGAGGTCATCCAAGTATTTAAGGATTACCTTGCTAATTAGCTCTCTAAATGCAACATCCATGACCCTTTGAAAATTTCACCCAACATTGGTGAGCCCGAATAACATCTTCACATATGTAAAGGTTCCCCACTTTGTTGTAAAGGTGGTTTTATGTTGGTCTTCCTCTGCAAGCCATATTTGATTGTAACCCAAAAACCATCAAGCAGAGAGAATCTTTCTTAACCCAATGCTTTTTTAGTATCTGTTCCATGGAAGGTAAGGGGTAGTGATCCTTAAGGGACACTTTATTCAGATCTCTGAAATCCACATAGAGTCTAATTTCACCATTTTTCTTCCTTACAGAACCAAATTGGAAACCCATGTGGAATGCTTGATTGGAAAGATTATTTTAGCCTCTAGGAGCTTCCTGAGCTCTTTGGCCATGAGAGATTCTATCTTTGGATTCACAGGTCTCTACTTCTAATACACAAGTTTTGTCCCTTCTTCTAAATCAATAGTATGTTGGATGATATCCTTATTATAACCATGTAGGTCATCATAAGTCCAAGATATTACCTTATCATACTTATGGCATAGAGCCACAAGTCTTTATATTTATTTCGAGTGAATAACTTCCCTGTAATTTCACAAACAGATGAAGCTTGTATATTTTATTATTAATGTGAAATCAATCTATATTACAATGGAGTACTAGAATTCTTATAGGAATTGTATAGCCAGGTATAGATAAATGGGATGTTCAGTAACACAAGGCAACAATAAATAATCTCATGCACATATAAATTGCTAATAGATGGTTTTGAACAAGTATAACGATCTAACAAATATAATAAAGACAAAAGACATGTACATGAATACTATTCCCAATTACAAATAATAATTGATTAATAACAACTTACCATTAATTAATAATAGACTAAGGTAAATGCATAATTAACCAAGGTCAACTAAATTTAACGTAACATTCCCCCTCTTAATTTTTCATTTCCTCAAAGGATGAGGAGAGGAACTCTCTAAAAAACTTGAACTTATCACGTGTAAGTGACTTCGTGAAAATATCTTCTCGTTTTCAGCTATTAGATAAAGCGAAGTTGTATATTGCGCTTTAAGACATGCTCATGTATGAAATGTACATGTACCTCAATGTGTTTGTTATTTTATGAAAAAATGGATTGCAAATAAGTTTGAGAACCCCATCATTATCATCATACATGGTGTTTGGTTTATCTGTGGTATTCCAAGTCCTTCGAGTATGTGATGTAGCCAAATCGCTTCATAAACAACTTCTCCTGGGTAAGTGCACCAAGTTGGTGCATAATTAAGTGGACATAAAAACCTAAAATTTGGGTACCGCACTCACACAATTGTTATTATAGGCTCGGTGATTTCCAAACCTAAAACCATGATCACGGTCCTCTGAGACAAAAAAAAACCCTGCGACTCCTCATTTTCCCTCATTTTTCCTTTCCAACTGTAATTTCTCCTAGACCTTTGGCACTCGTGCTTTGAATACCCCTAAAAATTACTCTTCAGACTTGTGGATCATGATAGTTTCAACCATGCCGCCAAGACAAAGAGGTAAGCCCTTGATTTTGATCAATTTGTTTGCATTTTAGGTTTTTTTGTGATTTTCATGGGTTTTTAAATTTTTGTTTATGTATACAATTTTTTTTGTTTTGTCAAGTTGCTCGGAAAGCTCGTAATCCTACAAACCATCAAAATATTCCTCAAAACCCTCCAAACAATCCTCAAAACCCTCCAAACATTCCTCAAAACCCTCCTCCAAACATAGATCTGCCTCCTATGGCTCCTTTTGTCCCCACAAAACCAACAGGAACACAAGTTGATATCGTTGGAAGAATCCGACAAAATAAAATTGTCATTGAGAACCTTATTCAAACTATAAGACAAAATCATGCCACAAATCTATCCCGCATGACTTTAGCCAACACATTGCAAACATTGATTGGTGAAGTTGACTCTACAACCAACCAAATAGATAGATGGAATACCTTTAGAGGTGATTGTAGGCAATGGTATGAAAATAAATTATCCCATGTGGTCGTAAAAGATTTTTTTAAAATACTAAATTTTTACATTATTTACCGACCCACAAACTAATTCCCCCATAGTTACTTGTAAATGGTTCCCAATCCATTGGTTCCACGATGATCAAATCAAGAACAATATTTGGGACCGATGGTGGATGGTTTTTGATTATCCACCATGCAACAACAATGAGGTTCCCCTCTATTTTTTGAAAAAATTATTTTGCGAGTTCATGCTTAATGAGGTCCCAATTTATTTTGACTTTTCTAATTTTTATGGATGAGGTGGTGGCTCTGCATGAGTAGACTTGGTGCACATGTAGGTCAACCAAGGATCCCCCATGCCCCAAAACCCCCACTTCCTTTAGTTATCCCTCCTACAGTGAAGGAGGTTGTGGAGATTGACACACTACATGCATTGAGGGAGCTCACTAACACTTTGACCTAGCATAGTGAGTAGATTACATCTAGTGATGTTGGTGGAGGTACAGTTCTAGCACACCACACCACTGTGGATCATGTGGTGCCGTATGCACTGTGGGTGAGACATCATTTGCTAGATCACATGATTTCTTTTCTCTAGATGAGATGATGGCGGATGTTTTTGGAACTGGTGCAAAGGATCTTGGTCTTTCACAGGTAAATGTCAAATAAATATTATATATATATATACAATAGTTTAATTCATGTTTGAGATTTTAATATATATGTATTTCATTGTACGTTATGTACATACATGTAAAAACTAATTTTTTAATTTTATTTTAAATAGCAAGAGCCGGTGAAGGAAACATCTAGTGTCGACATGCTAGCTACTATAGTTGGGCATGTTACAAACGTAAGTTTCAAGTTGTACTTAAATTTCAAATTTCATTTGATTGTACACTTTTATTATTATAATGTTTCACTTGTACATGTACATATTAATATATGTTTGTCTTTTATACACAAGAGCCTAGTGGGTCATCATTTTCTCTAGGAACTAAGGCTATTGGCATGCCTCATGTGAATTTTACATAAGTTAGTTTCTCTTTACACTTTTTTTCTAATTGTGGAAGTTCACGTGGATTATGCTTTGGCTCTATTATGTGGCAGTCATGTAGATTAATATTGATTTGTACATATTTTTGTATAGCTTATGACTGCTAGAGAGACTCCTCCATATATGCAAATTATGGAGGCTGCTGTAGATACTACCATAGCATCTGCAAATCCACTAACTGAGGTACAATTTTTCAAATTTGTTAAATTTATTTAGGAATTATTTCTTATTACTTAAATCTACAATATCAAATTTTGTACATGAAATATTTAATTTGAAATTTAATTATTTGTATGTAGCTTACCTCTCATGAGTCTATTGTTGTCCCTACCACGCATCAATGAAAAATTGATAGGGATCATGACATTGCAGTAATATTTCACATGCATTTTAACTAAATTCTAAGTTTCTAAATTTTGAATGTATTTTAAAAATCTGGGTGTTAAAAACTTGTTGTTTATGAATGTGCGGAGTTAGGTCAGGGCACGCTTAGAGATGCATAGGACCCACAGATGAAATCTGCAATGGCATCTCCCTCCACTACATCCCCAGGTCATGGACATGCTACTTCTAGCAGGGAAAAGAGAGGGAAGATGTTTCATGATTAGATTCATAGGATGTGGATGTACATATATATATATATATATGGGCCAGCTGGTCCTAGTTCATGATTCTTCATAGGACATTATATATATAGCCTTATGCGACCGCATGTGGTCCTATATGTATGACACACTTGGTTTGAGATGTACACATGTTATGAACTTATATTTTTAGAGATGTGCTTTCAAAGACACCGAGTTTGATACATTATATATTCATGTTTTGGTTTTCATAATGATATTACTTCTATGTTTGATTCGAATTAATTGCACATGATATCCTTTTATGTATGTATATTATATGTATATTAATTTTATATGTATGTTTGATTTAAAATTAAAACACGATGGTGCAACATATATGAATATAATGTTACTATGGTGTAACATTGCATGGCGAAATTGTTAAGAAATTAAGGGAAGCATGTGTATTCCTCCATCAACATGGGAAACTTATCATTTTCCTCTTAAGTCATGAAAAATATTTCATACCTTGAATCTTGAAATAAGATGTCTTCCCTTGGGTCATTTGGTTTTTGAACTATGTATTTAATTTTATTTATCAGAAGGATATTATTCATTTTACCATTGATGATTATGGTGGTGTATGAGCAATCCATCTTTATATCCCCACCAATATTGTGATAGAAACTTTGGCTCAACAATATACCATACGTAGCTAGCATGTCTTCCACAAGTATTTCCATCTTGATTTTCTTGTCAGGGAAGTCTATAAATTCTACTTGAGAATCTTTCACCTGGCCAAAAAGAGGTAATTATTTTGTTTTCATGTAGTAACAATGGCCAATAGCAGGGCTGAGAGTAATACCAATAGAGTTAGCAAATTTTATAAGCATGACATTGTCAGAGGCACCAGAGTCAATAATGTAATTATTCAATTTATAGGTCCATTAACCAACAAGGAAAGATAGAAAGGTTCTTATTTCCTAGAAGAGGAGGATTTTAAGGAAAGAAGGTTCTAGGAATGAGTGGTTCTAGGAGTGGGAAGTGATTCTTTAGTGTTGGTAGGATTCTTGGAACATGTATTTTTACTACTTCCTTTGATAAACTAGATGAGTTTATCAAAATGCTTGGGGTGTTTTTTTATGTACTCATATTCAGATATTTGAATTTTATCTTTCTTAAAATGGTCACTGATGTAAAAATATGAGGAAGTGGTAGGCACATTAGGAACTGTGGAATCCTTGACATGAGTAGGATTTTCATTCTTAGGAATAATTGAAATAGAAATCGATTTGACAAGAGGAGGTGCAAGAGACTTACTCAAAGAGGTAGATGGAGTCTTGGCTAAAGTAGTATTAGGATTCTTCTTGGATGACCCCATAGAATTAGGAAATGATGTTCCTATTTTTTTATTTTTTTCATTTCTATCGATTCACCATTTGATGATTAAAATGTTTTGCTTGGGAAGTAGAAGAAGAGGCTTATTTATTTTTTTATGAGTGGGTGAACACTAAACAAGAGTAATTATTCATATCATCTATCTAGATTATTTAGGATCTTTGTTGGGTGAGTATTCACAATAACCAATAATTGCATAACCATCTTCTTCTTCTCTTTCAATTTTTGATTCAACAATTTCTTGAAAAAGTTGTAATTGTTGAAAATTTTTAAAAAGTTGTTGAAAATGGAATGAATTTTTGAAGAGGAACTTGTTGTAAAGGAGAAGAATCTATAACTTTCTTCTTTTTCTTGTTCTTGTTATTTTCTTCTTTTTCTATTTCTGAGAAGAATCTACGACTTTTTCAACAATTACAAATTTTTCAACAATTACAATTTTTTCAACAATTATGACTCTGTGGCACCTAAGGATGTCTCGTTCAACCATACACCTCAGCGTAGGGACCCTTTGCAATAGCCTGTCTTAGTTTTTTCCTTCTCCAATTGGTGCTCTCGATGTCCTATTGTTTGCAAACACCCCAAATAGTGCGAGTTTGAGACAGTGTAAGGCTTTCAAATTATATATTTTACAAACAAGTGGGTCATGGCACTAAACCAATCGTAGCGACACATCCAAGTGGATAGGTGAATGCTAGAGGAGGCATCGTTTTTTGCATGACAACATCATTGCTTCGAGCTACTTTGTTCGGGTAGAGTCCCTTTGGAGCCCCGAGACCAAAAAAATTGTTCAACTTCGACAGTTACTACGTGCACTCGGTGGTAGCCGAGAACATCTTGTTTAATCCTACACCTCGGTTTAGGGACCCTCTCAATATCCTATCTTAGTTTTTCCTTCTCAATTCGGTCCCTTTTTGCCTATTGTTTGCAAACACACCAAATAGTGTAGTTTGAGACAGTGTAAGGATGTCAAATGGTATATTTTACAAATGGTGGGTCGTGGTACCAAACTGACTATGCTGACACATCTATGTGGCTAGGTGAATTCTAGAGGAGGGGTCATTTTGGTGTGTGATAGCGTTGTTGCTTTTGAGCTACCTCGTTCGGGCGGAGTCCCTTAAGAGCCTTCAGACCAAAAAATTGTTCAACTTCAACAGGTGACTACGTAAACTCCGTGACACCTAAGGATGTCTTGTTCAATTCTACACCTCAGCATAGGGACCATCTACAATATCCTATCTCAATTTTTTCCTTCTCCAATCAGTTCTCTCACTGCCCTATTGTTTGTAAATGCACCGAATAGTGTAGTTTGAGACAGTGTAAATTTGTCAAACAATATATTTTTGTAAGCAGTGGGTCATTGGACCAAACTGATTATGGTGACATGTCTAGGTGGCCAAGTGAACACCATATGAGGTGTCATTTTGGTGTGCGACAATGTCATTGCTTCCGTGCTACTTTGTTCGGGCATAGTCCCATAAGAGCCCTGAGACCAAAAAAATGTTCAACTTTGATGGGTGACTACGCAGACTCCGTGGCACCTAAGGATGTCTCGTTTGATCCTACACCTCAGCGTAGGGATCCTCTATAATATCCTATCTCTAGTTTTTTCCTTCTCCGATCGGTGCTATCATTTGCCCTATTGTTTGCAAACGCCCAAAATAGTGTAGTTTGAGACAAGTATAGGTTGTTAATGGTTTATTCTTCAAATGGTTGATCATGGAACCGAACTAACTATCTTTGACACATCTAGGTGGCTAGGTGAATGCTAGAGGAGGCATCATTTCTATGCATGAAAATGTCATTTCTTCTCGGGCTACCTTGTTCAAGTGGACTCCCTTAAGAGCCCTGAGACCAAAAAAATATTCAACTTCGACGGGTGACTACGCGCACTCTATGGCACCCAGATATGTCTCGTCTAATCCTACACCTTGGCATAGAGACCCTCTACAATATCCTATCTTTATTTTTTCCTTCTCAAATTGGTGCTCTCACTGACCTATTGTTTACAAATGTGTGAAATAGTGCAGTTTGAGCCGGTGTAAAGGCTGTCAAATGGTATAATTTACAAGCAGTGGGTCATGGTACCAAACTGACTATGCCGACACTTTCAAGTGGCTAGGTGTATACTAGAGGAGTTTGTTTTGGTGTGTAACAATTTCATTGCTTCCGGGCTACCTCGTTCAGGCGTAGTCCCTTAAGATCCCTGAGACTAAAAAATGGTTCAACTTTGATAGATGACTACGGACACTTCGTTCCACCTACAGATGTCTTGTTGGATCCACACCTTGACACAGGGACCCTCTGTAATAGCCTATCTCTTTTTTTCCTTCTCCAATCGGTGCTCTCGCTGCCCTATTGTTTGCAAATGTGCCACATAGTGCATTTTGAGCCAATATAAGGTTATCAAATGGTATATTTTGTAAACGGTGGGTTATGGCACCAAACCAACTACGCTGACACATCTGGGTGGCTATTTGAATGCTAGAGGAGGTGTCTTTTTGGTGCATAACAATGTCATTGCTTCTAGGTTACCTCGTTTGGGCACGATCTTTTAAGAGCCACGAGACCAAAAAAATTATTCAACTTCAACGGGTGACTATGTGCACTCCATGGCAGCTAGATATGTCTCGTCTTATCCTACACCTTAACATAGGGACCCTCTACAATATCCCATCTCATTTTTTTCCTTCTCCAATCGGTGCTCTTGCTGCCCTATTATTTACAAATGTGTGGAATAGTGCAGCAGAACCGATGTAAAGGTCATCAAACGGTATATTTTGCAAATGGTGGGTCATGGTACCAAACAAACTACATCAACATGTCCAAGTGACTAGTTTAACACTATACGAGGTGTCATTTTGGTGCGCGATAATGTCATTGCTTCAGGCTACCTCATTTGATCATAGTCCCTTAAGAGAACCGAGACCAAAGAATCATTCAACTTTGATGGGTGGCTACACGTACTCTCTGGCACCTAGAGATGTCTAATCTAATCCTACACCTTGGCATATAGACCCTCTATAATAGTTTGTCTTAGTTTTTTCCTTCTCGAATTGGTGCTCTCGCTGCCCTATTGTTTACAAACGTGTGAAATAGTGTAGTTTGAGCCAGTGTATGGCTGTAAAATGCTATATTTTGCAAATGGTGGGTCATGGCACCAAACCAACTACACCGACACATCCGGGTGGCTAGTTGAACACTAAAGGAGGTGTTGTTTTTGTCTACGACAACATCGTTACTTCCGAGCTACCTCGTTTTGGAATAGTCCCATAAGAGTCATGAGACCATAAAATCATTCAACTTTGATGGGTGGCTACATGAACTCCGTGGCAACTAGAGACATCTTATCTAATCCTACACCTCAGTGTAGGACCCTATATAATAGCCTATCTCAGTTTTTTCCTTCTCCAATCAGTTCTCTCACCGCCCTATTATTTGCAAACAAGCGGAATAGTGCAATTTGAGCCAATGTAAAAGGTGTCAAACAATATATTTTACAAATGTTGGGTCATGGCACCAAGCTGACTATGCACATGCATAGGGATGGTCTTGTAAACACTTGGGGAGTCATTGTTTTGGTTCTCTAAGCTCCAAGTCCTTCTGGGCTACCTCCTTCAGAGCCAAGAACCCCCTCCACAGTACATAAATCATTGTTAATTACTTCTCTTTTCTTGTAAAACAATAAAATATTCGTGAGCTTCAAAATTT
This sequence comes from Taxus wallichiana var. yunnanensis, assembly GCA_018340775.1. Taxonomy (NCBI): domain Eukaryota; kingdom Viridiplantae; phylum Streptophyta; class Pinopsida; order Cupressales; family Taxaceae; genus Taxus; species Taxus wallichiana. The sequence continues at coordinate 226,670,821 of CM031242.1, forward strand.
ATAATTTTCTACTAATAGTGCTAACCATATGAAGGTGGAAGTTTTTTTGGCACCACTAACCTACACATGAAAGTGTTAGTAAAAAAATTAAGTGTTAAATCAAAACCATACTAGATATATACAAAATACACAAATTTAATAAAATATATGAACTTAAATTTATCTAACAAATGTATATATACCAAAGAAATTGTATCAAATAAATTATATATACTCAGACATGAGCATTGTAAATTCATTCCAATGAACCATCAGGATCAGATCTACTCTAAATAGCAGACAGGATTGCTTCATGATCTGACTCTCGAACCTTGCAAAGAATCTTGTTATTAGGCCTTCCTCGATATCTATAAAGCTGAATATTTGTCGCTAGAACTAGATGTGAATATAAGAGTATTTTTATGTGTGTCTTAAAGTCTTCAAACACCTAAACAAAGGATTTTTTTAATGGATATCGTCGAAGTCAAGTTCCAAAAGTAACTACCACTGACTGTAGGATACTCAATATCTTTTCCATCTATAACAGGAGAATTCAACACTCTTTCTTTCCTCAATGCAACAACATAATAACTAATATATTCCTTCTTCATTTTCTTCTGTCATAATAACTTTGTAAACACATGTCCTACAAAAAAAGGTTTCAACTCAAATTTAAATTATACATATTAAAATTTCAATGGACATAACTCAATACAAAAATTGTAAATAACCATAAATACCTTGTTGCACAAAAATAGAAATTTCATCAAAGTCCTTGGATGTTGCAACTTCATCTATCGAAAAAAGTCAAAAATGCTTTTGGAGGTTGATAACTAGGAAGCGGAGTTAGAGGCCTACAAATCCATCCATTCACCCATTCTTGTGAATCACACTCAGCAATGACAAATTCGATACAAGATGCACAAAAAATTTCCACTTTCTTGTCCATGTGGCCCATGAAGTAGCGTCTGAGCTACAAAATGAGTGCATATCACTAGACCTAGTGAGTGTCATACAATCATCATAGTTATCATTTTGTTGTTCCTCTATCAACCAAAAATATCTATGAACCGTGGAATTTTCTTGAGAACCTGGTGTGTTTTCAATAAACCATTCCAATATGCTCTTTTCATCTTTCAATTTAGCACCATATTTATACTTCAACTCTTCTCTTGCAAGATCTCTTTTCACACATGCCCCTGCACCATCATGCTCTCCTTTTTCATGTACAACCTCAGTGAAACTCCAAATATGTTACACACCCATCTTGACATGCATCCTGCTCATCTAATAAAAAATTTGTGCATTCTTAAATTGAGATGTGTAATTATCTGACCATATATAATGTTGTTTGAAGTGGATGTCCCTATCAGACAAGTTTCCATAAAATAACTAGAAACACCCTTGCACAAATTCAGTAGAATGAGTACGATCATCACTGATATAAAAGTGGTACTCTCTTAAAAAAATTTGATCATTCTCTATATTATCAGGAGAATGTATAAATGTTATATGCATAAAAATGAAAACTTGTACTGAGTTGTAATATTATGATTGAACCTCCATTTGTGGTTGCAATGTGTAATTATCTACAAAATCAACCACTGAAACAATAGTACCAATAGGAAATGTGTCTTTACATATCTTGAACTATTCATCCAACCATCGAGCTCTGTGTGTATGCCTAGCATACTCATAAACAATTTCATCCTTAAATTTTCTCATAAATTGAAAAACAAGCATATGTTCTATAACTAGCTCACACCGTTTAGAATCTTTTCCATCTTTCAACTAGTATGCAACTGATTTATATTTATCAAACTCAACTAAATTATTTCCTATTGCACCTTCAATTTTCTCATGGATGTAACTTTCCAATTTAGGTAATCCACCACATGTACCAAAACTTTCACCTAAATAATCGACTATAAAATAATTGTCAACTTATTTTTCACAAAATATCATAGGAATGAAATCCTAGAAGATATTGGTAGAACTTGAACACCACATTCGATAACATAGTTTCGAATGAAAATAGAACGAATACATAAAAATTTAGCATAATGCATAGGAAATTCAACATATTTCCTACAACAACAAGTGGTGCGAGCGTGGTTGATTTTCACATAGAATGGTTTTAACATTTAAAAAAATGTTGACTAATTTTAATTTCCGGATGCTCTTGTTCATTCATTAGAGTTTTTCAATTAACTTGCAACATTCAACTTGTTTGCATAATCAAATTTTGTTTTTTATTAATTCACTTACAACACTAGTAGTAAGTACATGATGCACAATATTACTATCCCTAGTGTATCTCTTGACACCAACAATGTGATATGCACCATGAAGGTTTTCAATAATTGTAGAGGTTTGACCATGTATATTAGATGTTATCAGTCCTCTAAGGTGTTTAATGTAGGTCCCATTATATTCAATTTCATCAAACTAACCAAAAATTGATATCTTTGGGAATCATTTAAAATTTCAAAATGATTATCCTAAATTTAGTGGATTTTCTTCTAATTTTCCGTTCAGAAATTTTGTCACACATTGGTTTCAAATTGTTTTCATCAATTTCAAAAAAATAATTAGGTTTCTTATGGAAAATCCTAAGAGGTGTTTTTGTCAAATTTTGTGTCTATAATTTCAACCTGAATTTCTTTATTCACATTTTCATTGTCTCCTTCAATTTCAACATTTGCTACATCATGAGTATTTAATTCTTCTTCAACATTGATAAGCAAAAACATTTTCATCACGAGTATTTGATTTAACTTCAACATTCATAGTAGAAACATTACCTAGTTCCTCATTGCTTCCAATAGTAGGGGTTGAAGATGAACCTCTTCTTGATTCACGAATATTCCGCATTCACTCAGCATTTTGAAATCCGTTTACCTCTAATTCGTTTGGTGTTTTTTTACTTAATGACTTCCTTATTTTTCTTTGTTTCTTGTCTCCTAAGATGTTTTTCTTCTGGTGATAAGAAAAAAGTGTAGAAAATGATAGAATTTTCAGTAATTCATACAGTAAAGTCAAACAGTAAAAATCACATGGTAATTAGAACATTGGGATGCATGTAAATATGATTTATGAACCGTAATTGTGCTTTATAAACCACACTCACAGTTTATAAAGCACGATCGTGGTTCTTGTTTAAAAACCCATGATCGTGGTTTGTAAACCACGATCGCGGTTCTATCTGTATCATCAAATCCAACCCTAAGGCTCAAGAAATCTTTGTTTTTCCCCAACCAAAGCTATGGAAGGTCATTATGAAGTGTAAAGGGTCAAAAAACTTCAAATTTTCTCTTCCACATACTTGAACCATGCTGAAAAACTGAAAATATTTCATAAAAATGGTGTCATCGCGTAGGGGAGACTATTAGCTTCGTAGAAATATTGATTTTAAAGTGAATAGAATACGATAAATATCATTTTATAATTTTTACTAATAATAAGTATTTAAGACATTTGTTCTGCGAATTTTCATGTCTACATTTAAGACTGCAACTTTTGTTTCTCTTATCAAAAAGTGATAAAACTTATACCATCCCAAGCATGGAGAAATTCTATACACGTTAAAAAAATATTTTATTTTGATATTTTTTGATATAGTTATGTCGGGAAAATGGAAAGCACTCTATTTTATAGATCTTTTGAGACCACTTTCTGAAAAAAATCATTAAAAAAATATTGCTAAAAAAATACAAAATAAAATCTATCCCAAGATAGAAAATGGCATCTAACTTTTCACCAAAGGAAAAAAATATAACAAGATTTGGTCATCCAAATCGCAGGAAAATAGACTACAATCTTATAGGTTTTTTCAAAAACAAAAACCAAGTCATATAATTTTAAGTGTTTAATATAGCTAAACTTGTCCGTTTTTAAAAAAATAGTATTTTAGAAACTAGATTTTGGATGCTATGATTCATATTTATATAATTTTTTCTAATTTTGAGTGCGCATATTTCTAATAATCCCTACAAGTTGAGATTTTGCTGTTTTTTACAATATGATGCCCACTTATGACCCCTTTTTGTCCACCAACTCGTGCACTTACCCTCTTGTAGAATGATACTTGGCTTCATGGAAGAACGAGAAAAAAGTGTTGTTTCTCGCTTCCCCATGATATTGGTCAAGATCCCATAAATAACACAAACCCCGAAGTGGATTTTTGTCATCAATATTTTGTGCCTCGAATGAATCTGAATATCCACGAAAATAAGAAGTTATCATTATTCTTATATTCTAGACCAAGATCCACCTGATCCTTTGAGATATCTTAAGATGCACCATGCTGATTTGCAATGACAAACTTTGGGTTCCTACATGAACCTGGATAGATATCTCACTACAAATCTGATATCTATTCTAGTGTAGGTTAGGTAAATGAGACTCCCAATCAACAAACCGATAGAGTGTGGAATTTACCTCAAGAGATGGATCTAAATGAGATAACTATACTCTATTCTCCATAGGTGTAGTAATTATTGTGCAATCCATCATCCTAAATTTCTCAAGCCTTATCTTGGTATATTTCATCTAAGAAAAAAATATGTGATTATCTTTCTTCCATACTTCTAATCTAAGACAATAGTGCATTAGTCCGAGATCTGTCATGTCGAATGACCGATTAAGATATTTCTTCGTTGTATCAATCATTCTCATTGAACTACAAGTGATGACTAGATCATTGACATATACAACAACAATCACAATCTCCCCCTTTCTTTTTGAGGTAAATATTGGGATCATATGTATTTCTAAAAATCCATGTTGTATGAGATGCTCATCAATTTTTATGTATCAAGCCTGGAGTGCCTATTTGAGGCCATACAGAGATTTCCTAAGTATGCATACGTTTGCTTCTTGACCAAGTACAACATATCCCTCAGGTTGATTCCTATATAATTCTTCTTGTAAATATTCATTTAGAAAGGAAATTTTTACCTCCATCTAATGGAATTTCCAACCAAACTGCATCTGATTAGAGAAAATATCATCTTGATCATTCTGATCTTAGCTGTGGGAGAAAATGTCTCCTCATAGTCATTGCCTTATTTTTTTACATATCCCTTCTCTACTTGGTCTCTCTTTGTACTTTTCCAATGTCTCATCTACTTTGTACTTTGTTTTGAATATCTATCTACATCCAATGGGTTTCTTTCCTAGTGGAATATCAACAAGATGTCAAGTGTTGTTTTTCATTATAGAATAATATTCAGATTCCATGGAATCTTTCCAAGATTTTGACTATAGGACTTCCTGGACTATAGAGGGATCATCAGATTTAATAAATCTACTCATCAAAGTAAAGTTGACTTCTTCTCTTGCTTTTTGGGAGTCCGTGGTCCAAGGGTGGATGTATTTGGTAGAGCATCCATTCTTTCATCTCATAACATGCTAGTATACCAATTGGGCATACACTTGAACTATTCCCATGGGTTGTGGTTATATCTAATCATAGTCATCATCCCCATCATCACTTTCATAATCTATGGGAACATCAACTTTAGCTTTTACAATTGGTTAAAAATCTACATCAGGTGAGTCGGAGTTAGAGACGTTGCTTCCTTCTTCTCAAAGAACTCAACATCTCTACTAGTGTAGACTTTCTGGTCTTTAGATCCATCAATCTGTACCCAAGAGTCTCTTCATTATACCCAATGAAGATGATTTTTTATGATTTCATATCCAATTTATTTCTATTCTACTTGGGTATGTGCATACTTTATTTACACCCAAATACTCTAAGGTGTGCAACAAATGGTTTCCGCTTTGACCATGCTTCATGTGGTGTTACTCTGTCAAGAGAAACTATGGGAAATCTATTCAATAAATACATTATTGTCTTTTTGCTTCTTCCCAAAATGTCTTTGCAAGTCAGAGTGATCAATCATTCATCACACCATTTCCATGATAGTACGATTTTTCTCTCAACAACACCATTTTTTGTGGTGTGTGTGGAGGAGGCATTTGTTGATCAATCCTGTGAGCTTGTAGGTAGTATTTGAACTCATTACTAGTAAATTACGCCTCTTGATCCGAGAGGAGATTTCTAATGTGATGACCAATTTCATTCTCAACAACTACTCTAAACTTTTTAAAGGTTTCAAAAGCTTCACTTTTCTTGTGAAGACAAAAAATTCATATTTTACTTGAATAGTCATCAAAATAAAGCATGAAATCTTTGAAATCCGAGAATGACTCGGTTGCATTGGACTGAAAATATTGGTATGAACCAGTCAAGCTTGCCATGAGCTTGAAAATTACTCTTATGGAATGAAGCTCTATGTTGTTTTCCTTCTAAGTAGTGAGAACACTTGTTTGTATCCTTCTAAAGAGATGGTAACCCATGTACCATATTACACCAAAAAAGTGTCTTGAGATACTTGAAACTAACATGACCAAGTCTTTGATGCCACAACTATGCAAAGGTATATTTCTTAGCCACAAATTCCAGATCCTCTCTGTGGAAAAAATCTTGTTGGAACATGCATCCCACATTGGAGGATTTTGTAACTATTTTTGAGCCTCATGATTTGTCTCAAATCAAACATGGTTTCTTTCGAATGACTATCAAACTCAATTTTGAAGTTTTGATCTAGGATTTAACTGACTGATAATAGATTTTTAGTCAACAAAGTGACATATAAGACATCTGATAGTCTACAGTTACGTGCACCAAGGGGTAGAGAAATGTTTCTAATCCATTGAACTATATAAGAAGAATAATCACCTAACGAAACATGGTTTTTGAAGGCGTGTACCTATTTGAAGTAAACTTGATCTACGTGGTTGGTCATGTGTTGAGTGGCTCCCAAATCAACATACCAGACATCACTAGATGATGTGGATGGTTCAGTTAATTGAGCAGTGTACAAGTAGTCTTCATTATCTCATCGTATTATTGTTGCTCATCAATATTTCCTTACTGATATGGTTTCATTTTCCAGTTACCCTTTTTTTTGCCCTTGATTGTAGTTAGAATGTCCCTTGTGAGATTGTTATTATGGATGTCAAGTGTTTCTTGATGAACCTTTCTTGTAAGTATTATACCAATAATCTTTTAAGTCATGTCCTCTTTTACAAATTGGACATTTCTTCTTCTGTTGATTTTCCCTTGATGTTGATGCTGATTTTGGGAATTTTGATAGGAATTAGGTTTTCCTTTACCTTTTCCTTTCCATTTTTGATGTGAAGAAAGTGCTTTCTCCTCTTCATCATCCTTATTATGCATAGCTTCCTCTTGTTGTAGTAGGTTTACTAGTTTGTCAAAACTAACTGTCATATCTAACAAGTTTAGTGTTGTTACAAAAATGTGGTAAGAAGAAGGGAGAGATCTCAGAACAATGGGAATGAGAGCTTCATCTATGACCGCTTCTCCCAGGGCTAGAAGTGAAGCCCTCAAATCGTAACTCTTCTCAAGAAAGATTCAATTTTTTCATTTTTCTTGAACTTTAGTGTATGTAACTGACTCTACAAATTCAATATGACATTCTTGTTTTTGGCCTTGTATACTGTGATCAACTTATCCCATGCTTATTTGGTTGTTTTGGCATCTTGAATGTGGGGTTGTACATCATCAGACACTCCAAACAAGATGATGAGTTTGGCCTTCTGATCTACTTTATCAAATTGTCGTTGTTGTGTTGTATCAGTAGTTGATCTAGTCATAGTACCATTCACAAATGAATAGATCTCTTCAAATTCTATTCATGTCTTGATTTTAGTCTTCCATGTAGCATAGTTATTTCCTCTAATTACTTTTCAATTTGGAAGAAAAAATTTGGGGGCATTGGTGCCCATTTTGTAGAAATCACTAACGGGGTTAAGATCTTATCACTCCAAGTACAAGGTCTCCCAATATATATACCATCGGTTTGATATCCGAACCCTTTTATATATATGCCCTTCCAATATACCGGAAGTACATGAAAGAAGCTCACCATTTCCATATACCTAGTGGTATGTGAAAGAGGTGTTAATGTACGTGAAAGAATTAGATACGTGGTACCAAGACAATACTAAAAGGGGTCGTGTGATTATTAACACCGACTCAAAGAAATATCCTCATATGCACACATAACTTCATTATATACTCGATAATTTCTCAATCTGGATTTATTTCATGTGATCATTCACGAGACGGATGGGAAGGCTTATAGTGTGTGCCTTTGTATCCTTATTACTCCCCATCAATTTAAAGGGTTGATGCCTAGACAACATTGTTGCAGCTATATTAGGTGTTAAGTGTAGTAGTAGTTGTGACGAATTTACCTGTAAGTTCTTCATAGAGGAACTGTATATACTAAATTATGTGAATGAGATCTAGGATCTTGTGAGTTTATGTGAACCAATTTTTATTATTTTTTAGTACAATATTCTACCAGTTTCTGAGCAGTTACAAAGTTTACGGTTGACTATGGAAACCTAAAAATTAGTACAATATACTAAAGTATACAAATTACATTCAAAAATTTAGAAAAATTGAATGACAGGAAAAAACATTTTTATTTTTTGGGCCCTGGTGGCCTCCAGAGCCCAAAACAACCCTCTATGCAACAAATTGCAAAAAAATGTAATTTTTTTAGTGTACCTCCTTTAGCAAATGTTGCTTGGAATGAAGAAATAGGCCTAATAGGAGAAAAACAAATTTTCCTATATTAGGTTTTTTTGGCTAAAATTTTAGGTACTATTCGAAATGACTAAGTTATTTAGTCAAGGTTTTTCCACTAAATGTTTAGCCAAAGTTGGTTGTTTCACTAGTTTTTCAACCAAGTTCCAATTGATTTAAAAAAAGAGTTTGGGTTGGGGGTCATACCCCAAAATTTCCTTCCCAAAGTCATTCCCTCTAACCACCTTGGCACATAGTGTGCTTGTGTAATAAAACAAAGGAAAATGACTTTGTATTAAAAGAGCATGGACTAACCTTTTTTTAAATGATGTGGCACATTTGGAGGGAGAATCCATGTGGCCTATGTGCTTGGAAGTTGATTTAGGGTTTTGTGTTGAATGTAGATCTGTTGCTTTTACTTTGTTTATTGTTGATTTGATCAGCCAATTTTTTTATTTGTTTGACCTCTTTTTTTTCTTGTGTAGGTCTACGTGGAGATATTGATGACTTTGGATGTTTCCAAATACAATACTTTATATTATTTGTTTCTTGTGCGGGGTCATGATTGGAGACCATGGCTATCAAGGGAATGACACATCCAAGGTGTGGACATCTATGTTATTTGTGTGTGCTTGCAAGGGATGTCTATGAGGAGCTCCGTAACTATAGTTGGAATGAAAACGAACTGATATTAATAATGATCCATCTCAATCTTTGATGCAACACAACCCATGCATAATAATCCCTTGACTTGGCTCACTTTGGATGAATATATTTGACTCACCTTTGAATAGAGATCAATGGAATGCCTTAGAAACAACTCTTTTTTATATATATGCTGATGCGGTTGTAATAAGGCTCGAATATGATATGTCCTTACATGCACGGGTTAGAGGATTAGTCCACAATGTAGAACACCACACCCAAGAGCTCGCTTGCAACTCGGCTCGGTTTGTAACCAATGTAACTTACTATTCTTCAACTTTGAGACAATCCTCTAAACTTAGCAAACTGCTAATATTAGCTAAAGATAATATTGTCACCAATTTTAGTGACAAAACCCCTAATGGGGAAAACAAATCTAGGGAGTAAACTTTTCTTGGTGCGAGGCACCAAGGCAAAAAAAAAAATTCCTTAAAAAGACTTGGAGAATGGCAGATTGTTGTGGGGATACAGGTGTTCCGGAAGTTTTGGAGGCAACACAAGCTTTCTGGAGTGCAAAATCTTCTCCATAACATTTTTATTCCTCTCTCCAACCTTCTTTACTTCATAGGTCGAAATTTTTTCTCTAGTATCAAATGTAATTTCACAAACAGGGATGGAAGCCTGTATAGTTTTATTAATGTGAAATCAATCTAAATTAAAATGTAGTACTACAATTCTTATAGGAATTGTATAGCAGTAAATACAAACAAGATGGTACAACAATGCAACAATAAATAATCTCGTGTACATATAAATTGTAAATATATGGTTTTAACAGAATAACCATATAACAAATATAATAAATACAAAATACATGTAAGGGAATACTATGCCCAATTATAACTAATAAATGATTAATAACAACTTACCATTAATTAATAATTAACTAAGGTAAATGCATAATTAACCAAGGTAGACTAAATTTTACCTAACATTTCCAACCTTTAGATTTTTCCCATTGGCTACATCTATCTTTGCATAGTATTCCTTGACCACTAAAATCTTCCTTCTATCTATATTAGTATAATCAGAATCAAAAAGAATTTCCAGCGTTATCAATCCCTTTAGAAGCTTGTCCATTTTGAGTTGGATGACTTGATCTCTGTATGCTTCTTAAATTTTGGGTTGGAGTTGGTGTGTAAATTTTTCATATTTCTATAAGAAGAGAAATATCTATTGGTTTCTTTTGAAGACCTACTAATGATCCACATTATCAGGTATAGATAGGCGGATGATTAGTTTCACAGTGTTCTTGTTTTCTAGCAGATCCTTGGTTGGGTTGAATTGCAAACCGATCTGAGGCATTCTATCCTCTTCTATGTTTTGGTCTTGAGGGATAACCTTAATGTTAAAGGCCTCAAATTATTCAATAAGATCCCATACCCTATGACGATAGGACCTCATCCTTGGATTTTTTGTTGCGAAGTGCTTCTAACTTGTGTCACTACTAATTCAGAGTCCCCAAAGACTCTCAATTGTTGTATGCCCTCTTTTTGCACCAATGTCAAACCATGGACTAAAGCCTCATATTCTACTTCGTTTCTAGTGCAAGTGAATTGAAAGTGAAACACCTAGAGTATCTTCCTTCCACTTGGTGAAGATAGACATATTCTGACTCTCGAGTCATTCCTACTTATGGATCCATAGAAATGTAGAGTCCTCATTTGAAAATCCTTTGTAATATTCTTTTCTTTTTTATATTTTCCCTCATAATATTTGGAATGTTGGGATTCTCATCAAAGATCACATAAGTACCTAACCGGTGGAGTAAAATTTGTTCAAAGGGGTCTCTAGGTGACAGGTCAACCAAATAGTTTGTTTTGATGGTCGCCTTAATCTATATATGACTCATCTTCTTAGGTGATCATGGCATTTAAGGCTTCAAAACCTAATGCTAATTGATATATTATATGTTCCTCGGTGAGGGTTCTGATAGCACCTTAATTTTGGATCCATACTTAGTCCGCAAGATCATATGAGACCAATCAAGGGACATGTAACCTAAAAATTTAGCCACTGAAATCACGGGAGAGAAAAAGTCCAAAGATTTGTGGAACATAAATAGTCATTATATCCTATGAAACAAGTAATGTTTGAGTAGGAATAGAGTTGTAATGGGAGACTTCTAATAACAAAAATTATTTGAACTGATTTTCCATCTAGCTATAAGAATCTTCTTCTAAGGGGCTCATATTTGATTCCTAAGGAATCTGCTATTGCTTTAGGGATAACTATAGTGCTTGCACTGAGAGTCAATCATGGAGTTATGTAAAAATTTCTTACCAATTATAAGAGTCATAAAGAAGGGTTGGGGTCTTGGTTTACTTGCCTGTTCTTTCTAGTTCATCAACATTGACTCCATTTGAGATTGAATTATTTTGAGTTACTTTGTCCCCTTCCTAGTCATAGTCTAGCTGCCATTAGATTTCAATGATTATTGAAGCAACTCATTTTTCTCTAGAATGTCCAAGATATCCCATAAGGATACATTGGCTAGTGCCCTTTAATTTTCTCTACTACATTCATTGGCCCGAGTAGTTGTACTTTGGAGACTTGTTGTTATTTCACCCTCTTAACCACTCGGTGAAAGGTACCTTGATTTAGAGTGTATGCTTTGGAGTATCTTGTCTAGCTATGATTGAGGGGAGGTGAAAATCAGAGATTCTTTCCTTTCTTCATTTTTTTTTGTAGGATCAAGGATGTGGATTCTATCATCTACATCTTAGAGTGAGTGTTGTAATCTAACCTGTGCAGATTCTTAGAAGTGGATGTGTCATTTGTGAATACAAATTATTCTCCTTCGATCCAAGATAAAAGTGAATGTTCCATGCATAATCTTTTCCTCTTATTCTAGGGACATTCCATACATTTGAGGAACTAAGGCTACGTTTTGAATTCTGGGGGATTGGTAAGGTCTGCAAGCATTGACCTCATAGCCTTCCATCACTCTTTTTGTACTACCTTTTTCTATAGATTCCCTTAGGGGAAATATCTTGGTATATGAGGGGTATTGCAAGGAAAAAACCAAGCATTAGGATATTCGACAAATTATTTTTTTCTAGAATCATCTCTCTCCCATTATTAGGTGGGAGCATCGGAGTGGTTTTGGTATTGGGACAATTTGGTTAGATGGTTGTGCCAAAGGTGGTCTCTGGGCATTTTTATATTACAGAGGATAAGCGGGCCTACTCCCTTAGTGGCCTTGATAATTCTATCTTGGGTACACACTTTGACTCCTCTTAAGATTAACTATCTCATTAGAGAAACTCCTAAGGATATTTTTTACTTCCTCCATCTCTACAGAAGATGAGGATTTTATAGTAGGGGCGGTGGCTCCTTGAGAGGATGGGTGACTATATATGGACATAGAACTTGAGGTTTATGCCCGAGGAAGGGGGCTATCTTGAGATATAATGGCAAGGGGGTCTTGGGGAATTTTACCAACATCTATCAATTTATTCTCATCTTGGAATACAATATCATATGCTTGTGGTAAGGATTCTCCTCCTAATTACTGAATCATGATGAAGATATCTAAGTTTAGAGACTTTATATAAAATACAATATCCATACTTGCGGGATGCCTAGCTAGGGTTGGAATCATTTTCCATGTCTTATAGAATCTAGTATTAAAATCATTCATAGGCTCTTGGAACTTTCTTGATAGTGATAAGTTATTGTAGAAGTGAAGATATATCTCCCTTCACTAAGTCTTATGAAAAATACATTTCCTAATTGATCTCAAATATCGATAGATTTAGGAGTCAAGGATCTGTACCAGTCAAGATATTTTCCCTTAAATGAGGCAGCTAGTAACCTTAAGGCAACATATTTCTCCGTGATGTAATGTATTGTGCATATCTCTACAACATATTGAAGATGTTCCTCTGGGGTTTTAAAGTATTCACCACTAAATTTAGGTAGTTCCTTCATTGCATTTGTTGGGATGGGATTCCATATTGTCGCATGTACTTAGAAGATGATCGAAATTCCTTGATTCTATGAGATGAAGCTGTCTCGAGGAGGAGGCAAAGTTGATGAGCCATTATGATAGACCTAAGAAATCTAGTGGATTATAAGAAGGGCCTACCAGGTGGAGGTGTTAAAAGAGTTTAGTTTAGAGGAGATAGAGATATTTGAATCTTTCTACCTCTTTAATTCTCCCAGGGGATGATTACTGGGTATTCAAATGCACCTTCTTTTTTTTCTTGACCTTGTTTGAATCCTTCTCATGAACTAGAGAGGATTAAACCACCAATACTTGCTGAAAATAATAGATATTTGGAATAGAGTCACCAGATGTGTAGTTTTGAGCCTCCAAAGGCTAGAAATTGCTATGTCACACACCAAACCTAGAAATATTTGAAGTTTAAGCTTTCAATGCTTGTCCCACTGGGCATGCCAGAAAACTATTCATGATTATATTTGTAGGTGAATTTCCAAATTTTTGGGAATTCATAGATATGTGGGACTTGGCCCTCGTGATAAGCTCAAAGTTTTGTAGAAGTTGGATCTTCTCTGATTTGGGTTGAGATAAGGGTTAGAGAGAAAAAGAAACAATATATAAATCTTATCTAAGGTGATGTACGAACTTTACTAAGAATCATAGAGATAGATATTGAAATAACTACTAGTTTAGTTGAAGATAATTAAGCATGATCAACTATTCTATAGATATTTCAAATCATAAAATGTAAGATGAAACTATGTACAAAATAAAATAGATTCATGTAAAAGATCTACGAGAATGCAACACAATAGATATTTAAACATTCATCAAGAATTGAAATAAGAAAAAATAGGAAGAAACAAAGGACACAGAATATTTCAAACTTCTCAATACACAAAAAAAAAAATATTATTAATATAGAAAATAGTACATAAGGCCAAAATGACATAGATTAGAATACTTATTTACAATAAAACCTTGTTAATGCCAATGAACACAATAGAATGAACCTAAATCCCTCCTTTCGACTTTCTAGAATGTCCTTTGCTTTTCTCTATGTAAGTATATATGTATCTAGCACAAGAACCTTCTCTTATAGACCTTCATGGCTCTTGCTTTAATGTGCCTCCATTAAGTTTTCCACTACCCATATTTAGTTTTTACGTATTAAATTCTTGACCTTTGGATAAAAATATCAACTACATGCTTTGGGGATTGAGATCGCATTTAATCCACCAAATCTCAAGCCCTTTGCTTCTTTGATTGGTCCTTTTGCGATGGTAGTTGCATTTGTGACACCTAGAGACCTTACATTTCTTTGGAGATTCTCCCCTTATCTTGCTTCTTGAAGTTGTGCTTAGGCGACATGTGAAGGCCTACATGTTCATCCCCTTTAAATTTAACTTTCAGCCCATTTGGGCTTCCTTTTAGTGTTTTGGCCACGTGTTTGATTCTCATTGTTTGAGGGCTCTTGATTCATTTTGAATTCTCCAAGTTGATCGAAGGGACACGTAGATACCCTCCGTGTTCGGTTCCATACTTAGACAAAATTTAGTCCCCAAACAATACAAATGGGTTTGGGCAAAAAAGGTAGAAAAATATAAGATCCTTGACACAATGTAGAATTTAATCTACGGAGTTACATGGAGAAAAGCACATTTTCCTTGTTTTTCTTAGACTTACTTGACAAACCTAGAAGAGGCAGTTTGCACCATTTGATCTTGGACCTGAAATCGCTTCACCAAATCATTTTTTTCCTCAACCATGTTTTCGTGGACTTATATTGACTATCCATGCTCACCCAACACCTCCACAACATGCATTCACTTCATTTCTCTTTCAAACACCATGACTAGTTTTTTCCTTTTTACTCCTTTAGCGGTATGCCACCTAGATTGATCTAGTTTGTTAAAATTTTGTAACAAAACATACCTATATATTTTCATGAAAATTTGGGGGACATGCCAAGATTTCTCCCAAACCAATTATTTCACCCTGAATCCTTAATTTCAAGACTCTATATGTTAATATATTCAAAATAGAGCTATTTTAACACCTTACCAGCTAACTGAAGAATAAAACCACCATCAAAATTAAGTACTTGGTGTTGGCATATTTTTATTTAGGTGTTTTCATTGATGTAAAATCCCATTAATGAAAAAGAGGATGATGGAATAGATTCATATGATGATTAGTATGATGATGACATGTAGTTTTAGGTTTTTTCTTGGTTGCATGAGTTGATTCAGTGAGAATGGTTTGTCTTAGCAAGCCTTAACAAGCAACCTAGCTAGCCTAGGTGATGGTGTATGGTGGTATGATCTACTTAGTGGATTGAGAAGAATTTTGGCAGTATGAAGAGCATGGTTGGTGAGTTTTTAAGAACTACCATGAATTTTAAGGTGTAGATACAGGTTGGAGACCAAGATTTAGGTATTCATTTGGACTAGGTATGAGTGCTAGGAGGTATGAGGATGATATGTAGAGTTATGTGAGCTCATAGAAGCATGCAAGGATGTTATAAAATCTATTCCATGTATTTTATGAAATTTTGGAGAATTTTCATGGTAACTTTCTACTTATGATGGTATTTCAATTTACCCTAGCCTATATAATGTAAAACCCTAATGACTAGCTATGAAAATGAGATGGGATAGAAATATGGAAATTGATTTATGATATGGTGATGATTGGATATATTATTAAGATGTTTCATGAATATAGGGGAAAAATTAGGTTTCCATGATGTGTATTTTGCAAGTTATGACAATTTTGGTGAACGAGGGTTAAGAAAAAAATCATTTCTAATTCGAATTACATCTTCTCGCTACTCACTCTAAATTGTTTGATTTGCATGGGATATTGTGTATTTCATAGATTTTTATAAAGTCATGATATAAGGTTTCATAAAAATAATGAGGTCATTTAATCATCACTTTTTTATGAATGAATGTTAAGAAGGTAAACAAATTTTTGTGTGCTTGAAACCCTAGATCAAAAGTTATATGAGAGAAAATGATCTTAAGTGTCTAGAATTGTTTACTAGTGCATTGATGAATATTAATGATGTATATAACTCCTCCGTGTTTCTAGAAAAATATGGTAAAGCTTTTTATGATGAGTGGACCTCACTCAAATAAGTATATTTATGAAGAATTTCATTTTGGGGCAAGGTTGTCCAAAGGAGATGATAAATAAATGAACATTTTTATTATGTGATTTTTTCTTGATTTCCAAGGTGGTTTTAGGTAATTTTGATGTATAAAAATGAAAAAGTGTACCCTATTTGTGAATATTATTTAAAGGGAATGTTTGGGGCAGTTTCAATCAGTTTGTAGAGATGAGCTTGGTTAAAGGCCTTCTACTTGGAGTTAGAAGGGGTTGCAATATTTTATGGAAAGGTGATTCAGAGATATTTACAATGATATATATATATATATATATATATATATATATTATTACTATTTGATGTGATGGATATTTTAGGTCGGTTTGTGATGAAGAATATTTCATCATCACTAATTGATTAGCATGTGAAATTAAGAATATTTCAAATACAAGGGTAAATAGGCTTAACTAGCTAATAAACACTAATTGTTTGCCCGAAAGAGGATTATAACTAACTATGTGTCATCAATTGGCATCCGAATATGACAGGGGTTAGTTAATAAAAAAGCATCGTTAATCAACTAGAATTGAGGGAGACGTTAGTTAATTAGAAGAAATTACTAATTATAAATGAAATAGTATGAATAAAGGTAATTAGTGTACTTTTGGCAATAAAATTGTGTAAGTGGATTTTAGGTGTCTACATTTTCCCCTGTTTGAGGTGAAGTAAGAAATGTCACTTCAAACATAGTAGACAAACATAAAATAGTAAATTTTTGAAGAAAAATTAGTAGGATGAAGGATGCCCCCTTAAGTGTTGATGGGGTGATAGAAGAAGTCAATCGACGATCAAAAATTTGATGGAAACGAATAGAAGAAATAAGGTGGGGATAAAAATGATTTTTATTACCCCAAGTGTTTTGGAAGAAAAATGAATAGTGATAAGACATGATAGTGAAGAATAAAGGAATAGATTTTTCATCCAATCATTTAATAAACAACTTTGTTGCATCATGTTGCTTGTGATCTACATCATTGGCCCTCATTAAAATAAACACATACAACAAAAGTGCAAGATAACAAGAAAATATATATTATTAACATTTTTCATTGCTAAAAATGCATAGCTCCATGTAACATACATAACACAATGTAATACGAGATAGTAGACTAGATAATCTAATAGAGAAATAATTACAATCACATATACTCAAATGAAAACTATTCAAGAGAGTTGCACCAATGGTTTTGTTATCAAGCTTCATTACCAAATTTTAGTGTTTTAATGACAAGGGTTAACAATGATGCCCAAGCAAGGATACATGTGAAGGGAATAACAAAGGAAATAATTGGTCCCATGAAAAAGTATTCATGTATTGTGACATAATCTCGCAACTCATTGTTACATGGGAGTACTATTGCCGCCCTCAAAATCCCCCTCTTTTTGAAGTCAAGTTTTTGAATTTTGATTTGGTGCCTTGGAGAAATTTGTGCTTTGAAGTTGTGGGTGCTCGTTTTAATCTCACCCTTTCGCTTGAAAATTCTTCATCCTCACAGTTTGAAGTATTTTATATTTCCCCATCTGAATGATTGAAAATATTTTCCTTCATTTGAATGTCATTGTCAATCCTTCTCTTTGGTTGTGGATCACGTCGATCCTAGTATTGTTCACAGTTTTATCATTCTATTGATAATAATTTGAAATTTGGGCAAAACAGTGGGGTTTTCCATTTCATATTTATTTTTCCACAGTTGTGAATGACGGGCATCAAATTTTTTCCGATATCTGCGAGATAAGTGGACATTTTTGATTGGGTGCGACGTGACGGGTTTATCTTTTAAACTTGTCACTTTTGTTATTTTTTACAAAAGTGTTAAATTGGCCCTGTGGCCCAAAGGATCCGGATTGGATAAAACAAGTGGTGGGGGAAAGGTTGGCCCTTTTTGTGTTTTGATGCTTTGAAAGGTCAAAGGTAGAAAGGCAGGTCCTTTTGTGTTTTGAGGCATTATGGTGAAAAATGTAAAATTATAAAGTGAAGCGCAACTGCTTGGCACCCGGTGAAGTAACGTGTTGATGCCTACGTTGAAAAGTAAAATCGAAAGGAAGATCATCGAGAGAAATTTGAAGATTTTGGCTTTGTTTGAAAAAGTATAAATTATAAAGTAAGCCGTGACTCCGCCGTTGAAAAGTCAAAGCGCGAAGGTGGGCCATCGGAGCAATTTGGGAATTTTTGTTTTATTTCCAAAAAGAGAGTTAAAAGCTAGAGAATGATCCATGACTCTGCTGGGTTCTTGAGCCCATGTTGAAAAGTCAAAATGGAGAGGTGGGTTGGTGGAGAACTTTGAGTTTTTGAGCTTTTCTTTCAAAAGAGTTAAAATTGTAAAAGTGAGCCACGAATCTGTCCCCACTCAAGTAAAACCATGTGTCAAGCCCATATCAAAAGTGGATGGGTGGGCCAAAATGTAAAAAAGGCAAAATCTCTACAAAATATTCCCTCAGCCCGCTTTGGTTTAGATATTTTCCATGTGGACGACTCATATTTGAAGTTACAAAATAGGTTTAACGGATGCATTATAGAGCATCATTTTTTTCCTCCATTAACACTTTTGCAAGAACCAAGAAACTGACTGTAACTATTTTTAAGGATTATTTAATGGATTCTCCATGTCATTATGGTGGTTAGATCCTGGTACTCTATAGATGTATTAGATTCAAAAGTAATCAATACAATTTTTTTCCCTTTCTTCCTCTTCGATATTCCTTCTTTCCTTGTTCGAATTTGTGAATCATCCATCTTTGCATGATAAGAAACTTTGTGTTCTTGTTAATATGATTTCGGGAACTTTGTGTCTATGAAATTATATCTGTTATAAATTTGAATGATTCCATTATACATCTCCTTTGATCAATATGTATAATGTTATATACTGCTATTTATATTTCGTGAAAGTATTGTTATGTTCTTCCTCTCTCATCTCTGTAGTTCTTCCATTCTTTCATATTGATGATCTTTGGCCTTAAAACATTTCAAAGTATCAGGAATACACACTTTGAAAGTTGTATATTTGTATATAATTTTTGTTTCTTTCTTTCATTAAGGGAACCTCTCCCATTAAAGAGGAGGGACTTGTTGTCCCTTGCCCTGTGATTTTTTAAAGTATAATTTAAAACCCAATAGTTTTGGTGACTCTGCTAGGGATTTCATTTCAAATGTATCCTTTTCTAGAAGAACAACTTCAATATAAATTTTGATCTACCGAATCTAAGATATACTCGTGGTAAAAATGATCTCGTAATAGAAGATTCCCATTTTCGACTTCTAGATCAAAAAAATTCTCTCTTCTTCTAGTAAGAAGGAACAAAGGAATTCGTTCTACAAGCACACCTCCTGTTAAAGACAGAAACTCCAATAATAGCATTCCTTAAGAACAAATCAGTCCTAATATTTGTGCTTTGATACTTATTGGTGTTTCAGTTCCCCTTGATCAATTTTTCCAAATATGGAAGCCCCTTTTGAATTGTGGACAACAAGTTGGGTCTCTTTCTCTTCCTCACCATTGCATGAGTTACCTAGGGGTAACAGAAAAGTTTTCCCAAATTTTGCGGTGATGGGAAATTACACCCATATGAACACATTGAATCCTTCATTCTTTCATGTGGGATTCTTGGGGTTAAACATGAAGATGTTTCGTCAGATCTTCATAGAAACATTACAAGAAAATGTTGCTGATTGTTTTTAGCATCTTCCTACTAGGTCGATCACTAATTAGAACACCATAACAACTCATTTTGAGAAATGTTTCAAATTTGCTGAAGATGTGCATGCTCTATTAGCTCAAATATCTCATATTAAGAAGGAACAATTCAATCCCATGAGAGAATTTGTGTCCAAATTCAACAATCTCATTCATAAAATTCCATAGAACACTCGTCTAGTGGATCAAATCCAAAAATCTTCTTCCTCAATGCCCAGTTACTTGAAGTGAGTCATACACTAAGGAGAACTAACCTTGCAACTTTGAAGGCTGATCAATGATTAGCTATCGAGTGTCAAGGATGATTTAATCATGTCCGGTAAATCGAAAAAGAGAATCCTCAAAATCTAAAGCATCTTCTTCTTCCTCTTCCCCTAGAGCCAATTTCGATCGTTATTATAGAAGCTTGTAAATGATATCGTTGCTATCAAGAAACAATTGGCTTAACATACTCCTTACCAAGACATTCCAAGGAATAATTTTTAGCCTAGGAACTAGTTACCTCCTTCTTAGATTAGATTGGCTATTAAAGGCCCACCCATCAAGGTTCCATTCAATGCAACTTGTGAAGTTCAGGAACCTAATGATGAGGAGTTTAATGAAATCTATGAAGAACCAGAAGATGAGGTTGATGAAGAACTGGAGGAGCTTGGTGGATCTCAAGTTAATTTCCTTACCACTTTGAAGGTATGGATGTCAAGATGAATATGATGAAATAGTGCAAGATATGAATAGTGAGTCACATGTTGTTATGAATCGAAGAAAAATAACAAAAGAGAAATAGTGATGCATCCTACTAAGAAATCCAAGGAGTTTCCTATAACTATTCCAAAGTGTTTGCAAGAAGAGGAGCTCCTATTCCCACTACCTCCACACAAAAGGTGAGTAATGCTAATACTCCTTCTACTTCTATTTCCAAAACTTCTTGTCCTTCAAATCCTAAAAATGATAAATAAAAAGTTTCTCTTATTCCTAGTAGTGATACCCCATCCACCTCTAGGTCTATTAATATCATTGATCACCTCAAAAATACCAAAATCCAAATCTCAGAGGCAAAATTTTACCAGACTCATCCAAAAGATTTTGCTAAAATAGTGAAATTTGTCAATTCCAAATCCAAAGCTTCATTCAATACTTCTAAAGGTATTTTTCCCACTCCCTCTTCCTCACCTCAACCAAGCCTTTTGGCTACATTCACTTCCCCTAATGATAAAAGTGAACCCTTTTATGTGACTCTTCTCATAGCTAGCCATAAAATCAGTAATTATATTATAGAATCAGGAGCATTAGACAATGTCATGCCTACAAAAGTAGCTCATGCTTTGGGCCTTACTCTAACACATACCTTTGGTTCCTGCTATTCCATGGAGAGTAGAGAATTGACTTTGGTTGGGAGGATTAAAAATGCACAAGTAGCCTTCGTTGCTTTTTTAGAGAAAAGGGTTAAAGCCACTATTTTGGTTTTTGATATTCCTCCCTCATATGGGATGTTGCTGAGTAGAAATTTCTATAAGGAGGTAGGAGATTAAATTCAGATGGATTGGTCACACGCCTTGATCCTGGTCAATGGAAAAATGAAGAAGTTGCTACCGAGAAACAGACTGAATACATTGTGTAAAATACTAATGATCCAAAAGTACAAATACTCTATGAAGATATAGGGCATGGTAACTACATGATCATGTCACAATATGAGACAAAAATTCTTGAAGGATTGATTCATGATTCGAATGGCATTTGGGCTTTGGAATTTGATGGAAGTTGTTCTTCAACTAGTTTTGGGGTTGGTGTGGTGCTAACCTCTCCAGAAGGGAAGATTCATCCTTTTTCATTCAAGCTTTGTTTTGAAAATACAAAAAATACAACAAATATGAGGCACTCATACTTGGATTGAACATGGAAAAATAAATGGGAGTGAAGAATCTTTGTGCTCATGGAGATGCAAAGCTGATTGTGAAACAAGTAAGGGATCTTTACCAAGTCAAGAATAAGAGATTGAAACATTATAGAAATCTTGTCTAGGATTCCATTGAGTTTCTTGATGCTTTCTTCATTGAAGTTGTGCCAAGAGAGAAGAATACTAGAGTTGATTCTCTAGTTGTCTCAGGATCTTTGTTGATTCCTCACCCAGATTTCTCTCAAGAGAAATTTACCATTGAAATGATTCATAGGCCCAGTGTACTAGATAATGCAAGCAATTAGCAGGTTTTCAATGATGATCAACATTTGATCTCTTTCTTAGAGCTTAAGGGTAATTTTGATCAATTGTATTTTGAAGGAAGTGAAGCTCTTCCTAGAGAGTATGTTCCCTCTAATGAAGATGACATTGAGGAAGAGATGGATCAGGATGGCTGTATAAAGTTGAAAGGTAATAAGATTCCTAAAGGGTTGGTGAGTTTAGAAGATCTATTTGATAAGCATGATAGGTATATCAAATCTAAAGCTCCCAAGGTGCTTGATAATCTACTAAAATTGAAAAATTCAATATTGGAAGTCAAGATGAACCCAAGATGGTGAACATTAGAAAATGTTACACTCAAGAAGAGAAGAAGAATGCAGTAAACCTATTTAAAAATTATGTTGATGTTCTTGCCTATTCATATGATGATCTCAAGGCTTTTCAGCCAAAGGAAATGCAACACTTTATCCCTCTGAAACTTGGGATCAAACATTTCAAGAAGAAATAAAGGAAATACAATCCCAAGGTTGCTGGCACTATTTTTCAAGAGATCTAGAAGTTACTAAAGGAAAATATTATTTTCCCTATACATCATTCAACATGGATTGCCAACATTATGGTTGTCGAGAAAAAGAATGGTGAGATCCACATCGTGTAGATTTTCAGAAATTTGAATTAGGCCTTTCGAAAGAAAACTATCCTCTCCCCATGATGGATCAAGTTTTTCAAGTTGTCATAGGCTCTGAGATGTTGTTTATGCTTGATGGTTTCTCTAGATACACTCAGCTGGAAGTCAGAACCCCAGATCTACACAAAACTACTTTTACTACTCCATGGGGCACCTTTTCTTACAAGATAATGCCTTTTGGTCTTATCAATGTTGGTGCCACCTTTCGAGGGAAATGGAATTGGATTTTGGAAGTCTTAAGGGAAATTGTATTCTTGTGTATCTTGATGATTTTATTGTTTTCTCCAAAATAAGGGTAGATCACTTTCAAGCATCTTGAAGCGAGTCCTCTAGAAATGTAGAGAACATGGAGTTTCTCTCAATCCTAAGAATTTTGTCTTTTTTTTTTTTTACTGAAGGCAAGTTGCTTTAGGGCATATTATCTCCAAATAAGGAATCAAGATAGATCTAAAAAGAGTTCAAACAATCCAAAAATTCCTCTTTCCACAAGTAAAAGGGTATTCACTCTTTCTTTGGTAAGATAAACTTCATGAGGAGATTCATTCATGATTTTGTAGAACTGACTATGAGCATTGCTCACATGATGAAAGGAAAGAAAAAATTTGGTTTGAATTCCTATGGTAAAGAAGAACTTGAAGTTATCAAGAAATCCATTACTAAGACTCCCATCTTAGCATGTCTTGATTTTAGTAAGGATTTTATCATTTATTGCTATGCTACGGAGAGTACCTTGGCTGTTGTGTTAACTCAGAGAAATTATGAGGATCATGAACTTCTAATTGCATTCATGAGCTATATTCTAAAAGCTCATGAAATGAAATATACTATGATGGAGAAACATGATTTTGTAGTGGTCAAATTTCTCAAAAAATTCAGTTTTATATTCTTAATTCTCACTTTTTTGTGCTTGTATCGATACAACCATCAAGTCTATTCTTACACAAAAGGATTTTGGAACTAAGAGAGGTAATTGGGTAGAAAAAGTCCAAGAATATGACCTTGATATCAAGCCAACTAAGCTAGTCTGGGGTAAAGGCTTATGTGAGCTTATTGTTGAAGGAGCTGATGTAGAATTGTCCAAAGAAGCAATTGATGTTCCTGTTGTCCTCTTCCTCAATTCAATAGATGAATGGTATGCTGGTATTGCACATTTTCTTACTTATGGAGAGTGTCCATCCCACTTGAGTGCTAAGGAAAAGAGAGATATTAAGCTAAGGTCTGCACAATATGTATTATGGGAAAATGCTTTATTCAAGTGAGGCATAGATGGAAGATTCCTTAAATGTGTGGACAAAGAGCAACAAAAGAAGTTGTTTTCAGATTTTCATGATTAGGCTTGTGGAGGGTATTTCTTTGCTATTGTTACTACCCATAAGATCATTCATGAAGGGTTCTATTGTCCTACATTTCTTAGAGATGCATCAAAATGGGTAGGTAATTGTGAAGCCTGTTAGAATTTTTGGAGACCTAAGTTGGCTTCTTTACGACTCAAACCAGTCTTGATTGATGAGCCTTTTCAATAGTGGGGATTAGATTTCATTAGAAATCTTAATCCACCTTCCAATGATGGGCATACTCACGTGCTAACTGCTACAGATTACTTCACAAAGTGGGTAGAGGCTATTCCAAAGTAAAAAGCACTACTTTTGAGGTGGTGTGTAATTTCATCAAAGAGAACATCTTGATAAGGTTTGGGGTACCGAAAAATATTGTGACTGATAATTCTTCCCATTTTTCTTCTTCTAAGATGATGGATTTTTTCTATGGTTATGGAATCTTCCTTGCTCATACTTCAGACTACTATCCCCAAGGCAATGGATAAGCAAAATAAAAAAATAATAATTTAATAACCATCATTCGAAGCTTGTCAATGACTCTAAGAGGAATTGGCAAAAGAAACTTTATGATGCTCTCTGGGCAAATAGGATTACACCCAAAAGAGAAATTGGGATGTCTCCATTTCAAGTGGTGTATGGTGTTGAAGTTCAGCTACTAGTAACAATGGAATTACCATCCTTGCACTTAAAGAAGGCTATTGAACATTCAAGTTTTACCAGTTCCTTAGACAAGAGGATTGTGTATCTAAGGAAGCTAAATAAAGACAAGTTGCAAGTTTTTGATAGAATCTCAGCTCATCAACTTAAGGTGAAAGCTTTGTTTAATAAGAAGGATAGGCCTAGATATTTTCAAGTGGGATACATTGTTTTGTTGTGTGACAAAAGACATGAACCTCGAGGAAGCCATGGTAAGTTTGATTCTCTTTGGCTTGGTCCTTTCAAAATTAGGCACTTTGTTGGAGAAAATTATTTCTATTTGGATTATATGGATGGATTTCCTCTCCCACTTCCTTAGAGTCGGTAGTATTTGAAGTTGTTCAAGTCCTTGGTAACCAAAATTCTTCTATATATATATTATGTACGAGTGTTTTGTTTTGGTTTTCCCTATTTTTTTGTTTTCCTTCCATGTGTGTTGTCTTTTTTTTTGTTTCCTTCAACTCTATTTTCCCAATGGATAAGGCACTAGTCTTCTTTTCCAGAGTTTTTCTATAGTTCTCGATCTTTCCTTGTTTCTTTGTTCCAAGCCAAGCCATCCCCAGAAAGAGCTAGCTATTGTTGCCCTCAAAATCCCCCTCTTTTTGAATTATTTTCTATTTCCCCATCTAGATGCTTGAAAATATTTTCCTTCATTCGAATGTCATTGTCAATCCTTCTCTTTGGTTGTGGATCACGTCAAACCTGGTATTATTTGCAATTTCTCATTCCATGGAGAATAATTTGAAATTTGGGTACAAACGATGGGGTTTTCCCTTTCATTTTTATTTTTCCACAGTCGTGAATGATGAGCGTCAAATTATGTCCCAAAGACTTGCAAATATGTGGACATCTCTGATTGGATGTAGTGTGGCAGTTTATCTTTTAAACTTGTCACTTTTGTTATTTTTTGCAAAAGTGTCAAATTGGCCCCATGGCCCGAAGGATCCTGATTGGCGAAAAAAGTGGTGGTGAAAAGGCGGGCCCATTTTGTGTTTTGATGCTTTGAAAGGTAAAAGGTAGAATGGTGGGTCCTTTTGTGTTTTGAGGCATTATGGTGAAAGGTGTAAAGTTATAAAGTGAAGCGCAACCCCACTGGCACCCAGGTGAAGCCATGTTTTGATGCCTACATTGAAAATTCAAAGCGGGAAGGTGGATTGTTAGAGTAATTTGAATATTTTGGCTTTGTTTGAAAAATTAAAATGTATAAAGTAAGACGTGAATCCTCTATATAAAATTCAAAGCGAAGGCAGTCCATCGGAGCAATTTGGGAATTTTGGTTTTATTTCCAAAAAGAGAGTTAAAATTTATAAAATGATCCATGAATCTGCTGGGGTCTTGAGCCCACATTGAAAAGTCAAAGCAGAGAGGTGGTTAAGTGCAGCACTTTGAGTTTTTGAGATATTCTTTCAAAAGAGTTAAAATTGTAAAAGTGAGCCTTGAATCGCCCCACTCACATAAAGCCACGTGTCAATCCCGTATCAAAAGCAGATGGGTGGGCCAAAATGTAAAATAATAAAAATCTCTACAAATTCACAAAATATAAAAGAAACCCTCGTGCCTCGCTTTAGTTTAGATCTTTTCAATGTGGACAACTCATATTTGAAGTTACGAAACATGTTTAATGACTGTGTTACATAGCATCATTTTTTCCACCATTAACAATTCTACAAGAACCAAGAAACCAAATGTAAGCGTACGTACCCAAAATTGTAGGGTCTTGTACCATTGCAAAAATGTTACACATAACCCAATAATGATATACGTCTCTCGCAAGGTGTTCGGAATCTAGAAAAGCTCGCTAAGTATATGTTTGTATCCCACATGCCTCACTCAGCCTCGCATGCTTTTTTTTTTCCCCTCTGCCCCCCCTTTTCCTTGTATTTTTGTCTTTAGTGATGAGGCGCCACCCTACCTAGACAACGATCCCATGACCACCGCCTAAGACAGGCGGCGGCGGTCACCCAGTAACCACCACCTTGCACGCAGGCGGTGGTCCCTGTTCACATTTTATAGAAAGTTTTGACGATCGTGTCAAATGTAAATCTTCAATTTCTACCCACATTATTCATCTACTTTTCTTTGGATTTATGTTTTAGCTACCCTATGAATAGTTTTTTCCCTTTGTTTTTAGTAAAAGAGTTCAATTAAGAGTTACCCTCTCAGTAAATGCATTTGCTATAAATAGCTAGCTTGTTTTCAAACAAATGGCCCATATCCTTCTATGTTTAACATTCATTTTTTGAGTTTCTTGCTTAGAATTCTATCAGTTTCATTTTTTTCCTCCATTGTTGGTCTTTCTTTACTGTTTAGAGGTCATTTGAT
Source organism: Taxus wallichiana var. yunnanensis (assembly GCA_018340775.1). Lineage (NCBI taxonomy): Eukaryota > Viridiplantae > Streptophyta > Pinopsida > Cupressales > Taxaceae > Taxus > Taxus wallichiana. The sequence goes on from CM031242.1 coordinate 226,698,166, forward strand.
CTTCTTGTTTCAGTCTTGCTTCATTGTTGTTCCACGCAAGTCAGTTTAGAGTAAAGTAGTTTCGTTTGTAGATTGGAATCCATTAGAGTTACAAGTTATATTCATCACAAAGGATAGTTTCAAGAACTCTCAGCATATTTGTGTTGTATTCCTGTAGTAAATCTTGCTAGAAATTACATAGTCAAGATCTGTTCACTTGAGTTATCCCTTTCCTACTCGCATTGTATTCGGTCTATATCCAAAGCTAACATTGTTCAAATACCTTCTTCTCGTTGATGCTATCACATACTTGCTTTTCTGGATTCACAAGAACACAAAGGAGTGAGGATATCACACCGAGGGGAGGAATTCACACACAACTTCATTTAACACTAATCAGTAAATGCCAGGTTTGAGATATCAAAGTTCTAGTTACAACATATCAAATAGAGTAGTGAATTATTTTATTTTAGTCAAAATCTCACTCTCAATATCACCAGGGAAGCTATGGGGATTGATAGTTTATGAGAAACTATGATTCATTCCTCACTTTTGAGGTAGGATCGAGAGTATTTCAATTTGAAATGATTAGTTGCTTAGATATTTAGGATAAAATCACAACTACATAGGCAAATAGCTACAATAGGCTACTTTGTTTGTTTTTATTATGTTACTAGATTAGTTGTCCATTTTCTAAATATATTAGAATAGCTTCTCTTTAATTTCATTAAAATACTTCATCGAAAATACAAAAATAAAAGAATATATGCATAGTGTAGATATATCTTTCATAATTAGTTTATTAATCTTAGTTAAAAGTTGAATCATTTTGTATGATAATCATAGGACCTAGAGAGCCTAGAGAATATATATTTGAACCAATAGTGCCTCAACCAAACCTACCCACAACATTAGCTGATATAGATCAAGACCTTAGGATACAGGTCTTTCGAACAACGGAAAACCTACAAGTAATTAGTGAACAACTGAGAGGGTTAAATATCGAAGACGATAAGGCATACACATTTTGGTCAAATCATCCTAACTATAGACTACCTTGATAAAATATCTGAATGACTGTACAAGGATTCGAAAGAGAACAAGTATTTGGTTGTGATCCTTTAGTTCCATAACTTGACATAGGAGACCTCCTTGTTGACATAGATACTAGCTTACGCATTCAAGTTGCTAGAACACCTGTTAGGTATTCTGAGAAAATTATACAACTTCTAGTTCTAAACATAGAGGTTGAAAAGGTGTATGATTACTGGATAGTTGAAAGAAGGGATTGATTCTTCACATGACCATAATAGGTCCAAAACAACCATGAACTCACGGTTGTGATCCCCAAGTCCCACAACCCAACGGGCCCGCAAATCAGTTAAGTATTGATACTAGTTTATGAACATTAGTATTTAGATCCTCACCACTCCCACCAGATATCATAACATAGTTATCCATATTAAATATAGAAGCCAATCAATCTAATATTTTCTGGACTAGACCAGAAAACCACCCATAGTTTACTACAAATCCACTAAGCCTCCTACCACCATTTTCATGACCTTATCTGCAGATATATATGAAGCTTCCACAGGTCACTTCCCATGTATCCAAGAACCAATAAACAAGATCTCGACAAAGCTCGATATTGATTGGAGCCTTCGAACAACTATTATATCCAAACAAACCATTACACCAATTTAGGTTAGGAGGGCCTTCTTTTCCTTAGATTCGCAGATTCCATTATTGCGTATTGAGGATATAAGATTACCCGATTAGTTTGTCTGTATCCATTTATATTCCACATTCACCGGCCATCTCGGCATGACCTCGGGAGGTCGGGTATGAGGAAGAGGTACTTGTAGATTCCCATGCTTGCATGTCACTTTTCCATCGTACAAAATTGGTGAACCCGACGTGAACAAACAGATATTCCCCTTTTGTTTTCATTTCTTTCATCCACCTTTGCTCTTTCCCATTATTCTGCGGGTATTCATATACCCCTCGAATATGTCGAGGATACGACACATATGGTAGACCTCTCTCAGGTCTTGAAGAAAGTTATAGTCAAACAAGTAGACAACCATCACCCTCACTTTCCGCATGGGTTGATAACTATTCAAGTAATTACTTGTCATCTCAAACTCCCCCTCAAATAACTAGCTCAAGTTCTTCATTTCGAATTGAGGAGTTTGATCAGCTTGCACAAACACAACAGCCAGAGCCCTTAAGCTCTAATAATATGACATTTATTGGAGAATCCACTTCATCTCCTTGGGTCTTGTTTAGACCACAGATCAGTAGATCAAATCCACTCCCCTTTTTGGATGAGGAGTACTTAGCATGCTATGCTAAAAGTGAACAACATTTCCAAAACATGTATCCACCTATAGGGAGTTTACAAATACAATCTGATACCCTATTCCAAGAAAACACCCCCATTCCTTCACCTATGGGAAATGCCCTCGATGAAGCTTGGCAAGGTAACGATCAATTCATAGCGGGGTATCATACCTATTTACAACCTCAAGGTATACAACAAATTCGATTAAGGTAAAACATTGTGCCTTCACCAATAGAGGTCATTTTAGCCTTAGTTGAAAAGGTTAGAGGGCTAGAACTTGCTCAAGCAAACCAAAATTCATATTTTGGGCAAGCAAGAATCCCCAACCCTCTGCATCATCCTAGTTAGGTTGACCTCCTTACAGGAATAGGCACGTTAGGCATGCCTCCTCAAAATCCTTATAATTACCCACAAGCAAACACCAACTAGGACCGCATTTTCAAACACCGCTCCAGTTGAAAACATGACACCTCCCGGCTTGGCACCAAACAACCCATACCAAAACAATGCTCCTCCTTACTTAAACATTTATTCAAAGTCACCACAAGGAGACATGTTATCTTCTCTCGAGATGTTCGTTCAACCACAAGGATTCCCTTATGTCCCTACAAATACATATGCTATGTCATATCAACAACCCTTTCCACTTCCCCCTCAGCAAGCACCATCAATGGTCGAGGCCTATGCGGTAGGGACTTATTCAGAATATTTAAAAGAGCCCCTAGAATTCACCATACAAAGTTTTATGCTTCCAAGACCTCTTCCTGATTTACCAAAATACAAAGGGGAAGGGGATCCAAATTCACACATTAAGGCCTATGCCATGCCATACGAGAATTACTCCTTTGGGATGGGGTTGTTGCCAAAATATTCCCTAAAACCTTAGAAGGTATTGCCCTTGATTGGTATTACTGAGAATACCTAAAGCCGGTATTGCCCTTGATTGGTAGTACGAGAATACCTAAAGCCTCGATACACTCATTCAAACAACTTTTATCTGAGTTCATCAAAGCTTTTGATATGAACAAATTGTTATGAACATGGATTAGGGAATTCTTGCATATTAAACAAGAACATAATGAATCTATTGCTCATTTTATTCAAAGATGTCATACCATTCTCTACTCAAAAGCAAGTGCTCCAAACATGGATCAAATGGAACTATGTGATTTATTCCTTAATTCTCTCAATAGAGAGATAAAGGAAGAAGTCTAGAAGTTCCCACTAAGAACTTACGATGAAGTACTCGAGAGTGCTCTCTAAATCAACCAAGCAGTGATAGATAGTGGTCGTAAGACATATGGGACAAATGGGAAACTAACCACTCCCAATCAAAACACCACGGCCTATCCTAATACCGGGAATGCTAATCAAGGACCTAAGATCCTTAACAAGAACCGTGGAGTTACAACAGATGGGGTAACTAACCAAGTTAAAAGGGCAAACATTGTAAACATTTTTCCACCTGTTAATAGTCAATGAAATAACAATTTTACTCCAACAATCAATGCGGTGGATTTTAATTTTCCACAACCATGACAACAACAACAACAACAACAATGATGACAAATCCAAACACAAGGTATAAATTGAAACCCAATCGGATATCAGAGTCAAAACCAAAGGCAACATCCTCAAAATTTTAACTCTAGCAACTAGCAACCTTATCAGAATTTTGGGCCACAAGAAGTTTTAAATCAACAACCTCAAAACTATAATCCCAATTTTTATTGTGGCTTCCACAAGATTCAAGGCCACGATACTAGGACTTTTCGCGACTACAATAAATTCATGCAAAGATTTTCCAAAATATCAAAAACATCTCTTTATAGATATGTTTTTGGAAAATTCTATATTACCCACGCTAAACACTTATGCGGGCGGTTTCCCCTCAAAATGCACCCTCAAGATCTTTAATGATCCACTCCTAAATCATTCTAACAATATGAGCTAGATCCTAATGGGAAAAACAAGGGTGTTATAACAAGAAACAATGATCATGAAGTCTTAAATTCATTAAATCCACCGATTGCACCCAAACTAGGAACTACCCCAAACCAAGATAGTTGGTCTGGTGGAGTTAGACACCGAGCTACCCATAGAAACCATAAAAAGAACATGGTATTATTCTTCTCAACCAACTCCAAGTTATCCATTAGATCCAGACAACATTCAACAAATGTTGGTAAAACCCATAGGTGCCTATGATTTAATTAATGACTTAACTAAAACCTTCTCTCACATCTCCTTTTTGTATTTTTAAAGAAATCTCCCACCCACAAGGCTGCCCTCTTAGAAGCATTAGGCCTTGGTAATTTAATCAACATCACTTCTCCTCCAAACATAAGTAAACCATGTAGACTTTGACATTTATCCTTCGTGGTAGCCGGATAGGGATACCAAATTTAAATTTGACATAAGTAAAATGCCAAAAGACATCGAGATTACATGAAGAGGTGACTCATATTTACATTTACAAGTATGGGTTTACAATAATTATGTTAAACGTGCAATGATTGATGATGGGGTAGCAGTTAACATAGTCCCCTTCACTTTTCTTCAAAAGTTAGGATATGGAGAGACAAATTGTTCCACAACATGAAATACGTTAAGATGATATGATAGCCTCAAAGCCACTTCAATTGGAACCATAGTTTTACGGTCACTTTAGGACCCAAGACGGTCCTCACTAAATTTTATATTATAGATTTGGAAACAAACTATAATATGATCCTCATCGCCATGGATACATCACATGAAGGTAATCCCTTCCACGTTATTCCAAGAAATAAGATTTCTACACTTAGGGATAATATATGTGGCACAAGGTGACCCAAAGCCCTTTGATATACACCTATCTAATTTAAAGAAAATACCAGGCATTCACTCCGAGTTTGAACTCCCAACAAATCAACTTATCAAACCAATTAATTCAAAACCAAAAGAGAAGTTGATACCCACCACAGAGTTGGAAATTACAAATCTAGCCGAGGACATTCCAGCACTCAAAAATGAGACCAACATCATAGAAATAGTGTCACTAGGGACTACCACAAAAATTGTCGAGTTGCTAGAGAAAGACTTACCCATTCTCCTACCATTTGATTCTATGGGTATGGGACGCACCTTAGGAATTGCTTCTCTTCCATCAGATGAAGTTTTTATGGTAGAAGTAACCAAAGCAAAAGAAATAGATACGAAAAATACCCCAACATCCATTTTTCCAAGCAAGTATTGGAATCTCCACTTCGATGGGGCTAGATGTCACTTTGGAGTTGGCGGGGTGATCTTTACTTCACATGAGGGAAAGATCCTTCCTTTTTCCTTTAAAATAAACTTTGAATGTACAAACAATGGGGCTGAATACGAAGCTCTCCTCCTTGGCCTCATCTCAGCCAAAAGAGTGGGTGTCGATGACATTAGAGTGCTAGGAGAGTCCCAACTAGTTTGAAACCAGGTCTTTGAGGTATATGAAACTAGGGCTGAAAATTTACAACTATACAAAAAAATGGTGTTAGATATAAGAAAGGGATTTAACTTCATATCAAATGAAGTAATCCCACGAGATCGGAACCTTCTCGCAGACTAATAGCAACCTCAACTTCCCATTTCACTCAAAACAAAGTGAGTTGGAAGATACAAATTTCACAAAGTATCACTTCATACCGAACCATTAGTGCGTAAAATACCAACAATTACACTCGACTCATGGAGAAGATGAGGATGATTTTTCTATCATGGATCATTGTGACGATGATAGAGTCACTCTCAAATATATAAATACCTATGTGGAGCTACACCTTGCTCACCACATAGTGGATCTTTCCCTAATACCACATTCCTCTTCCTATTTTGGAAATCCCATGGTAGAGTCTCCTCCACAGAAGGATCTCAATATCTATGAGATAGAAGATGGAGAAAGCTTGGAACTACCTCCAACCCCACCTGAATTTGAAGAAGGTAACACTTCTTTAATAGAAGAAACCATTGACATAAACATTGGAACGGAGGAAGAACCAAAAATTTTGAAGTTGGGAGCCTCGTTAACTCCGGAGGAGATAGAAATACACACCCAAATCCTCAAATAAAATCAAAATTCTTTCACATTTAACTATAAATAATTGACGGGCATCATACCACATATCACAAAGTACATAATCTTATCACTAAATATGTTGTTTTAGAACAGGTACTCTATCGTAAAGCCTTAGATGACATGCTTCTAAGATGCATCGACACAGAAGAATCCAAGAAGATTCTTTATGAATCCCATAGTGGGATATGTGGAGGCCACTTCGGTGGTCATGCCACCACTCATAAAATACATCGAATGGGCTATTTTTGGCCCACTCTTGATCATGACGTATTAGATTTTTTATGTAAGTGTAACAAATGCCAAGAATTCTCTCACGAGATTCACATGCCAGGATAATCCCTGCAACCAATAGCAAACCCGTGGCCCTTTTCCACATGGGGTCTGGACTTGATAGGGAAATTATCTCCCTCATCAACCGATGGCCATAACTTTATAATTACAGCCATGGAATATTTTACCAAGTGGGTAGAGGCCATGCCCCTCACCACCGTACCAGGTTCGGTAATTTCCAAATTCATTCTAAACCAAATCATTTGTAGGTATGGTATCCCACAAGTCATTATCTCAGATAATGGCACGCCCTTTAAAAAAGACAAAGTCCTTGAGTTATGTAGAAAATTCAAAATAAACCATCACACGGACTTGCTTTACTACCCTCAAGCCAATGGGCAAGCTGAAGCGACAAACAAAACATTAAAGGCTATTCTCCTTAGAAAAGTCAAGGAGAACAAGCGAGATTGGCATTTAAAACTATATCTAGCCTTTTGGGCCCATCAAACATTGATAAGAACACCAACAAGAGCACCCCCTTTTTTGCTGGTATTTGGGGCAGAAGCAATTCTCCTGCTTGAGGTTGAATTACCCAGTCTCCACATCTCATTACAAGGGATTTTAGACAAGAAGCTTACAGCGAGGCACACCTCTCACAACTAGAAAGCCTTGACGAGGCCGGGCTAAATGCCAAGAAATGACACAGAGCCTATGCATTTGGATGTACCGTAAGTATAACAAAAAATTCTATGAGCGAGAAATATATGAGGGAGATATAGTTATAAGACTAGGCAATTTGGATTGATAAGAAAACCGGTGAAGGAAGTTCGGCCAAAGTGGTTGGGCCCATACCGAGTCGTAAAAGACTATGGAAATGGTGTGTATCTCTTATGCACACTAGAAGGTGAGGAATTCAATGAAAGCTGTCAATTCTAGCGTCTTAAACGGTTTTACGCATAAGACATTATAATCACCACTTGTACATTATAGCTACCTACATTGCATCAGTCATTTAGTTGTTTCATTTTGTCCACTCAATTCATAAAAATTGTAGTCCAGGAACTTACTCTTAAGCAATCTTTTACAAATTTTTAAAGTATTGGAAAAAGCATTCAAATCACATCTCTCTAAACATCATCAAGTATTTTCAAATCTTCTCATCAAGTTTTACATACAAGTATTGACGAAAACCATACCGATGCCTACATACTTGGTTTTGCTCTTTCTTTCTACTAGGTGAAGTTGTCCTTACCTACGGTCTGTTCTAGAAGCTTCTTGGTGTCATATTTATCCCTCTTAAATCTCTTTGAAAGAAAGGATATCCCAAACTCATAGATCAAAAATGTCAAAATCAAATGGAATCAAAAGTGCCAAGGAAACAAAATATTTTATTTTACACACTTCTTTGCCCCACCAACCTTCGGTGATAAGCCTGCATATCTTATTGGTGGTGTGAGGTTAGGAAAGGAAAGAAGTTCCCTTACTTGGCTATATCCCGCCTTTGGTGACAAACCCATGCTTCTTACTTAGTGGTGTGAGGCAGGGTGTGGGGGGTCCATTCACACAAATTAACAAATCTTGGTATGCAAAAAGCAAAAATAAAATTATATTAAGAGAAAAAAAATGTCCAAATTCCAAAGAGATCAAATCCTCGAAACCATATTTTGTTAACGAGTTGTCATTTATGAATCCAATTCTAGATAAACTGGAAAGTAAGTGGCCTTCTAAGCTTGGTGGTAGTTCTATGTAGGATAAGTGTGTAGGTCTAAGTTATGTTTCTATTACTAGTTTGTCTATCTCTCATCATTCCATTCAGTCAAACTCATAAAATTTTTTCCCTTCCTCACCCTTGGTGTTGAGCCCTCGCATCTTACTAGTTGCATGGAATTGGGAATGGGGAAAATTCATCTCTTTATAACTATACATTAATCATGTTTTTCCAACATAAGAAGAAATCACAAACATTGCCCAAATAATTTAAAAGTTTAGTACTACAATATGTTTGTATCATCTCATATCAGCATTACAAAAACATACAAAGTAAAACATTATGTTTATTATCATTTGTCATCCATTACATACATTCTAAAAAGCATGAAAATAAGTGCTCTAAAAACATCTAGTATACATGTGGAAACAAGTCACAAAATTCTAGGCACCAAAAGTCTAGATCCAAAAAGATATATTTATATATATATCAAGTTTCATATACAATGTCATCATGCACTAGGCATGGTCAAAATGCTCAATAAACCCTAAAAAATACCTAAAAATAAGTAAAAGATGCCATTTTAACCAAAATAAGGACCTACCCTATGGGCCCCTAGAGACTCATTCAAAACTAATATTTTCAAAAATAACCCCCTCGAGACAAAGATTTCATCATTTCCACATTTTAGGTTCAAAAATAATAAATTGAGAAGAACTAACCTGAGACTTTGTGGGTCGATGTTCCATTCTCAGAGGCATTATTTCTATCTCACCACAAAAATTTTGACTATACTCTTGTCGAGAACTATCACCGTGGGTCCCAGAGCTCAAAAACTATCAAATCAATCCACACAAATGAATAGTAAAGTGAGTTCGTTATATATATATATACATATATATATATATAGCTTTTAAAATTGATTTTGAATATCTTTCACAAGGTCAGAGCATCGACGAGAGGTAAGTTCTAAACCCCGCATGAGATGGTAAGTCCTCATTTCATATCAATTTTGTTTTATTTCTCAATTTATTTTATCTATTTACACTTGAGTCCCTTTTTTTCATTTTTTGAGATAGTGAGACTTTGGATGGTGACTTTATGACACATGGGCATTTCGGTGTAACTCCTAACTCCCCATTTTGGGACCGCCATACTCAGATCCACCATCTTATGCCTATTCATGGCTAAGACACTTCTCCGAGAAGGAAATATGTATGTACCCAAAATTGTAGGGTACTACACCACCGAAAAGATGTTACACATACCCCAATGATGATACAGGTCTCCTTGCAAGGTGTTCAGAATCCAGAAAAGCTTGCCAAGTATACATTTGTATCCCGCATGCCTCACTCGGCCTCCGCATGCTTTGTTTTTCCCTCTGCCCCCATTTTTCCTTACATTTTGGTCATGACTGACGAGACCGCCACCCTACCTGGGAGGCGGTCCCATGACCGCCACCCAAGACAGGGAAGTGGTCTCAGAATTCTGCCGCCGCATGTGGTGATGGTCCTGTTCACATTTTCCAGAAAGTTCTGATGATCATGTCAAACGTAAATCTTTAATTTCTACTCACATTCTTCAACTACTTTGTATTACATTTATGTTTTGGCCGCATACAGGAATAGTGTTTTCCTTTTTTTTATAGTAAAAGATTTCAATGGGAGTTACCCCCTCAGTAAATGCATTTGCTATAAATAGCCGACTTGTTTTAAACAATTGGCCCATATCCTTCTTTGTTTAACATTCAATTTTTGAGTTTCTTTCTTAGAATTCTATCAGTTTCATGTTTTTCCTCCATTGTTGGTCTTTATTTACTATTTAGAGGTCATTTGATATTCTTATTTCAGTCTTGCTTCATTGTTGTTCCATGCAAGTTAGTTTAGAGTAAAGTAGTTTCATTTGTAGATTGAAATCCATTAGAGTTACAGGTTCTATTCGTCACAAAGGATAGTTTCAAGAACTCTCAGCGTATTTGTGTTGTATTCCTGCAATAAATCCCGCTAGGAATTGCATAGTCAAGCTCTGTTCACTTGCGTTATCCCTCTCCTACTCACATTATATTTGGTCTATATCCAAAGCTGCCATTGTTCGAATACCTTCTTCTGTTGATGTTATCATATACATGCTTTTCCGATTCACGAGAACATGAAGGAGTAAGGAGATCACACCGAGGGATGAAGTCACACACAAATGGATTTACCACTTGTGTTCTATAAATACCACGTTTGAGAAATCAAAGTTCTAGTTACAACATATCAAATATAGTAGTGAATTATTTTATTTCAGTCAAAATCTTGATCTTGATATTGCCAGGGAAGCTGTGGGGATTGATAGTTACTAAGAAACTATGATTCATTCCTCACATTTTAGGTAGGATTGAGAGTCTTTCAATTTTAAATAATTAGTTTCTTAGATATTTAGGATAAAATCACAACTACACAGGCAAATAGCCACACCAGGATACTTTATTTGTTTTTATTTTGTTACTAGATTAGTTGTCCATTTTCTAAATATATTAGAATAACAACGCTTTAATTTTGTTAAAATACTTCATCGTAAATAAAAAAATTAAATAATATATGCATAGTGTAGATATATCTTTCATAATTAGTTTATTAATCTTAGTTAAAAGTTGAATCATTTTGCATGACAATCACAGAACCTAGAGATCCTAGAGAATATATATTTGAACCAATAGTGCCTCAACCAAACCTACCCACAACATTAGCTGATATAGATCAAGACCTTAGGATATAGGTCTTTCAAACAACAAAAAACCTACAAGAAATTAGTGAACAACTGAGAGGGTTAAATGTCGAAGACGATAAGGCATACACATTTTGGTCAAATCATCCTAACTATAGACTACCTTGATAAAATATCCGAATGATTGTACAAGGATTTGAAAGAGAACAAGTATTTGGTTACAATCCTTTAGTTCCACAACCTAACACAAGAGACCTCCTCGTTGACATAGATACTATATTATGCATTCAAGTTACCAAAACACCTGTTAGGTATTCTGAGAAAATTATAAAACTTCTAGTTCTAAACATAGAGGCTGAAAAGGTGTATGATTACTGGATAGTCGGAAGAAGGGATTGATTCTTCACATGACCATAACAGGTCCACAACAACCATGAACTCATGGTTGTGATCCCCAAGTCCCACAACCCAACGGGCCTACAAATCAGTTAAGTATTGATACTAGTTTATGAACATTAGTATTTAGATCCTCACCACTCCCACCAGATATCATAACGCAGTTATCCGTATTAAATATAGAAGCCAATCAATCTAATATTTTATGGACTAGACCAAAAAACCACCCATAGTTTACTACAAATCCACTAAGCCTCCTACCACCATTTTCTTGACCTTATCGGGGATATATACGAAGCTCCCACAGGTCACTTCCCACGTATCCAACAACTAATAAACAGGATCTCAACAGAGCTCGATATTGATTAGAGCCTCCGAACAGCTATTATATCCAAACAAACCATTACACCAATTCAGGTTAGGAAGGCCTTCTTTGCATTAGATTCATGATTCCATTATTACATATTGAGGATATAAGATTACCGATCGGTTTGTCTATATCCATTTATATTCCACATTCACCAAGCTGTCTCGGCATGACCTCAGGAGGTTAGGTACGAGGAAGAGATACTTTTAGATTCCCATGCTCGCATGTCACTTTTCCATCGTACATAACCATTTCTTAGGATTATTTAATGGCTTCTCATGGTTGTATCCTGGTACTCTGTAGATGTAATAGATTCGAAAGTAATCAATACGAAGTTTTTCCCTTTTTTCCTCTGTTATTCCTTCTTTCCTTGTTCAAATTTTTGAATCATCCATATTTTCATGATAAGAAACTTTGTGTTCTTATTAATATGATTTTGGGAACTTTGTGTCTGTGAAATTATATCTGTTATAAATGTGAATGATTCCATTCTACATCTCCTTTGATCAATATGTATAAGGTTATACTCTACTATCTATATTTCCTAGAAGTATTATTATGTTCTTCCTCTCTCATCTCCTTAGTTCTTCCATTCTTTCATATTGATGATCTTTGGGCATAAAACGTTTCAAAGTATCAGGAATCCACACTTTGAAAGTTGTACATTTATATATAATTTTTGTTACTTGCTTTCAATAAGGGAACCTCTCCCATTAAAGAGGAGGGACTTATTGTCCCCTGACTTTGGTTTGTTAAAGTATCATTTGAAAACGCAACAAGTACCAACATAGTAAGGAAGTCAACTTTGTTAATGGAGGTAGATCAAAATCATCTACATGTCATTGTGAAAAGAACAAAAAAATGAAAGAAATTTTTTTGTAGGAAAAATATTGATGTTTGAGTAAAATGCATTTGATACAAGCTTCACTATATGCATGACATTTACCAACTTTTGAATTTTTTTGGATTTTTACTAATTTTTGAATATTTTTGTAATTTTTTGGTTTTTTGAATTGTATAGAAGAAAATGATGTATATAAATTAACAAAGTCATACAACAGTGTCAAATTTCACCGTAAGGTGAAAATATTCCTAGGTAGTAGAAAGGGTTGCCATGAAGAAAAGATATGCCCAAACGAAAAAACGTGTTAAAAATGATAATTTATTAAAAAGAAACATCGAGGTAAGTGCTAAAAACTCCGAATAACCACGGTGATTACGTCACCATCTACATCCATCATGGAGAGTAAAAACATCATGAAAGGGGAGAAAATATATAAATACCTAGCTTGTGGGGGAAACCTTTGTGTCTAGTTCATTTTCACTCCTCCTTTGCTGAAATTTTTAGAGAGAGAGAACTGACATTGAGAGTTATGGCATGGTTTTAGAGATGTGTCAACATGCGGACAAAGTGTGAGAGTTCATGAGGCCTATGCATGACCCTATACTAGTATGTATATTTATTTTTTTGTCATTTAAGCCCATTTAATGTACTTTAGAGGTAGGATAAAATCATGAAATTGCGTATGCATGTTCCCTTGGGTGTGCATATGTGAGGCTTTTCTCATACATTAGAAAAATACGTGTGAGCACAAAAAGGGAAATTAGTTTGGAAGGGGGTCGCACATGTGCAAAATGGGGCACACAAACATGACATGGGGTACATGGGTCAAAACTAGGGTTAGGGTACATGCATTCATGAAAACAAATGTGTATACATAACTAGGGGTGCACATGCACAAAAATTGAAATGGGCTTCCATGGGGCACGCATATGTTGAAAATGGGGCATGTAAGTGCGACAGGGGGCATTTGGGCACAAAATAGGGAATACAAGCACTAAATTTTAACCTTAGGATAGCTTTGAAGAAAAATCCTAAAGTTTATAACCTTACTAAAAAACTTAGGAAGAAAATAGAACAATATAGAAGTAAGCATAACACCTTAGGAAGATGTTTTTAGAAGAAAAGATTCTAATGAAGTGTTTATGTGATCTTGTAGGAGAGATTTTACAAGATATATACATGGGAGTGGTTTTTTGTGACTAAGATCCTTCAAGATGACATCCAAATGTGAGAGAAACATGGGCTTATTGTCATCTTGTAGGCCACTAGCTTTGACTATGTTTCATACATGCCTGCAAATCCAACTAGATCATGCCCTATTTACTACCTTAACGAGAGAGATGGTGGAATGAGTCTAAATGCTTTAGATTACCAAAGGGTGAGATGAATGCTACTCTAGAATATTTTTAGCGGATTCTTCAAGTACCTATCTACGATTATTTGATAGAGTATGATGGACATCAAGGATGTATCCGATCCTACCTCTATGACATGTTGTTAGACTAAGACATTCTGTGAACAGGTACATCAGTGGATATTTATTCTATATTTGATGATTGGCAATATGTAAGGATACCTATATATTTTATGGCTCTTATCGATGGTATCCTAGTGTCATACAAGATGGGTGTACACTTTACGCTAGGCTCGATTTGGGGTTATATATAGCCTTATGGATGATGAGCAACTTTGTTGGGGACAATGCATATTGGTTGACTTATACTAGGATTTGTAGTTGATAATATACCAAGGTTAGAAGAACCTCACATTAGGGACTTTGTTACATATATGGGTGTGGGATCACATAGCCATAGGTCACCCACATGGATTATTTTGAGACATGAATGTAGGTGAGCCCTCTATTTATAGATGGCATATAGTGAGTGATGATGTATTCTCACACCTAGGAGATACATTTTGTTACAAGTACGTGTTGGATGATTTTTAGTTTCACATGGTTACATGGTGACCTTATAGATTATACAGGTGTTGAGATGATGGCTACTGGCTATTTTTTTTCTGAAATATACCACTTTATCATTAGGATTCGGGGCTACATAAAAGAGTGGTATAAAGTAAACTAGGTTCAAAGACATGTCAACCACATTCAGGGCATCATAGCTGGTGAGATGTGGTACACACATTGGATGCATGAGACTTCTGATATGGGACCATATATTATACCATAGTGAGCCTTGGATATCTTCCTTTATATGGTGTCATATCCATGGGTTCCATTGCCCCATGTAGCTGATCCAAGGGAGACAACTGAGTATATAACCTAGTATGTGACCATGGTGCCCTTGTTCTTGACCATTCCACATGATGCAATAAATAAGGAGATAAATGTGGTGGCGTAGGATCTATATGGTTAGGCTATCATAGATAGAGAGAGATTAGGCCATCCAGAGGCTGAGGCTACACTATCAGGATAGGGATGGGTTCTGTAGCCATATGTATAGGGACAATGAAAGGCACCATAGGTATTGGTTCAACTACGGTGCTCTTGTACAACAATAGGTAGTGGTACAACCTCAAGTATAAATTTTGTAGATGCCCTAGGTTCCACTACAAGTCCTGTTACAAGTTCCGCTACGGGTGCACTTATCACCGCCACATATGATCCTGCCATATAGTCCACTAGGAGGTGGATTGGAGGGGGATATAGACATGATTCAAATAGAGGATACGGAATAGGTAGATGGGGTTCCTAATTATATTGTCTAGTGAGAAGAGGATGGGGCCAACATACAAGGGAGCTAGTTACCTTATAGCAGCAATTATAGTAGGTAGTCATGTATCAGTTTCAAGTCATTGCTAAGAGAGATCAGGCCATTATAGATAGAGATCGGTTGATTACAGATCAAGATTAATTGTAGACAGAGAGAGATCATCTGGTTATAGAGAGGATCCAGATCACTTCAAAGAGAGATCATTTATAGGTAGAGTTGGCTTGCATCGGGGTAGAGTGTGACACTATCGAATAGTTAGCAACAATAATAGGAGTTCCATAGATGGTCTTCAAGTGTGTCTCAATCACCGGGAGGGCACATACTATAGGATATTATACCACTTAGTTGTGCTAGTTGGGTAGAGAGCTCCAGGACTATAGTTAGTTGGCTGACATTCGGTCAAGATCCAGGTCACAAAGACCCTCTAGATTGGTCGAGATCAAGTACAACATCCTTTAATGTAGTAGAGCACATGGGGGCCTTTACGGGGCCATCACAAAAATGCCTCCACGTAACAATAGACCTAGCAATATACTCATAGGATAGATTTAGATTTGATTCATATTATTAATGTTGTATGTACAAATGTATCTATTTTTTATGTACGCCTTGATATGAAGGCACATTTTAATACTAATGTACTATGTATTATTTTTAGTATGCCTCATAATCAAGGCACATTTTTGATCCATGCCTATGATGAAATTTTTTAGCTGATATGTATTGAGACGAATTCATTTTATACATGTAAATTTGACATTTATGATGATATATGATGATGATGGGTTATTTTTACTTATCGTATTTTGTGTATGAGATAGCATGTTTAATCCATGTTTTTATTATGGTCTATGTTTGAGGGGGGATATAAGGTGATCCCTCTTGCCCCTCTTAGTGGTATTATATGATGTTAGCTTACCATACATGTTTAATTTTCCATTTCATGATGATGTAGCTTAGATTTTATTGATATATGATATATAGATGTGACAATATATGATATGGTGATGAAATGACAACAAACTGTACAAGAAAACAACAAGCACAAATTAATCAAATCTAATCAAAGAAACATAACTATGTACAATTATGTAAGATAAAATGAACTCAATGCAATGCACAACAAATTAAAGTAACACTCAATCTAAGTAAGAAAATGAATCCAATTTAAATCACACAAGATGAAAAAGTAATGCAATCAAAACTATGAACAAACCAACAACTAAAGTAAGCAAACTACTACTTTGTTTTTGTGGGACAATTTTGAAATGTTTTTCACTATTTTTGGTATTATTTTGAGACAATGTTCTATTGTTTTTTATTTTTCTATGAAATGTATTTAAATGTTTTTATATTTTCATAAAGTTATATGAATGTTTTCTATGTTTTCTATGAATTTTTCCAAAGCTATGTGCAAGGAAACGAAGAAACGTGGTTTCCTCCAAAGTGATAGATGGGATGTATAAGGGAAGAATGCCACATGTTACGTGTAAGAAGTAATGATGAAAGGATTTTCCATGGCACTATATAGGAATATAAAAAGGAAAACTCTTTACATATAGAAAGTAATATCAGTCATATCAAGGCCAAGAGGTATAGGCTCAAAATTAGCTCAGACAACACTTAAGACTAGCTTAGGACAAATTTATCACAATCTTAAACATGAAAATCTTCTCAACACCTATACTAGAAGAAAACTATGGGAAAAATCAAGTATGTAGGCCTTGGTAAGATTAATGTCAAAATCTTGTCTTACCTTGTTGAAATGATGAAATGAGTAGAATTGTTGATGATAATATGGTTGATATTTGAAGAAGTATGATTGAGTGTTTTTCTAATGTTTAAAAGTTTTAAGATCTATTTGAAAAGTAATTTTCTTGACCATAATTTAATAATATGATCTTGCAAATGAAATTTAATATGGATGTAGTAATGTACACATGGAAATGTAATTGGATTGTACGTAGTAGTATTTTAGATTAAGTAAATTAGTGGATTTACAAATTTCTTCACCTTATAATGTATAGATTTGATATGAATCATTCTTGTAGTCCTCTAAGACTTGATATAAACCCAACCATTTAGATCTAAATTTCCTTCATTCATCATTTTTCTTATCGATCTAGCTATCTAGTCTTAGCACTAGATCACCTACATATATTCCACATTTGTAAACCTTCTTATTGATCGACAGGACATTCTATTAGGATAAACACTATATAACTACTTAACATTAAGTTGAGATTCATCAATGGTTTCTAATAAAAAAGTTGTGCCTCTCAATATGTATTCTCATCTAAAATGCCTTGCAAAGATATGTCGAAGCTAGGTATCTTGACTTCTAGTGGTAAAACTACTTCAAAACCAAAGACTAAGGAATACGTGGTTTCCCCCGTAGGCATTCTCATTGAATTCCTATAGGCCCATAAGGCTGAAAAAATATTTAAGTGCTAGTATCATTTATTCTCCTTGACTATTTTGAGGAGAATGGATTTTAATGTCTTATTCATAGCCTCACCCTTTTCATTGAACTGAGTGTAGTATAAAGAGGGTGTATGATGTGAGATCTTGAAGTGTGTGCACAAATCATATACCTTTTCATTTTTTAATGATGTGTCATTATCCAAAATAATGACCTGTGGGACCACGTACCTGAAAATGATCTGGTTCAAGATAAAATGAGTGATCATAAACCCAGGCATAGTAGGGAGAGGCATGGCCTCCATCAAATTTTTGAAATACTTTGTGGTCATAATGATGAAGTTGTGGTTGTGTGTTAATGAGGGAGAATACTTCCCTATCAAACCTAAACCCTGAGTAGAAAAGGGTAAAAGCATCACTATTGGTTGTAGAATTTGAGCCGAGATGTGTATCGCATGAGAGAATTCTTGGAATTTATGGCACCTGTGCACATAATCCACAACGTCGTGCTCTAAGGTAGGTCAAAAGGAACCCATTTGATATTTTCATGCGATAACATTTCATTCAAGTGACCCCCACAGACTCCATTGTGGACTCCAAAGAGGATTTTCTCTAATTATTCTTCCTCAACACACCTTCACAATATTCTATCGAAGTCTCTACAATAAATCACTTCTTCTATAATCACATACTTGGTGGATATGACACATAGCCATTGTCTCTGTTGTGAGGTTTCTCCCTTAGGGTATGAATGATCCACAATTAAATTAACAATATCTGAGTACCATGGACATGAGGAAATGGGAGGCTTGGCCTCTATATAAAACATGCACTCATCAGGGAAATCCAAGTCTACTAGATCTCCACAATCTATTGATTTTTCTGCCAACCAATCAACAATAATCTGTCCCTTGACAGATTTTTGGTTGATGAAGGTTAGTTCAAATTCACCCATTAAGGTCATAAAGTGACCAGCCTTCTTAGACAAGGAACCATGAGTTATAAATGTCCGTAGTCGGTTTGAATTAATAATCACTCGTGTTTCCTAATAAAGCATATAATGCCTTAGCCTTGTTTTCATAAACATTATAGCCGGTAATTCCTTTTCTACCTACACATAACATATCTCATAGTACACAAGGTATGACTAATGAAATAAATGACACATTCATGTTTATCATCATCTTCATGTGCCAACATGCAAGCTAGCAAGACATTGGTAGCCCAAGAGTACAAAATTAGAGGATGGTCCACTTTTGGTAGCATGAGTGTGGGTGAAGACATGAGGAAACACTTCAAAAACTCAAATGCCTCATGACACTCAGTTGTCTAATACTTACAACAATACTTCTTTAACAAATTGTTAATTGAATTAACGGTGTAGGTTAAATCGGGAATGAACCTGTAGATTTCTCTTAGCTTACTAAGAAAGGAACCGATGCCTAACTCATTTTAGGGTAGGGTCATTAATAGGACTTTGCAAATCTTTTATATATTTACATCAATCCCTCATGAAGAGATAATGTATCCTAGAAACTTCCCTCCCATCACTTTGAATATGCACTTTTCTGGATTTAACATTACCACGTATTTAATGAGATGAGAGAGGATCACATGAAGCACCTCGGGGTGATCACAATGCTTCTTGGATTTAGCTAGAATATCATCAACATAATATTCCACAATCTTATGAATAAGATCATGGAATATGTAGGTCATTTCTCGTTGATAGGTAGCTCTAGTGTTTTTCAAGCCAACTAACATGACCACATAACAAAAGGTCCCCCAAGGAGTGGTAAGAATAATTTTTCTTGATCCTCCTCATTAATCCTAATTTGGTTGTCATGCAACCTAAAAAACCATCCATAAGTGACAACAAATCATATCCAAGTTGTTACATCTACAATGACGTCAATGGAAGGCAACAGAAAATTGTCTTTAGGACATGCCTTGTTTATGTCCCTAAAATCAATGCATATGTAAATTTTCCCATTCTTTTTAAGAACAGGGACTATGTTCAAAACCCACATTGAGTAGTCTACTGGTTTATTGAATCCCACTTGTAGGAGCTTCATAACCTCCTATTTTACCATCAATGATAATTTTGGATTCATAGGTCTCAATTTTTCTTTATGGGCTTAGCATCGACTTGGTTCTTGGGTTATGCACCACAACATCAAGAGCAATTCATGTCATATCCTTATAACTAAAATTGAAGGATTTTGAGTGTTCCTTGAGTATCTTCATATGGGCTTCCACCTCTTCCAAAGTCAAGGAAGAAATGAGTTTCAATATTTTAGGATCTTCCTTTATCCCGATGTTTATATCTATGGTCCCTTCGATTAAAGAGGTGTTACCATATTCAAACTTAGGTAGGGCTAGAGGTAAGTCTTGTTCATCTCCCCCTACTTAACAGACATCAAGATCTCCCGATGAGGGAGGGTCTGTCATATGATCTCTAAAATAGGAGGAAGATTGAGGTTTAAGAGTGAATCCTCTCTTATGATGTGTAGGATGAAGATCATTGTATGCATCAAGGCATCCTAGGATTGCCTCATCATTCTCTGTGTAGTGTAAAGTGGTTGGCTCATTTTTAGCCTCAACATATACCAGAATTGGATTAGTTGGCATTCTTCAAAATATAGGTTTAGGTTTGACATAAACAATGAAATTAGTTTCTTTTAAATATTTAGTTGGACAAAAGTAAGAAGAGGAAATAGCTATAGATTCAGATAAAAGGTTTTTCTCATGTGAAATAGCCTCAATAGAGATGAAATCAAAACCTTTTCTAAGGTCAAGAACGGTGGTCTTATTGAGTTGTATATGTTCCACTCTAGCGACATAAACTTCCGAGACTTGATTGGTGACAAGTTGGGAATCACCTAGAACCATAACATTACAAAAACCCATCCTCTTAGCTATGATAAGACAAATAAGAAGAGCCTCATATTTGGCACCATTATTCGTGCACTCAAAATTAATATTAAAGGTGAAGGGCATGACCTTACCTTCAGGGGAAGTGAGAATCACACTTGCCCCAGCACGAAAATGACATTTTATACCATCATAATTAAGCGTCCAACAATTGCTACGGAAGATAGAGGTTTTATCATCCTTGGTTTCTTCTTCCTTTACCTCTGAGACCTCGACCATGCAAATCTCTTCATAGCCACTAGTTGAAAGAGAAAAAAGTCTAAGAGATACTCATGGAGTTAAATGAAAGGAATATTGGTAGGTCATTTTCCAAAAACTCCATGATCTTAGTTGTGGTATTTTTCGACAAGATTTCGACTATAGCAGCTTCGTCTTCACTTGCAAAAACCACTTTGATCACCTTGGGGGCTTCTAATTCTGTCATAGGAATCAATTTAGAAACTGGTGTTGAATCCTTGGGTTTTTTTAATTGATTGGATGTGATTTCAAACTCATAGTGAACACCGATTTTATTCTTTAAGTTGGCTAGATGGATGTCACGGGCTTTAGGTCACCCCGAGGAATGAAGAATTTCCCTAGATGCGGGAATCTAACTCCTAGAAAAGCATGGAAGGGATTTCATTCATTTGATTGATCCAAGTCAACCAAGATTCATATTATAGTTGGTTTCCCAATCTATAATGTAAAACTTGGTTAACACCATCTTTGGACCGATGGTAACTGGAAGCATTATAGTCTCGATGGACATTGATTTGAGAATTTTGTAACCTATTAGCATGTTTCAGGTTGAGGAACAATTTTTTTCTCCATAGCCAAAATTTTGGAGGAATGAGAAGGGGACAATATTTACAACTTCCCCATCGTCAATCATTGCATGTTTAACTTAATTATTATAGATCCCTTACCCGTAAATATAGCTTTGGGTAACCTTTCTTTGTCAATTCAACATTAGTTAGAATCTTACTGATGTTAAGATGAATCTAAAATTTATTTTAGGCTACCCTGGGGGTAGACATAAAAGTATATATGTTTTATATGTTCCTCCGGTGGAGGGGTAATGTGGATTGAGTGAGGAAGGACCAATGCTTCCAATAAAATGGTTCAATGAGCTAGGGAGTTCTTAAAAAAATCCAAAAAGGAAATATGAGAAAAGGTCTTGGTCAAATTTGTAATTGGATCATAATGCCCTACTAGCCTCATAGGTGTTAGACTATTGTCTAACATTGAGGGCTATATGAGAATGGACTATGTGGAATATTCATGATTATGAATGGTTGTGTTAATCTGCATTCGAGTCTCTAGTTTAACTAGGCATAAAATATTGGTCTATTGTCGGTCATCCAAAGGAGGTGCTATTAAAGGGTTTGATGATGTAGACACTTCATGGTAGTTTTTCCCTATTGGATTAACCTTATTAGTTCCATGAGGGTTTAGTTTCCCATTTTTGGGGTGTGTAGGAAGGGGGTATCTAAAAACTCCAAGAGGTGTGTTCTAAGGGGAGATGGGTCACATGTGAGCATTCATGTTGGTGACGTGGGATTTTCTAAAACCATCTCGATAAATATTTTTCTTTTTCCTCTAGGAGCTTTTGTATAAACTTATTGCAATCTCGGAAAGTTCTGGCATCATGTCCTTGAACTCTATGGAAACCAAAGTATAGATCAAGATCGTAATCACGAGGTCTCTAATTCTAGTTGTGTTTTGGTCCATGATCTGGTTGTTTTTTTGCTATTGATTTTTGAAGTTAAATTTTAGGGGCCTTTGCCCTTGGTTTTGGTATTGGTTTTGATACCTTCCTAGATATTGAGTCAAGCTGTGACACTGAAATTGTTAAGGAGGTGGAGGAGAATGGTTGAATTCCACTACATTGATAAAAGTAGTGAAATAGTAACTCCTCTGATTGTTTGTGTTCGTGTTATTGTTAAGATTATTCACATTGGAAGTGTCAAGATTCATCTTCCTAGATTGATTAGTAACATTATTATTTATAGCACCATGATTCTTGTTAAGGATCTTATGCCCTTATTTGTTGTTATTGGAATTGTTTAGGTAGTTATAATTACTTTGTAATTAAGTGACCGGTCTCCCATTTGAGATATAGGTCTTTTGACCACTATCAATAGCCATTTGATCAATTTGGAGAGCACCCTCTAAAACCTCTTCATAAATCCTGAGAGGGAACTTCTTCACTTCTTCCTTGGTTTCCCGATTAAGGTAATTAATGAATAATTATCAAAGTTTTGTTTAGTCCATATTAGGAGCACATCGGCTAAAGAGTAGAGGAATCACCACCATTTTTGGATTAAATGGGTAGTAGATTCATTATGCTCTTATTTGATGTGGAGGAATTCCCTGATTCCAATTCTTAATAGCTTATTTATATCAAAATCCTTTATGAATTTTGAGACAAATTGTTTGAATGAGTTTATCGAGGCCCCTTGAGATATTTAGAGTATTTTCCCACAACATATGACTCTACCATAGATGACCCTTGATGGGGAGGTGGAGGTGGAATAATCAGATGAAAAGGTGTAGTGTAAGCATTTATAGGGCATAGGGTGTCCCCGAGGCTAAGGGTATGAGCCAAGAAAAGAAAACATGTCCCCCTGTGGTGATTTGGAATACATATGCAAATATGGGGGAACATTATTCTGATATAGAGTGGTAAGCACAAAACCACTAACGTTGCATTACTAGTTGGGATAGGATTTGAGAACACACTTCTAGCTGATGCCTATCGAGGATATCTACATATGAGGTTTGAGGGGGAAAGAATAACCTTCCCGATCTAGTGAGAAGGTCTCGAGGCTAGAAATTCCCATGTAAATGGGAGGAGGTGATGGTGCAAAAGGAACATAAAAAAATTTGGAGCATGGTAGGGAACCTTTCCTTTCCCCACAAAAGATGAAACATGAGAAGGCTAGGAAATATCCAACTCCCTAACTCTATTTACCAACATAGAAATCACATCACCTGAAGATGGATTTGTATCTTATTTAGGTGTATTTTGAGTCCTATTGAGAGGAAAATTTATGTGATTACCTTATATAAACTAATCTCTATGAGGCCACCCCTCTTTGGATACATTTTCCTTTAAAGGGGAAGGGGTATCAATGTTGTCCTAAAGAATAACATCAATATATACTTTCATCCTTTCTAAGGATTGGTCAATGGTGTTAAAATTATCCTTAATTTGAGTGAATCGTGCCATGATTTCATCATTATATGAGAGGTAGGAAGATAATTTATCGATCGCATGTTGATTTGGGACCTAAACAAGACCCAAGGATAGAATCCTATTCTCCAGTGAATGTCATGTTGTTCGAGTTGGAGAACTCTTCTTTGGTTAATCCCCTCAATATTGAAATATGAACTATTTTGATACATTAAGGAAGAGAAGTGTGAGGTTAAGGTAGGTTTGAATAATAGTTATAAACCCACCCTACTAAT
This sequence comes from Taxus wallichiana var. yunnanensis, assembly GCA_018340775.1. Taxonomy (NCBI): domain Eukaryota; kingdom Viridiplantae; phylum Streptophyta; class Pinopsida; order Cupressales; family Taxaceae; genus Taxus; species Taxus wallichiana. The sequence goes on from CM031242.1 coordinate 226,722,419, forward strand.
GAGGGTGATGCTGTTGCACACCCACCTGGTAGTAATAAGCCTTAAGACCCAAAATGGTTCTATTGTAATCCCGACCCAACATATTTGGGGGTGTATAAACACCCATAAAATAATGGGAGAGGAGAAGTATGGAAAAAAGAAATTAATGAAATCCAAAAAAAGAAATAACTAGTCTTTCTTATCGGTTTCATAAATTTGGTACACTGAAAAATCAAACAAGAGCTTTAGACACACATGATCTCCCAGGTTGTCTGGGACAACCATTGTGGAATGGATAAATAGATATGTTTAGTGAAATAGGGTGAATATATTAAATACTCGAAGATGAATGAATGTGGTTAATAATTTATCAAGGTAATCTAATTTTATCTATGGGCACTAAATGGAGCTACTCATCTAGGGAAATAAAATCCTCTCTAACATGAATGGGTGTGATGGAATGGTAAAAAGAATACAAAAACATAAGAGTATATCAATATTGGTGTGTGAAAATATCTCAAATGGTTGTGGAATTCATGGGAATCTACCTTAGTTCACCTCATAGAAATTTCAAGATAAAGTTCATGGGAGTTCTAGAGTAAACATATGAATAGGACAATTGAGTGGATTGTCTAAACCAGTTTCATCCAGGATAGTTTCGTCAAAATTCATAGAACTTTATGGATTATTCATTCAAGACTATCAATTATGAGATGATGATAGGTGGAAGTGGCGAGGATCTGAAAACCAAGATCCTAAGGCTCGTGTCAATGTTTGTCTCTAGGTAAGATACATTTGGCTGTGGGACTCGAGGATCATATACTTTGTCTCTTGGTTGCTGAGGACCCTGAATGGTCATATGGGATGGATAACTATGGCGAATGGGAGAAATACATGGAAATGGATGAAAATGACTAACAAGTGATCAAAGCAACCTGTGGCTAGGATGATTTTCCTAGAACTCATAAGTTCTATCATCCTCGACATTCAAATCCCTCAACTATGCAGTGATAACAGGTAGTTTCGAGGTGGTTCGGAAGATGTGAATTTGAAGGCCTTGGTCAATATCTGACAATGCCACCAATAGGTTTGGTTATGACACTATTGGTTTAAAAACGTAATCCTTGGGTTCTCTAGGACCCAAAATGGTCATGTGGGATGTGTACTCAATTAATTTAATGCAAGAAATCAAATTAATTAAATAAAAGAAATATAATCTATGTTTTTGTGATTTTTAATTATATGAAATAAATGACAATAAATAGTAATCTAATCAAATTAATCCAACATGTTTGGATTGTATGTTTTCTAGAAAATAACGAGAGGAAATAGACATAAGAAATACAAAGAAATACAATTGCTTCTACAACACCATTAACAAATTTAAACAAATAAATAATCGGATGTGACTATTTATCTATGCAACATGGATCTAAACTACTCTAATAAATCAAAATATTTTCCAATTTGTATTTGTGGATTTAAATCTTCTATTCTACCTTAGAGACACATGAAGAAGTAAAAGCTTCTCAGAAGCACTTCTTCCTCTGAAACTTCCCTGGTAGAAATAAACAAAGATCTAATGAAGATTGCAGATTGAAATGGAATTACAATTGCTTTAAAATAATGCAGGAGCCTTCCTCTAGAAAAATTCCCTTACAAACCCACAGGGATAGGAAGAGAAGAAATCTATCACTAGAAGCTTTATGCAAACAAAATAAAATCTACAACAATGTATTGACTATTGAATTGATTTGAATTGAATTGATTTAACTACTTTAGTCAAATTTCACATACAATGAAAAGAAGATATCAAGAAATATTAAGGAAAACCAAGTACATCCCCAACTTGGAATTTACAGAACTATGGAAAAGCCAATGATGGTTTACTCTGATATCCCCTCAGTTTCTTTTCCAACTTTAATGCTCAAGTGAATCTAGGGAAATATGTTGGGTAATTCCGAAGAAGTAATGAAAAAGTGTTGGAGTGGTGGTGGCTTACGGGAATTCTAGTAGCAATGCGGGTAGGAGAATAACAATGCAAGAGAACTAGCTTGATTGTGTATTCCTAGGAAGATCACGAAAGGATAACAATGCAATTCACAATAAAAATATCTAGACAATTATTAGGGAATAAGCTTGGATTTTATAGAACATATGCTAGGAAATGGTCCAATCCATTTCAAGATAAAGGAATTCCACCTCACTTAAAAGAGGGCGAGTTAACTCTTAATTATCAATAGAAGAAGAAGAGGAAGGTTTTATGTATCCATCAATCCTAAAAACAACCAATTTGACCAAGAAACATACAAAAAAAGGTGAGTTGGAAGAATGTAACATGCATCCAAATAACACTTGAGGAGTCTTGGTAAAAACACATACAACCATCGGTCTACACGCAATCGCGTCAGGGTAGTTACACAACCCCCAATTAAGGGAGACCAGTGGTTGCATAACCACCGTAGCTTGAGTTCCATAACTTAAAGTCAAGTGCTAAGGAAAAACACTACAGAATGATAACAAAAGGAAAGAAAGGCATTTAAGGATAGAAAACTAATCCAAAAATATATACTATAAAAAGGAAATAGGACTTGAACACATTGCAAAAGATAATAATCATCGTAGGGTATTTTGAACCACTTCGACAATGTAGCACATGTAATATTGGGTGTATACTGATTACATCCAAATTCATTTCAAGAGCCTACAAGAATCCATCTAGCATCCATTCAAGGGACAAGGGACTGCATTATTCTACATACACTTTATAAGAGGGGAATTTCATGTTTTCATGCACATGTCTTATATATCTAGACATTTCTCACTATTAAGTACATCTTGAAAAAGAGCCACCTAGGGAACAATTATACACACAAACATACACCAAACTACATGGAGTATAAAATGTACTACAATGCCTAGATCATTAGTTCACTTAGTAAGGTGACCACTAGATTCTTTCTAACACCCCATTTGCATATTTTTATTTTTAGGATTTGATGTGTTTTGGGGTTTTGTAGGTGCTCTTTATCTTTGTAGGTTACAAAAAAACTAAGCAATCTTATAACAACATATAAGTGACTAACAACCACATTTAGCAAACATCTTACGATATTGTAAAAATTCATATTTTGACCATTTTCATAGTCACAGGAACCTTGGAGATGTATATGGTGTTTAGGCTTCCCGACCTAGTTTAGGTGCCCCAGGTCTAGGAAGATACAACATTCACACAATTTTCTAGGTTAATCTTTGACCTCTTCCTCTTGTTTCTTAGTTTCCTAGTTTGGCACATTCCAAGATTAATTGTGAAATCGAGATAAATATCTTACCCCTTATCTTGCACTTAGGGTTTAAAATTTAATTGATTATTGATAAGGTAATATTTTCACTTTATTGCTATATCATTGCGTTGTTACTCTATAATTAGAATTATATATATATATATTTTAAATTAGTAATTGATTTTATGCTTGGTCATCTTGGGGGTTATAGCCTCCTTGTGGAGTTGGTGCGTCAAAAACTATGTGTTGGTGCTCCTTATAGGGTTGGTGCTCTAATCAATCAGTGTTTGGTGCTCCTTTTGAAGTTAGTGATTCACTAAATAATTTTTGTTTGAATAATAAAATCACAATTTTTAGCGGGTTTCCTTCCCCTTGAGGGTTTCCCACTTATATCTTCTGTTATGGTGTTGATTCTCTTGTTCATGGTTGATTACATGTATATTATTTGATGTTGTGCACACATTAATGGTTGGATAATTGGTTTGTGATTAAGTAAGTAATCTAAAATTAAATCAAATTCATAATGACTGATTCACCCTTCCCTCTTAGTCCATTTTGATTCCAACAATTGGTATCAGAACATGTCCTTTTGGAGAAGTTTAATCACTTGAAAGAAGATCCTTTGAATCAAAAAAATGGAAAATCAGTAGATTTGTTTCTCTATTAGCAAGGAACCAATGTTTGATGGAATAAATTATGTTTTTGGTGTTTGAGGATGAATACTCATATCATATCTCGGGGTTTGATATTTGGGAAGCTGTGGAGAATGGCTATACTCCTCTTGCCACTACACCAACTAGTGTTGTAGATAAGAAGGCATGTAATGACAATTCAAATGCTTCTAATGATATCATATGTGGTTCAGGAGAATTTGAGATGGGTAAATTAATGCATTGTAAGTTAGTAAAAGAAGCATGAGAGAAACTTCAATTTATGTATGATGGAGACTCCAAGGTAAAAAAATTTAAGATTCAAACTTTTATAAATCAGTTTGATATTCTTAAGATGAATGATGATGAGTCTATTTTTTCACACTTAGTTAGGGTTAACAAGGTTTTCAACTCCATGAAAGGGTTGGGAGAATATGTGAAATAAGAATTTGTAGTCCAAAAGGTTTTGAGGTCCTTAACTCGTAAGTTTGATTCCAAAGTGTTTATTATTGAAGAGGCCAAGGATTTGACTAAGTTGAAGATGGATGAGTTATATGGGACTTTGAAAACATATGAAATGAGGATTTTTATTCTAAAATAGCTAATAAATAGATATATTTCAAGGTTGAAAAGATACCAAAAGATAAGAAGACTAAATTTGATGATACTACTCATGAGATAGGTGATGGAGAGCTATTTTCTAAGGTGGCTAGGAGGAATGTTGGAATTTTTAAGTATGAGGAAAAATTCCTTTCAAATGCTTGAATTGTTGTAAACTAGGTCACTTTTTTGCTAAGTGTCCTCATAGGCATGAAAATAATGGGAATGATGATCATGAAAGTGGTCATGAGAAGAAAAATTAAAGGTATGGTAAAGAGAAGAAAGATTTTAATAATTTTGATCATAAGAAGAAGGGTAATAAGATTTTCTACACAAAGGAAGAGGTCTATTCCTCTAAAGAAAGTAGTGAGTATGGTGGTTTAGATTATGTGTCTGAATCTGATCATGAAGACATAGGTGATGAGGTGTTATTTATGAAAAAGATGTTATGATATCTACTAGTGGTGGTTCTACTTTGTTGGGTGATCTCAGATCAAATTCTCACAAAGAGATTGAAGGATAATAAGATGACAGAGATTTAGTTGGCATGTTTCCAATCATAATTGAATAATGTTGAAAGAAACAATGATTAATTGAAATCACAAGTCAAGGAATATGAAACAAGGATTCAGGAACTAGAAGAGAAGCATTTGGCTATTACTGAAAAGCTTGATGAAATTGTGAGAAAGTTAGAGATGTAAATGAGTAACATGAATCTTATCTTACAATCTAAGGAAGAATAAGTGACCATCCTTAAGAGAGAGTTTTTAGATGCAACAAGGAAAAATCATATCAGAAAATTGAAGAAATTTCCAAGGCTCTTGATGATATCTTGAGCAATTAGAAAGTAGAAGATAATAAAGCCAGTTAGGTCTTAAAATTTGAAGTCGGGAAGAATAAATGAAGCAAGAGGATATGGTTTCAAGAAAGGGAGTAGGTGATCCAATCACCAAGGAAGGAAACAATGTGACTTACATTAAGAATAATGAGAATAATAATCCCATTAGACAACCAAATGCCTCAAGGTATGAAAGATATTTTAATGGTTATTTTTTTACTTGTAATGGATTTGGTCATAGGGAAAAGGAGTGTAGAAGGTATGTTAGAGATGATCATCCATGGAGAGATAGTATGAGTGAGTATGGTAAGAATGTTGTGTGATAAATTTTTCATGAAAGATGTCATCTTTCTAGTTATTATTTGAATGATACACCTAGACAAGATGACGATTCTGAGAAGCAAAAATTTGGTGGTGTGCTTTAGCTACAATGAGGTTGGACGTATTACTAAAGAGTTTCACCATGGTTATTCACAAGTAGATCAAATGTTTCAAGGTCCAAAAATAAAATAATGAATCTTTCAAAGTTCAAGGATGCATGATAACGATCAAGGAAGGACTTAGGAGCCTATAATTATTAATGGTGTCAGCTCAAGATAAATTTCTAATGTAATACAAGGCTTGACTTAGAGTTTAGATTAGAAGCAAGAAAAAGGAGTTCTCTAGGTGTCTAAGAGGGTGTGGGATCTCTTTGAGACCTTATTTTAGGTGATCATGGTGTTCATATGCCTCTACTAGGATTCTTAGATGTATATAATTTCATATGAATCATTAGAGAGAGGGGAGCTGTCTAAGTTCATGTTTGTCTCCTTTATTAGGTCAAGATATGGTGTCTTAAGTTTCTAAGAATTATTTTAGATCTTACGGAGTTGTTCAAGGTGTGAAATTGTGCATGTCTTAGTCTTGTGTTCTCTATGTGTACATGATTAGGTTCTCAATTTTATATGATCTATCATGTTTTGGTTTCATTAGTAATTATTCATTTAAAGAAAAAGGAATAGTGTGATGTATTATAAGGAGTTGGTTGAGTCATGTAATTTATATGTAAAGTACTCTTTCGGTCTAAATCAATGATTAAGAGTTGATGGCAAGAAAAAGGGCCGGTGTTACCTCATAAATATGGTTCGAGGTATTTTTAATTAAATTCAAGAATTTTATTATATGTTAAAGGTTAAAAAATATACTCCTTCATGAATTCTAATTTACATTAAATCTTTATAGGTCAATAAGTGAGGTCTTGTGTGTCAAGCTTTTTGAAATCATGGAGCATTGTCATGTGTCTAAAATTTCTAGGTCTGGGTATGATTCAAAAGATTTGTTTCTATGTCAATTAGTTGGATTTTGTATTATTGTGTCATGTTTAAAAATATTCAAAGGAATATCATGTTTCCAAAAGAATATTGCAGAAGAAATGAGTCATCAAGTAAGATGAATTGATCAAACCATCATGAGAAGGGTTTTTTTTGCAGTGTTCATAAGGGTTGTCTTCAAGAAAGTGATGTGTTTTCTTTACTCCATGATAATTTATGGTTACTCAAGGAATTATAATATGTTTTATACAATGTTGATGAAAACGTTTTAGAGCTTGAAACAAGAATTTGTGTAGCTTAACTAGTTTCTACCTCATTTGGGTTTTAAGTGATCTCAAGAAGTGGTATTAATAAATTTTAGTGGTTGAAGGTGCAAATGATTGATTTTAAGGGAAAATATTGGAACACATCTTCATAAAAATAATTAATTTTATATTCAATAGGTTTTACACCTTGAACAGTTCAGATCTTCTTGGGGTTCATGACATTCTTTAGATTTGATAGGGTAGAGTGATAAAGACTTGATTGTCAACAGGTAATTTTTCTAGTTGGGTAAATATTCTTAAATTTCATGCCTCGGGGTTCATGTAGGTGATAATATGGGTAAATGGGTTCCCAAATCAAGTGATTTTCCTAATTATTTGTATCTACATCAAAAGATGGAGGTTATTTACTCTCGTAGGGACCTGGTAGCATAGGTAAATATGATAAAAGTTAAAAAAGGAAGTATGTTCTCACTTTTTTATTTATATCATCACACAATCATTATATGTAGTGTTAATAAGTTTAAAACAAAAAATAAAGTAATATTAGGGGGTATTTCAAGGTTGTATGGAAATGTAAGACCTATATAGATGAGTTCAAGACCAATAATGACTAAAAATGTGTAGCTATGAGAGGAAAAGGTGTGTATGATCCTAAAGAGTCATAGGAGGGAACTCTTGGGATTATAACATGTGTATTTTAAATAAACTATAAATCATTATATAGGTGTGTCAAATTTATTGGGTCTTGTAATGAGTTGTTCAAGGATAATGAGAATAAGGAAACAATCAAATCGAGTTTGAGAATGAGCTTCTAGAGGCATGAGGTAGCTTTCTTAGATAAGTTGGAGTTATTTGTATTTTCTATAAGTTATTATAAACAATTTGAAGTATGTGAAGGTAAGTATGAAAATGGTTTGTGCAATTAATCACCAAATGTGTTAGTCGGTTTTTAGAAATTTTTTATGTTATCGAGAATTTGAATGCTTTGTCTCGGTAAGTGAATGAACTACTAATGATACACTTATGTCACTTGTGATTGAATGGTCTCCATCTTGAGAAGATAGTGTTATATGAGAAATGGAGTTCTTGTATGGTTGCTAAGAGAAGTGAGTAGGATTGTTCCATGATTTTAGATGATCACTTATATCCAAAATTGCATCCTACGGGCATGTAAATGATGATCAAGTGTGGAGGAAGTCATTCTTGAAGGTTATATTTGCTCTTTATTGATTTTAAAGGTTAAATAAGTTCATTTTATAGTGGATAAGTACTTGTCTATTCCTATTATTCTTTCTTGGGTTAAACTATGGATGAAATACCTTAATTGGTCCGATATGGTGTTACGGTGGTGTATGATGAACAAAATGGAGCTTAGGCTTTTAGATGGTGATTAATATAGGGGAAGAATGGGTTTTATTTTGAGAAGGTTATATAGATGATCACAAGATATGAAAGGTAAGATATTGTTGTCTACTCCATGTTCAATATAGTTATGTCTCAAGTATACACCTCATCCAAATATAAGTGCAAGGAGGCTGAGAAAATGTTTGGAGACGAGTGTCAAAGTGGTGGTGGAACTTCCAAGGAAGGAATTCAAGGTATTCAAATTTTTGTACTTTTTATTTGAGTGATATGGCATAAGTCCAGGGGTGAGTTATGATAATTTGTTTCATGGAGTTTATAGTTCTCAAGAAACTATCAAAGATTTCTAAATTTGCATTGAAGAGTTGGTTTAGGGACCCTAGCTCATGAGAAGATATATAGTCAACATGGTGTAGATAATTAAATATATGAGTCCTATCAAGCTAATAAATAGGTTTGAATGATGATGTTGTCCTCAAGTCATGTTTTTGGTATGTTCATAAGTTAGATGCTTAAGTTCTAGGTCTGCTTTATAGTGCTTTTATAGGTTGAATATGGTTAAAACAAGGTATGTGATGAAGAAAACAAGTTCATGTGTCTAAATGAGGACATTGTGTGATGAACTAACTCAAAGAGAGAGGTAAATAATATCCTTTTAGTTTTATATCATCATTATTTTCATGTTTAGGTGTCATGGATACTTCTTCTTAGGGGGATAATATTTTTTTCATGCCTTGAAAGAAGGAAAAATAAGTTATTGTGAGGAATGACTAGTGTATGAGATAATATGAAGACTTTGGATGACGTTTCTAAAAAAATATGACCCTATGATGTTGATAAGGTGAAGAATATACAGGTACAAGTATTCCTTTATCATTAATGTAAAAATGGGGAGAAGTTCAGGAGGTTTTCCATCAATGACCAAGGGGGAGATTGTTGGCATATTGTGATTTATGTATTTTCATTGATATAAAATCTCATTAATAAAAAATAAGATAATGGAGTAGATTAAAATTATGCTCATTGTAATGATGGAATGAAATTTCATGTGTGTTTTTAGTTTCATGAGTTGATTTAATGAGAATGACTTATCCTAATGAAGCCTTAGCAAGTGACCTAACTAGCCTAGGTGATGGTGCATGGTGGTATGAACTTCTTGGTAGCTTGAGAAGTATGTTGGAAACATTTAGAGAATGCTTGGGGGTATTTAGGAACTCACATGAGTTTCAAGGTGCATATACAAGCTAGATTCCAAGATTCAAGTGCTCATTTTGATTAAGTATGGGTGCTAGGAAGCATGCGGATGAGATGTAGAGCTATGTGATCTCATAGAAGCATGAAATTATGTTATAAAATTTATTCCATGAATTTTAGGACCTTTTCTCTTAGTTTCATGTTATTTGAGTTGACCCTAGCCTAGAAAGTGCAAAACCCTAAGGGATAGCTATGTAAATGAGATGGGATAGAAATATGGAGATATGTTTGTGACATGTTGATGATTAGAAATATTAATAGGATTTTGCATGATGTTGTGGGAATAATTTCAGGTTTTCATGATGTGTATTGTCCAAGTTATGACAATTTTGGTGAAATAGGGTTAAGAAGAAGGTCATTTCAAGCTCGAATTGCGTCTTATATTACTCACCCTAATTTTTTTGATTTTCATCGGACATTTTTATTTCAGGAATTTTAATAAAATGATTCTATAAGGAAGGTTTCACAAAAATAATGAGGTCATTTCATTAGCTTTTTTTTATGAACAAATGTTAAGAAAGTAAATAATTGTTTGTGTGCTTGAAACCCTAGCTCAAAAGTGGTAGGTGATAAAATGATCCTAAGTGCCCAAAATTTATTACTAGTGAATGTATGATGATTTTTGATGTGTAGGACTCCTCTAGGTTTACGAAAGATATGGTAGAGTTTTTGATGATCGGTGGAACCCACTCAAGCAGTCGATTTCTAAAGAAGTTCGGTTTGGGCCAAGATTGTCCAAAGGAGTTGATAAATAAATGGAAATAAATTTTAGTGTGTGATATTTTTTTAATTTACAAGGTGGATTTAGGTAATTTAGATGCATAAATTGAAAAAGTTTTCCCTATTGTGAAGATTAGTCAAAGGGCAATTTTGGGGCGGAGTTCGGGCGGTTTTCGAGAGATGAGATTGGTTGAAGGCCTTCTACTTGGAGTTATAGGGATTTATAAAATGTTATAGAAATTTGATTCATATATATTTATAATTATTTATGTATATTTTATTTATGAATTGATTTTATGGCTCTTTTAGGTCAGTTTGTGAGGAATAAGGTTTCTTGGTTTTCGGACAAGACTTCTGAGGATGAAAGAATGAAGTGAATGAAGCATGAGATGATTGAGTTGATTTCTACCACCTGGAAATTGAATAGGAATGAAATTTGATTCATATTGAAGGCATTTTGAGGTCTTTAAAGTTTCATAAAAGGGAGAAAACTAGTCGAGTTTTGCAAAATTAGTGTTTGGGAAGCTTGTTTTGGTGAAGAGAAAAGTTGTTGTGGTTTGAGCATGTGGATGTTTCATGATTTATAACTTGTATATAAGTTATTTAAATATCATGTTAATTTCATATATTTTTCACATGCCATATTTTAGTTCATCTTGAGGGGTATTGAGGCCCAAAGGTAAAATTAGGGTGTTGGAAACACTTATTTTAAGAAGGATATGAGCTAGTGGGCCCATTTAATGATTTATTTGATTGGTTAAAGTAATTCACATCAATTTATGATGATTATATTATATATTAATCATGTATGGTGAATATGGGAGATTGAATACTCATTGTTTTGTGATTTATAGTTTTAGCTCATCCTAGTGATGGGGTTTAGAGTATTTTTGTGTAGGTTGGATGGTTTTAGGAATATCTGACCTATGTGGGTCATATCTGAATGTTTTTGATTAGTTTGGAATATTTTTAAGTTTTATTGGTTGAAATAAAAGATGGAAACTGAATTGGTTTTAATTTTAATCAAGAGGAATGTATGTTTTGGGTGTTATATGGCACTAGTTGTGCATATGAGAAAGGTGTGGCCTATGTGTGAGTGAATTATGGATACAAAGGGATGTGTTGAGAGATGAGAGAGTACATGATAGGTTGAAGAATTTTTTGAATATTATTTTTAAGGGTTTTAAGAATCGAGAAGTGAGGAAAATGAAAGATTGTGTAAGTTTGAGAATTTAGGGTTTGAACAAGGGTTTTAAGGAAAGTGAGCTAAATCGGTGATCACAATCAGTTTTGGTAGAAAGAAGACATTGGATATATTCATAAAAATGTGATTTATTTTTTTCTTGATCATTTTTATGGTTTTATCCTCCTTGTGGAGTTGGTGTTTCACAAAACTAGGGGTTGGTGCTCCTTGTAGGGTTGGTGCTCTACTAAATTAGGGATTGGTGCTCCTTGTGAAGTTTTGATATCATATTTGCAATATTTTCATGTACTAAATGAATTATATATATAAGATAACACAAAAAAATATATATTAGTTGGCCAATATTCTCAAATATTAAATATATACAAAATAATACCCTTAAGGTAGAGGCAACACCAGACAATGTTCCTTAAGGAAGGAGTAACTCCACAATCTCCCAAGATGGGAATCAACTTCTAGGGGACACCTCCGATAAACCTTTACAAAGTATAATACTCAAATAATAAATCCATGAATCCCTCATAATTATACTCACGTCCTTTATATAAACATACATTACTCTTAATGTAAGGGTAACACCTAATCCCAATGTAGGTCGACTCATTACCCAATATAATTAATTCCTCTGTGAATCCATATTATTATAAATATAGAACAAACTAAGGGTATGTGAACCAAATTTCATCATCTACATCAACCCATATACATTATAATATCATTTCCGAGGTACATAAAATTCCCTCCCTCCTTGACATGTTTCATCCCCGAAACATGTGAAAAATCCCTATAATGAGTGTACTTTAAATTATTACACACTTGTCACAGGCTTCATAATCCAACCACCCATATTAAATCCTAGTGGGTGATTCTGATCCAAACCTGATTTCATATTCCATTGTACTCATTTAATTCTATCCTTGTTCATATGTGTTCCTCTTCGACATATATGCATGTCCATAATAATTATTCCTATGATTCCATGTCCTATAATTGTTTCTCCATTGATTCCATGTATAACCATAATTATTTCTCCTCCAATTCCCTATATATCCATATATATTTCTACCCTCATGTGTCCTAACATATCACCATGATTATTTCCTCTCATGATGATGTGGGTTTCTATATGGTGCAACCTTAGTATCCTCAACCTTATCAACATTTTCCTCAACTTTCTTTTCCTCTTCCACCTTTTTTCTAATTATTTGTTATCTTGAGTAGATGATTTTTTTTTCATAATTTTATTAAGGCTCTCTTTATAAATCATCCTTATTCAATTCTTCACCTTCTTAAAATCCATCTTCATGCTCTATCTTGGCGATTACTTTTTCCTTGTTAAGTTTGATATCCTATAATGTAATTTTCTTTCTCTTGTACCATAATTTCATGAATTTATTTTGAAAATTAAAATTAATTATTCCAAATGTCTCTAACCAATGATATCCCACAAAAATATTCATTCCATCCATATCTAAATCATAAAAATCTAATGTAAAACATATTTATCCATAGAGAGCTTCAAATCTTCAAAACTTGATTTTGCTTACCATCCACTTGAGAGTCCATGATATGCTTTCCTTGAACATGTAGATGTTGAGATACATACATATTGATGAAGTTATATTTGTTTCTAGGATTTATGGAAACAATTACCTTTTTCCTTTCAATGCACCTTTCAAATTGAAATATTGAAGTTTCCTTCCTTAGAGATGCACTATTTGAACTCGTATCTTAATCTATTGTCTCTCCTTTTGAATCATGTGTAGCATCTTCATCATCAAAATTATATTATTCATGGTCAACTTATTATTATTATTATATTTCCTCTTCCTCACTATTATCATTACATTATTCTTCTTTCCCTTGATTTTCTTATTTTGTTTCCCCTTTATCCATGAAAACTTGTTCTAGTTCCTCCTAAGACTGATTAGAATTTTCCTTTTCTAACTCAAAAACCAAATCTGTGTAGCGCCACTTATCCAAATTTTAATAACTAAATATTTGATGATATATAACATCCCTCCCTAAATTCTTTTCGCCATTCTCTAGCATCAATCCCACCATCTCCAAAAAAATTTATCATCCCCATGATCCACAAAATATAGGGTTTTTATGAATGAACCTTTTGATCAAACCTTGTTTTAACCCTTTTGGCTATAACTCAGCCAAAAATAAGAAAACAAAGAACAAAAACCCCTATTATATTTTTGAGATATTTTTGAAAATGTAAAAAATCAGAAAAATTCCCAAATATTGTAGCCTATAAAGCATTTTTTTAAAACAATAAAAATGAAATAACTTTCACACACCAGATCAATATTTTTTTGAAATGTAAGGGTATAACTTTGACATGTATTCACATCAACCCAAATATGTTTAATAATTAGTTCATCAAAATATAGAAGATATAGAAGAAACCTTAAAATTTATGTTTCAAGTAAAAACATACATATCTTTCACAAAATAGCTCCAAAATTCTTAAATTTGGAGGAAAAAAATTGAATGATTTATCCACTCCACAAAAAAATATTATAAAAAATTCCAAGTCATTATCCAGATATAATTGAATCACCAACATTAGGGTTTCATCCCACAAATTACTCGGATCGATGCCACGATATGAAATGATATGATCTTTGCATGTACTAAATGAATAAGTTGCGAGAAGATAACATAACACAAGAGATATTGGTGGGAAAATATGCTTATATATTCAATATATGCATAATAATACCCTCAAGGTAGGGCAACACCATAAAATTCTCCTTATGGAAGGAATAACTCCACAATCTCCCAAGATGGGAATCCACTTCGAGGGTACACCTCAATAAACCTCTACCAAGTAGAATACTCAACTCATACATCTGTGACTCCCTCATAATGATACTCACATCCTTTATATAGACATATATTACTCTTAATGTAAGGGTAACACCTAATCCCAATGAAGGCCAACTCATTACCTAGTATAACTAATTCATATGTGGCCCCATATTATTATAAACATATAATTAAATAAAGGGATGTTTTCCACATGTCGATATCTCCATAAACCCATATACATTATAATATCATATCCCAAGGTACATAGTAATTTAGTTCTTCACTAAATACTTTTGGGTTGAATTAAAAAATTAGAAGTTTTAGTGATTTTTCTTCCCCTTGAGGGTTTCCCACTTATATCTTGTGTTATGGTGTTAATTATCTTTTTAAGGTTGATTGCATGTATATTATTTTATTTTGTGCACACATTAATGGTTGTATAAGTGGGTTGTGATTTAAGTAAGTAATTTGAAATTAAATTCAAATTGTAAGGACTGATTCACCCACCCTCTCATTCAATTTTTATTCCAACACTTGGAGTCCCCTACATTCCCAAATCATCAAATTATATTTCCACGTTAATTTCAGAACCAAATACTTGAGTGTTTCTCCATCACTCTAAATGGAGGTTTTTATGAGGGTTGGGAGTAGTTTAACTTCTTATCCTTCATTCATAAAGTTCTAAATTTTATTCTTCCTCATTCCACTTGCAAAATAAAATAGGTTCCATGCCCCATATTTGATGATAATATTTCGTCACCATCCACAAGGTTAAAATTCCAATGAGAACTTCAAAATTACCCTTCAAACTAGAAATTACTATTTTGCAAACTAGGTAGATCCAAAAACCACATAACTTGAGAAATATTCTTAATTTTTGCATGAAATTTGGTATGCAGCACTAGAACAGCCTCTAATACCTTCCCAAATTCTCACTTTCTCTTAAATATGTATGTACCTTCTTGACCACCATGGTTTGTACATGTTTATATGTCTTGTTCTCAAGAATATTCATGTAAATGACCTTAAATATGCCTCTATTAGTTGAATATTTACATATGGATCCCTCCATATACTCTCTACTATGCCAACACACTCTCCTTATTATTGAACTCATCTTCCTTAGTTTTTCTCCATTTCCTACATTGTGTTTATACTAGATCCTAGAACTAGGACTAGTTGTGCTAGTTTTAATTTCTAATTTATGAAACTTATCTTTTTCATCATGTATATGACTTAACATTCCCTATTCATGTTCCTCATGACTCTACCATGCTTTTATATCAGTTTTATGCCTTTATTCCTTCATCCCATTTCATCTTGTTGAATAGGCCTACTAAATTGAGCTAGTCACATTGATTCCACTCATGCACCCTTATATTCATCATGTTGACTATATTTCCTCCTTATACATCTTCTATACCATATAAGATAGCATCCTAACATGATCTCATATCATCATTATATCTTTTCAGTCACTAGCTACTTAAAAATTTGAGTTTCAAAAAGGTGTTCTCATGGCATGTCTTATCATGCCTTGTTAGACTCATTCCAAGCTTCTTCTTTCTCTCCTTCATCCTAATTTTTCATTAATGTTCCTTTTACATCAATGAAAACTCAGCATCCACATGCCAAAAATATCCCCCTTTGTCATTGATAAAACATCTCTTAGCTCTTATTCCCCTTTTACATTAACGTCAAAGTGCATGTATGTAGTTCAAAGTATTCTTATTCGTCATCTTATTTGGGCGCCTTATTAGTTGGAAAAATCAACCATACTCACCATTAAATCTCACCCTCTTGTCTCTTGTTCTTTAATTTTGTTTTTATCTTCACCATTAATTGATATCACTATTCCCCCTCAAGCGAGATGCCTTCATAGCACATACACATATCAATTGACTTACATTTGAGTGATAACATACTTCTAGTTCACAAATATTTCTATCTCAGCTCATCATTCTTGAAAACTATCGTAACTCTATCATATACTAGTTGTTATCTCATTTAGGTCTTAGGTCCCTAAAGCATATTTTTAGGGCAATTACGGACTTTGTCATTTTGTGTAGGAGGTCACTAGTCACTTGAAACTCTTCCTTATGTATCCCCTTATGACCATACTATCCTCTTCTATCTTCCTATGTAATAAGTTTTCCTTTTACGTTGTCCTTAAGTCATGTGGGTGGGCCCACATTATTTCCTCTAGCGTGAGATAATCTTTTAGTCTTTATAGCTTGATTAGTGTGATACACTCACTTACTTGGTCATGGACCTTGCTTCCTTGTCATTGTACCTTCAAGCCTAATTTATTCTACCTACCTAGCCTTGTCAATACCTAACACATCTAATAGAGATTCATTCAACTCCCCTTCTCTAAACATTTGATTGTACCTCTACGACATGTAGGTCATTATTTCATGTCTACCAATTTAAATTTCACTTTGGTTTTGTCCATTTACACTCATAATTCATGTTCTCTTCTTATGAAAACCTTGCATTAATCTTATTTTATTTTCTCAAAGACTTGTGAACACTTAAAGGGCACCTACCTTGATCATTATAATCATCTTTCCCTTCCTTAAACTATATACTCAAACCTATATCATGTGATCATTGTCTCGGACCCTATACCCTATTGTACCTTAAATTAGTGCATTGTATACTCTAATTGGTATTGAATCCTTATAGATTCACCTCCTTAGGTTAAGAATCACTCTATATTTTTCTCATTTTCACACATTAACACTAAATCATCATGAATCCTTAAGTACATATTATGATCGGTATTTTCAAGATTTTACAAATTTGTTATAACATCATGACCAATATCAATATGACATGCCTCAGAATATACAACATCTATAAACCCTTATCAAGGTGAAAGGACTTTTTACATTATACTAAATTCTCATATTATTATTCAAAACATGACAACCTACCTCAACTAACCTCATATAGTCTTCATATGCAATGTATACAACATGGAAAAATAATTTTGATCTTTATAGATTCAACTAGGGTTTATATTGCTCCATACAACGTATATGATGTATAAATATACTTGATGTACCAAAATTCATAATTCAAAAACCATTGAATCAACATGTAGACTCAATCCACTCAGCTCATACTTTGCAATATACCTATGAACTTTGTCTCGATGAAATGATCATGTATTGTGTAAAATTATCTAACCTCTTCTTCTTGAGACTAGTATTATTTCATCATATTAGTGTCTCAAACACTTTCAACATAATGGATACCTCTTAAGAGTTGTCCAAATTGATAATCACCTTATACTTATACTAACCCTTATACGGCCTTTCATCTGTTTGATGCATCATTACATAGCTTTAGTATACTCACACTCATATGCCAAGAATCAAGTTTCTTGTATGATTGCCACTCTTGATAGTTTTATTTCCTTATGGAAAACCTTATAAACAGGTTTAAAATTACTTTACCTTTCACTGAATTTTCATCATATAGCATATTTGATCAAACAACGATTGTGATCGAGACAAGCCTAAGGAGTTTCCAAATAGCCTCAACTCCATAAGTTGTTCTAAACATTTGACCAAGAAATTATAAAATGAACATGGATAGACCATATCACTGACTTGAACTTACATGACATAGTATTATCATCACTATTCCTCCATACTCAGACTAAGATCGCATCTATTTTCTTCATGGATTGATATGGGATAGTAAGTAGCACAATAACACCTCATGACTGATTGTCATCTCTTGTACAATCTTCATATTGGAAAAATTTCTAGTCCTCTCCGTGGGATTTGTGACATAGACTAATCACCTCTCGTAGATTCATTAACTCTAATGCTTGTATCATAAATTGACGGGTTGAGCTTTTGGTTTAACATAAATCACTTCTAAAAATTGGTGTCGAGAGAGAAAGATCATGAGTTCAAATTCCCCAGGTAAGGCTAGGGGAGTTTGTTGGAAAAACATTTCATCTCTCACCATGGGATTTGTGAACTAGACTAACCATCTCTCATGGATTCATTAACTCTAAAAATTGTATAGGAAATTACGGGTCAACCTTTTGGTTTAATGACAATCACTTCTAAAAATTCAATAAACTCAAGAAACCTTTGAATGACCTCATAACTTCATATAACATTGTAAAAATACTTTTTAAATGCATTATTATTCCTTACTAGCATAAAGGAGCTTTGACTGTGTATCTCTTTCTTTATAAACCTTAATATATCATTAAGACCTTATTGATAAGACTCAACTATGTTTACTAATATCCTAAGCAAATTAAATGACTTCAAGGCATACACAAATAAGTTTTACCTTAATCTCACATGATGTTTCTTGAACTCTATAAATTAACCCATGGTTCTTCCTTCTTAAGGGATACCATAACATTTTATAATCATGACAAGTTTACACACTTCTTCATAGAAAAAAAAATCACTTAAGACTCAGAAAAACCTACTATAGACCTTGAGATTTATTTCATGACTCTATATGTTGAAGACTAAGATAGGAAACACAGAGAAACATGAAACTCTTAATGCTAGATGTAATAAATTATACAATAGCATGAGGACTTATCATAAATTAAATACAAACTGAATAATATTCTTCCTTTGATCCAACCAGTCATGATTCTTAAATGAATGATGGAGTGTAGACATATTTGTATTTTTGGAGACTTTTCTTTAGCAACATCCACTAATGATGGCAACACATACCTTGACGATTATTGGACACTTTTTCCATTACTTGGAAAATAAAAAGACCTTCAAACACCATATATAGATCAAACTTGTATATAAACCTTAGGAAAGGATTGAACAAAAATACCTTTTGAATCCATACAAACTTGTAACTACTTAAATAATTTAATAAGATACTACTAATGATGATGTATTTCAAGGATTATTCATACCTCCTTGACATAGTTCATGTCTCCTAGAATCCTAGAGGAGACACATAATTCTTGTAGGATCACTTAAAACAGTAGAAAGTCATCAAAGGAACTTGATGACTCAATCTTCTCTCTTTTTTCTTTTGAAGCCTTCTCAATCTTCTTGGATGCACTTTTAGGTATGATGACCTCATATCCTATGTATTCTTCTTCTAATTGAATGTTTGATAAACATAAATTGTGCATCTCATACACTTTCTCCATCACAGTAGGGGAAAAAGTTCTTCATGGATTGCATTAGGCTTGTATTCTTTCTTCTTGGATTTTTCAACACCTTATGATGTCTTACTTGTACTAGACTCTTTTGTGATTTTTTTAAATTATTTCTTCTTTCCATAATCTGCACATTCTATATATTTATTAAACTTTGTGTCTTCAGACATAGAATTAGGTTCGTTGACATGAATGTTCCTAAAAATTTCCCAAAATTATTGAAATTATAGCATATTATCTTGTTCATACCTCTTGAGTCTTCTTCTCTCCAAAACTGATTAGATGGTTCATCTAAGCAATATTTGGCAGTGTGTCCCTTTTCTTGACAATTGAATAAAACTAGATTCCTTTCTTTCTCATATCTTCTATCGCTCCATGGATGGTCATCTATGACATGATTCCTACATTCCTTACCTTTATGTCCAAAATTATGACAAGTAAAGCAATATCCATTAAAGGTTCTTTCATACCTTGATGCATTGGGTTGCCTGGCTGAGTTTGGCCTTCTTAATATTGTCTCCTTAGAATAATTTATGGTTTCTTGTCTACTATAACTATCCTTGTCATATTCAAACATATCCTTAGGATTTTCTTTGAATCTTATTCCTATCTTGTCACCTACTACTCTTTGGCTCTCCAAAATTCCATCAAGAAATTATGAGCTCTTCTCTAGTTTTCCATACATCTTCAACCTATTATTTTCTTCTTCTAATTCATATTTCAAGGTTCTCAATTCTTATTCATGTATAAGGCAATCATATTCCTTGTCTTTCAATGATTTTGACACATTCTTAACTATATATTCCATATCTTTGGGGGATTTTCCATGATAAGATTCCA
Organism: Taxus wallichiana var. yunnanensis; assembly: GCA_018340775.1. Taxonomy (NCBI): domain Eukaryota; kingdom Viridiplantae; phylum Streptophyta; class Pinopsida; order Cupressales; family Taxaceae; genus Taxus; species Taxus wallichiana. The sequence continues at coordinate 226,742,725 of CM031242.1, forward strand.
TATACTTGATTTCCATTTCAATCCATCAATCAAGGACTCAAAAATCTCAAACTTAATCTTAGGAACATCTTCAGCTAATTTACCCATGTTTTTTCTTCAAGGATCTCCTCTAAGTTGTTAAATTATTTTCAATATGAACTTGATCTAATACTGATTATTGGAAAAAATACATTGAGAGGGGGGGTGAATCAGTTCTTCTCAAAACTTTGAAAAATTATTCATAAACTCAGTAATATATTCAATCTAGATCACCATTAACCATGAGGGACTAATGAAATTCAAACATGAGAAATGAGTACAAAAACACACATGAAAACAAGGTTTAATGTGATAAACCCTTTAAGGAAGAAAAACCCACTGAAATCAATGCACTAGCTTGGAAAATTTTTCCTATCAAGATTATAAATATTTCAACTCTTGATCATCTAATCAACTTAAAGAAAAAAATCCAATAATTTATTCAAGTTGTTACTTGACCTTTAGCAAGCTTCTACTTGCATGGAAGCTATAACTGCTAATAATTTTTCCAAGATATTAATTGACCTTTTGTAAGCTACTACTTACAAGGAAGCTTTGAACTCCTTGTTTGATAAGCAAGAAATTATAATTTTATAAGATTCTTTGATCACCTTCCTCTAGTTGTCTCACACAACAAATTGTGATCTCTATTCAGCTCCTTTATCTTCTCTTTTCACCTCTCATAATTCACCTCTCTTCTCATCAATTCATGCTCTCGTAAGTACATTACTCAAAGAGTCTTTCACATAAACATTTTTAATTCTTCTCACCCTATATAATACTCTAGATCACTTACTATTTTATGCATACATACTGCTGCAAAAATTGCAGTCATGTACACTAATTACATGCTCCGTGATTTTCTTTGTTTATACACATCCTCACACTACCTCACCAAAATTTTCATAAACCTCTAATTCTCATGCAAACTAAGGCATACTAACAAATCAGGTTTACATTCTATTACACTTCACCTTCCTTACACATTCACTCCTTCAACTTCTTGACCATTTAACTCATACAAGAGTGTGCATGACATCATCCAAAAATTGATACAAAGTCATAATTATACTTCTAGAGGTGTAAGTATCAGATATAAAATGTACATAGAACTATCATGGTAGTTATAACCTCTATTTGGATAAAAAATAACTCTTTAATTTTTGCACCCTATGACACAACCGAATTTACTCCTCTTATAACTGAAATTTGTCATGTTCTTTCGTAATGGTCATGTTATTTTTGTATTTTTATTCAACGTAATATTCCTTATATCATAGCATATTATGTAATGTAACACATGTCATGAAGGTTTTCATGAGTTATAAAAATTCTTTTCTTTGTCCTCTACACACTTGATAGCTCTTATAACTCATCGTTCACTCACCAAGACTTCATTAGGACTAGCATGCACAATTAGGGGTATGAGATTTACAAAATTGTCTTGAAATTGGATGCATGGGGCACACTCTAGGCTCAAGTCAGACAAAACAAATCATATGGAAGATTATTCTAGAGGTTTTCAAAAACACCATGTAATTGGAGAACAATAGGTCAAAGCACACCACTTAATATTAGTTGTTCATCTCAATAAGGAAAACATAGTCTAGGCTCTAAAACACATTAATGAAGTATGTTCATTTGAAATTAATATAATCATGTTCAAAACATTATAATTATTGAAGAATGTCATGTCTTATCACGGATTCACTTTTAAGATCATTGAATCAACTCAACCATCTCCATTTATGTAATAATACATTGATTTTGGTAAGGTATTAATAGACTTTTAAGAATAGAAAATTATTAAGCCCCTAAAATGACCAAGTAATCAGGCACAAAGGAATGTGACATGTGGGAAAAGGTGTAGAGGCACACACAAATGAAGATTTTGGGGATGCGTGAGGGCTTGCGCCAGGAAGGATGGATTCGAGACTTAGTCATTTTAGACTATGAATGAAGTCACACTAAGGGAGAAAATGGAAAAGCAACCAGGTATAGTTATGGATAACATTAGGCTATGGAGGCTTACGGCTCAAGAAATCATATTCCAAGGCATCATTACGGTTATCATAACCAGATAAGGAGTCAAGGTTGTTATGGGCTAGCTGGCACTTGCATGCTAAGGATACTTGATTAGGGAAAGACATGATGACATTTGGCATGTTTTATGGGTAATGATGATTTAGTTAGGGGAGATTCCTTCCATGTTCTCTCTTATGTATTGATTTGCACAAAGACCTGAGAAAGTAGATAGTAAGATGAGGTAGATAGAATGTAATGCAAAATTGTAAGCTCTGTAATGAAGTTACTATGGAAGCATGTTGAGACTTTATTGCTGTATGATCTCCATTCATGGAATCTTTAATGTATCATTGGCTACTTTGTAATGTGATGAATATATAGATAATGAAGAGGTTCTAAATATTTGTGTTATGGTCTTGATCTGTACATTTTTATTTCATGTTTATGGATCCAAACCCTTGTGTTCTTAGTAATGCTCATGGCTGAGATCTGATTCTTCCTTGTTATAGTGATGTTCACATCTATAGTATGGTGCATTTATACTTAGATCTAGTCTCCTTATTTCTGTCTTAGAATGCATATAGTCATATCTGTGCATTGTCTCTCTCTAATGGTGATGAAAATTCTTGCAAAGATCATATAAAGGAGGGGCTTAATGCCCTGTGCATGCCTTAAGTGAGATTCGGTCAAAGTGGGTGATATGCTGATGCATTTGGGGTTTGAAGAGAAGTTAGAGGTGAATAGAGACTACATTTTGGTTTCATTTCTCGGGACCTATTTTGAAGTTGTTGCAAGAATGGTGAGGGATGGTAGAACGCTTGACCTTGGACTATGTGGAAACTTGGCTTAGAAACATGGAGGATGAGTTTTCTCATAGATTCAACACTGGACCTAAGTTTGATCCACGTAAATGGGTAGAGGAGCACATATATAATGATCTGTATGAGACCTTATTTTTTTGCTTTCCGGTGGATTTGTATGAGTGGTTATCAGTGTATGCATTGAAGAGAAGTTGGTTCTATCGACCTCGTGTGTGGACTCAAGAAGACTATCAGAGGCTTCATGATGCTGATCTGGTATGGACTCATGTTGTTGATCATTGGTGGAGAGGTGTGTTGATGAGTTACACATTGGAGTATGTAGTTTCCACTTATTATTTCCTAGAGGTTGCTGAGTTTGAGTTCTTGTGAGAACCTAGAGGATATTTCTTGTGTGCCTTACCTTTAGCCATAAAAATCTTCATCATGACCCTAAGTTTAGATGTTTTTCCTATGGATAGATAAACTTGCACTAGGCATGTGGCATGGTAGTAGGTGTGGAAGGAGATGACAGATGTTACAGAAGAAATGGAGAGAGAGGAAAGATGAATAAAGTATAATAAGGATCGAGTGAGAGAGAGAGAGAGTTGGTAAGATAATGTGAGATTGCATGAGCGATGGATCTATGGAGGTAGACATTGCGGGAAGGATTTGAGGTTCATGTGGAGGATGTGGAACCTATGTAGTTTGTGCTACCCCATCTTGGTAAATGCGGGAGAACCCCGTTGGCTTCTAATGAGAGCTCGTCAAATGGAGGAAGAAGAAGGGTCGTAGGCATGCATCTGGACCCAGATGACAACTAAACCCTTGCACTTAGTTTTCTAAGTCATGACAAAGGTATTTCTAGTTCAGTTAATATTGATAAACAAGAAGCATCAAGTGGTTACCATTTTTCCTTGAGTTCTATGGCCACACAAAGGTTTCCTATATTTTTGTATCCTGTCTCGACACATCGAGCCCAACGGGGTTTGGGTGCATAGAACAAGGGTATCAAAATTGGGAGTAGTTCCACTTCATAAACTGTGGGATCTTAGTTTAGCTTGATGGTGGGTACATAAAGTAGCACCACTTCAGGCCCTTTACCTACTACAAGAGGAGGATCTAGTCAATTTGGAAGTTATAGAGTGAGTGGATCAAGTGGATCTAGTGGTGGAAACATGGAGGAAATCAGGGTTCTAGACCTGGTGGAAAAGGTTCATAACCCTAGAAACACGTGTTCTATGAGATGTCACTCCATTTTTGGATTAAAATGGTGTTGAGGATGCTACAAAACATGTACAAAAGTGTGAATTTATATGGCGCACGAAGGGGATCACTTCCCGAGTGGAAGATAAGTCGGTTTGTAATGATGTTTACAGGGGCACGTGCATAAATAGTACTATAAGTATGACCCACATCATACGGTGGTGGACTATACTACATTACGTGATGCATTCTTGATCACGGTCATTCACTTATATGTCACAAAACTCGAATGAATACTAACAGACAACTATCTCTCAAAACTTGTCACACATACTCATAGATCTAGTCATGTCATAGGGATCCCCGTCTATTAGTCTTCATTCATTTCTTGTCACTTGTCTCTGGACACTAACACCTAAAACTAGACATTAGTGACTAGTGCTTTTGTCCATCCTAGGTGCCCACGTCCTCTTTATGTTTGAACTTATTTTTGACATTTGAGGTCAATATTTTTAGTTTTCCCTCTCATAACCCTATTAGATTTAGCAATGGAAATACAATCCACATATCACATATCCACAATTAACTCTGAATATTATAGATTACGATATGCATTTGATTATACATAGGAATATCTTAAAATAGATAGTAAATTACAGAGTATAATGAGCAAGATAAGAAAGTAAAAATGAACAAGAACAAGATACGAGATGACACCAAATTTAAGTGGAGAAACCCAAAGGAAAAAAATCCACTAGTAAAGCATTGTCTTTATTAAGAATTCACACAAGTTTTAACCCAACACTTCCACTTCCAATTTGTAGTCTTTTCGCAATGTCTGCAGAGCTATTTTCTTGATCATGTTTTGTAATGATCATTAACTGTATCTTTTACTAAGATATGAGAGGGATCACCCAAATTAATTTGGGTGGGTGAATCAGTCGAGCCGCTTCACTCTTAAATGTGAAATACCTTCACAATAAAGTTTGATGAACAAAATTTTAATTTAATGTTGGGGCATACCTGCAGTTTCTAATCCCACTTGAAATTATCACCCCAACACTCCCCTTGATGATAAGTTGGAATAAATATCATACAATCTAGATTTACCTTTTTATACAAAATTATTTACAGACCTTGAATTGGTGATTTAGGATAGCAATGCCAATAAGGGAAATCCGCAAATCTTCCCATATAAAAAATCTTAAGATTAGTGCATTACATTTGAAGACTTACATCGGACTATGGATCCTTTTATAAACTAAGGAATACCCATAACTAAATATTCACTTGGATTTATAAGTAACTTCACAAAATTTGACACATTTACTTATTACAAACTAAAGGAAGTATTGGAATTTTTCAATAAGTCATTAAGAGCTGGAATTGTCATGCATACTCCCCCTCAAGGAAAACTTAGATAGGCCTAACAAGGAATTTTTTTTGTAAAAATTGACATCACACAATGGTTTTGTGAAGATATCTACAACTTGATCTTTAGTTGAATAGAACTTGAGATCAATATCACCATTCAAGTACTTTCTCTCTAATGAAGTGCATATGAAATTCAATATGCTTGGTCCTTTGATGTTGAATTGGATTCTTTGCAACAAAAATACATCTCTGACTGTCACATAAAAGATTTCTAATCCCTTTGATGCCTATGTGCAGCTCATCCAATAGTATTTTTAGCCACATAGCTTCTTTGGAAGCTTCCATAGCACTTCTATACTCTTCCTCAATAGAATATATAGACATTGTTGGTTGCTTCTTGCAACTCCAAGTGATGGCACCTACACAAAACTTGAAAATATATCCAAAAGTATATTTTTCTATATATAGCATCACCAACATGATCAAAATCACAGAACAAAATAAATGTTCATCATTAGAAGAAGAATAAAAATACCATAATTGATCATTCCTTTAATATATCTCAAAATCCTTGTTGCAATTTTCCAATTATATTCATAAGGTTCTTACATAAATCTTGAAACTACTCCTACTGCATAATAAATATTAGGTCTAGTAATAGTCAAATAAATTAGACTACCAACTAGCTGCCTATACATAGTAGGATCAAATTTAGCACAAGCTAGTTTAGGGTCTAACTTAACACCAACTTCAATAGGAATGGAAACAAGCTTACAATCAATCATGTTAAATCTTCTAAGAAAATTCATAGCATACTGATATTGAGATGCAACAATAGACTTATGATCTTGAAATATAATCATGCCAAGAAAATGATTTAATAAACCTAAATTAGTCATTTCAAAACATTGTTTTAACCTTTCTTTGATTCTAACAATTAAATTTCTATCACTGCTAGTAATCAAAAGATCATCAACATACAAGAAAATAATGATAATATGATTGTTTTCAACCTTAACAAATAAATCATTATCAGAACAAAAATTAGAAAAATCAAGATCTTGAAAGAAACTATTAATTTTAACATACCAAGCTCTAGGAGATTGCTTAAGAGAATATAGATACTTTTAAATCTTATATACATAAAGTTATTTTCAAGACTTCAAATCGTTTAGGATGACTCATATATATTTCTTCCTTTAATTCACCATTTAAAAGGCATTTTAACATCCATTTGGTGAATCTCCCAACCATATTGGGTAGCTAATGCAAGAACTCTTACAATGCTCATCTTACCAACATGAACAAAAGTATCAACATAGTCAATACCCAGGTTTCTAATCGAAACCATAAGCCACTAGCCTTGCCTTGAACTTTTCAATCTCTCATGGAGAGTTATATTTGATTTTGAACAACCACCTAGATCATACAATGCTTCTCTTGGAAGGAGGAGGGACTAATTCCCAAGTGTCATTTTTTATTAAATCATTATATTCATTGTTCATAGCTTGAATCCATATATCATTATGAGATGCTTATTTAAAGGATTGTGGTTCTACCTTATAGAGGGTCATGAAGGCATGATAAGTATGTTTAATTCTAGTTAGTTTTCTAATATTATCGGGATGAGAGTTTTGAGCAATATTTTTAGCCCATTTAGGAATCTTAGGTTGCAAGACATTTTAGGATGACTCCTCAATCTCCATCATATCTAGATATGATACTAGTCTTCCGATTTGGATTGACATTAATCCTATTATGAAAAAACTTATGATTCTCGAGAGAACACGCTTGAGAATCATTCTCTTTTAAATCTAAGTTCTCCATGAATCTTTATTCTTGAATAAAAATAAGAAAAAGTGTCCAGATGAGGAAAATAATTCTCATTCGATACTTGGAATTAAGAATTGAGATGTAATGTCTAAATTTTTCATGAATATTTATTTGTATAATGAAATATAGTAGCTTATCTTGAAACAATTCACAATTACAACCATCTAATTGAGTTTTAATGTTCTTAATTTTACCTAAATAATTGACAATTTTTTCATCCCCCTTTATGGGAGTTGTGAACATCTCTCGAAACCAATTTAATTATCTTGGAAAACCTATTTCCTTCATACATGGTTTCTAATTCCTTCCATGCATCTGCAAGTTATCCCATATGGCCTATATGCATCAAGAATTCATCTCCAATGCTTTGTAATAGAATGGAAAGAGCTTCCTAGGATCTCTACGTAAAAGAACCGAGGTTTTCAAGGGTATCTTGTCTCCTCGTGGGACATTTTTCTATACCACTCACAAGATCCAAGATATTTCTAGCCATAAAAAAGCTTTCAATCAAACTTTTCTAATGTTATAATTTGTTCCATTTAAGAGTTGAGACTTATCCATCAAAAAAATAATAGTACTACCCATTTGTAATGCTTAGACAGTAAATGGAAACAATTATATCTAAAGAATAAATCAAGGAAGAAAAATAGAAACACAAAAACTACATATAGATCTTTTAATTTTCTATACAAATGTAAACAACTTGAATTTATTCAAAAATTATCTTGATTTGGTTGAGTTTAAGATTAGTTTGACAAAGCTTAAATGGGGTCTCAACGAGTTGTTTAGCAACTTGACGAGGTGATCTAAAAATGAGATACTTAAAAATAAAATAAAAATGTATAAACAACCAAGGTAGGGGGTGACACGTGGCACAAATCAACAATACCAAGAAGGGCACATGTTGTCTTTAAAAAGGATCCACGTGCGAATGTGAATTTTTTTATAAATTCAATTCAATTCCTTTTCGGGTCCATGACAAGTAAACAAAATAGACATGTGTCAAAATAAAATGACAAGATGGATGACAAAAAAATAAATATACATGTCATTTTTCAACTAGCTCACATTTTGTAATGCAGCTAATAAGACAAAAGACGATTAATTAAATTAGAACCGTATACACATGTCTTTAATTAATTGGTTCCCTTTTTGCACTCTAACACAATACGGAATCAAATAAGTAGTCAAATGAGGCCACTTTTCAAAATTTTGACAGCTAAACAATAGACACTTCATGTCTTTCTCCCACACTTTAAGAAAATCCTTAGGTGGACCTAAGGTTTGTGGAATAGACCAAACTTAAAATAAAGTTTAGGTCTGAAAGAGGTACAAGATGGCTGTCACAATTTAAAGTGGCTTAGAAAAAGTAAAGACTGACACCCTAACACTTGTGAAGGCTAACACAATTAAAATATGTGTCAAAAAGCAATTGATTTATGCTTCGCAAATATGACAAAGACAAGTCAAAAATAAGATACATGGATCCTTTTAAATGGCTCACACTTCGCAAATGACAGAGACTGACAAATGCAAAAAGAGATGTACATGTCCAAATACTATTGGTTTGCACTTCACAAAGTGCAACCAAAATGACTAAAGAAAACTCAGGACATGTGAAGCCTTTTAAATGGATTTCTTTTGCAATCCTGACAAACACTGACAAATGTGAAAAGGTGGTAAATTTTAATTGGATAACAACCGCAATAAATGAAATCTTCGATAAATGAAAAATGTGGAGCAATTATATTGGCTTGGATTTCACAAATCTGATAAGTACAAATAAAAGATACTTGGAGAAATTTTATTGGTTTTTCCTTCACATATGTCGAAGCAAGTTAAGATAATACGAAATTGTAAAAACAGAGCTAATGGGAGAAATCCTATTGGCTCAAATTTCACAAATGATAGAGGAAAGCTAATCAAAGTATGACAACATGAAAACATGTAAAATACCTTATTCTCTCGGCATTTCACAATTTAAAATAAGATAAACAATATTACTAACAACACGAAGCAAGATGGAGCCTTCTTATTGACTCGGGCTTTGTAAAAACTGACAATGTAAAGCTAGTTGGCACAAGAGGATTGGATCGTGCTTCACAAAGATAGAAAGATGTCATATTGAATCCATTTGGCACTCTAAAAGTGGGTACAGATTCGAAATAAAAAAAAGCACAATAGAAAAGCTACATGGAGCAATATTATTGTTTCAAATTTTACAAAACCAAAAATAACAACAGAAATAATGAAAATGGAAAGCCAGATGGCACAAAATGATTGGATAAGGATTTGTAAAAGCACAATTAGTTAAAAAGAAAATAAAATACTGAAAATGTGAAGCTAGGTGGCAAAAAATGATTATGCCAAGCTTCTCAAAGACAAAACTATCAAAAAAATATTTTTACCTCTAGAATGGACTTAAAAACCCGAACAAAATGGATCTAAATAGATCTTTCGGATCCAAATTCAAAACCAACTCTAATGACTATAAATGACGTGAAAACTTAAAATAATCTTGGAGACAATGGATTTAAACCGTAAATGACTAAAACTAGATGCAAAAGAAAATATCTAGGCATACAAAATATTTAAACATGATCTAAATAACCATTTATCCTATATTTAACTAATACTTCAAAACATATTTGTGCATGAATTGAAAATTTAAACCTAGTTTGCTTGAAGATCATTGCAAAATTTTTAAGGTTTCCTAGATCCATAGATAAACTTCAAGATTCTTAACTCTAGAAAATTAAAAGCTCCATATCTACCATGCACATGCATAAGAACTAAGCTCTAATACCATGTTATATTTATTAAGGGAAATGTAATCCAAATATCACAGATCCACCATTAATACCTAATATTATAGATTATGATAGACAATCGATTAGGTACAAGAATAACTTAAAATAGATAGAAAATTACAGAGCATAATGAATAAGAGAAGAAAGAAAAAATGAACAAGAAAAATAAACATATGACACCATATTTAAGTGGAGAAACCCGAAGGAAAAACATCATCACTAAAGCATTTTCTTTATTAATAATTCACAAAAGTTTTAATCAAGCACTTCCACTTCCATTTTATCATCTTTTGTTAATGTCTCGCATAGCTATTTTCTTGATAATGTGTTGCAATGATCATCAAATGTATCTTGTAATAAGATCTCTAGTATTTAAGTTAGTCTGTACAATATATATACATTGTAGACAACCAATCCCGAGAGGGATCACCCAAATCAATGTGGGTGGGTGAATCGGTCGAGTCGCTTCACTCTTAAATGTAAAAGACCTTCACAATAAATTTTGTCAAAAACAATAATTTAATGTTGGGTCATACTGCAAATGGTTGATCCCACTTGACATTATCACTCCAAAAATCACGAGGTACTAGTCAGCATGTCGATTCATTAGTGTCAAAATTAAAGTAAGAGATCCCTATATAAACACAACATACATACCATTATATTGGTGGAAAATTCTTATCAAGGGATATCTATCTGCATAAAGCAAGGGACTGCATTTGGGCACATTAATCTACATACACATTGCATAAGAAGGGGATTTCATTCTATTTCATCCACACATTTGAGTTTTATCTAGCTATTTCCCGCTATCTTGGAGTCAATATCTTGAGGGTGACCTAGGAGCACTATTACACACACAATCACATAGAACTACATTGATTTTGAGATGTATTATAATGCTCAATCGTAAGCTCACCATTATGACATTCGAGGACATTCAGACCCCTCATTTTACATCTTTTCTTTTTAGGATTTGATGTCTACTTGAGGGTTTTATAGGTCATTATTTCATTGTAGTTTTACAAAAACTCTAGAGATTATTGTGTGACCTTATAGTGTGAAGGTGAGGAAGTGTGAAGCCCTATTGACACCCTTAGAACTAGGTTCGACCTTTTCTCTGAGATGCACATGACCTTAAAATGGCCTAGGAACTTGCGGGCACCCTTGTTCCTCTCCAAAAACCCCAATCTAGCCATTTCTACCTTTGTTTCATTCTTTTGTGGTTCGTTGCGATGGTCTATGCTCTTGTTTCATCACATTGTCTAGTCCAAACTCACTCTGGGATAAGAAAAATTAAGATAAGTACCTTATCCATTTAATTTCCTTTCTTAGTTAGTATTTAATAAAAAAATTATCATTTATATTTAATTTTATATCATTTGTAGCAGATCTTTGCATTCAAATTGTAATAAAATATTCATAATTTATTGAATCACCCATGTAGGAGGGTTTCCACTTTGAACCCTAAGGCTCATGATTGGTATGGGATTACAACCTTAACATTAGACCATGTTTCCTCTTCTCGGTTTGGTATTATCTCATTGTGATCTGATCTCATGATTGGTTAAAGATTGTGATCCATCATTGGACCATGTGTTCTTTTATTGGTTTGTAAATCAAACATTCATTATTTTATGTGTATGTAAATAAAAAGAGTTAAGTATCTTTTCAAGGAAACATAGTATAAAAGGTCACTAGATATTTAGATAAAATTTAGTGAAAGGATGATCAATGTGGGATTTAACATAGGTTTGAATCAAATATGAGTTCATTGAGCTCAATTTGGACCCATAGGAAATTGCAGATAGAACCTTTCATTGATCAATCAATCATGTGAACTAGTAAATTGGTCCTTTATACCTTGCTTTGTATGAGCACCGAAAGTTGTGAAATAATCATGATCTAATCATGTGAATGTGTGGTAGGAATTATGGGAAAACTCAAACTAAACATAAGATCACTTAAAAATTAATAAATAAGAATCAATTGTGTAAAGGTCGATTGCATCCTCAAGCAATTAAAATTAGCCATGAATTGATATCGATCAATCATGAATTTGATTAATACATCAAAATGGAGTAATCTTGATCATGTCTTAAAAATAGAAACACATGAGTTTAAAATTAAATATGGTTATCAATTTTGGGGAAAATAGAAAATTAGATTCTATAATTAAAATTAATGAGAATAGTACGATGGGATGAAGAAAATAATAAGAGTGGGTACTATTAATACACACATGAATATAGATCATAGATCAGAAATAGATATTTCAAAAGACTTTTCTCCTTAAGACAAAGATACAGATACATAGATCAAATATGGTCAAAGAGATAGAGAAAATAGAGATAATATATTTCTTGGAAAACATAGATGATCACATATAATGAATTAATTCTCCTTTTTTTAACTCTAGTTTAATCCAAAAACTCTATTTGATTGAATGTTATTAAATTTATTGTTAGATACCATAAGTAGTACCCTTGGATTTATCAGGAAAGATCAAATAATTCAACTAATATGGGATTGTCTTCAAAGTTTGGAACTTTTCTCCTTAAGACAAAACTCCAAAGAAGGTTGGTTCCTTCTCTCCCGAGGTTGGTTCCTTTTCTCCTAGCTCAATGCAAACTAACCTAAACTACTCAAAATATAACTAAATATAAAACTATAGGATCTAATGTTGAGAGAAAAGAGGAAAAAAAAATTAATATAAAATAATGGCGCTAAGTCAATGCTAAAAACAGGTTCAAATTTGACTATAAAGACAAAATAATTACATATGTAGGGATTTAATGGAAACACAGAGTTCTGAAGGAGGTGAATGAATAAAAACTTAGTGAAAACAAGAGGGTGAACATCCACAAAAATACAAATTATTTCACGGGAAAATGACCAAAGATGTATTGCTTTTAGAAATTATTTATCACGTTTTCAAAGAAGAGGTATGGAAATTCCTGTAAAAATGCTAACTTTAGATGTATGAAGGTAAGAAGATATGTTTCTCCAAGGTAGAGCATGCAAATTCAAAAGAATGGAACCCTTACACTATGCCTCTACATTTACATATATGAGAATATGAGAAGAGAGAGAGAGAGAGAGAGAGAGAGAGAGAGAGAGAGAGAGAGAGAGAGAGAGAGATGGGAGGCAATTTTAACTTGGATTTTTATAATGAATTAATACAAACATATGATCCATGGATATTATCACCATTAACTCCTAGAGACAAGTAATAGTTTTCCTCTACAAGACATCATTAGAATTCACATGCAAGATCATATATGTCATTTAGGAATTTAAAATAGGTAGGTGAGGTGGTTAAACACTTTAATACTAGTGAATTGCATGATTCCTCTGTTTCTCCCAAGCTTTCATGGTTTTACCTCCAAAGCATATCTTTCTCCACACTTCTTTATTACAAAATATAACCCTTTTGAAATTTTATACATGGTGGATTTCATGGATTTTTAACTTAACATGCTTCCAAAAATTTTATTAAGTTTTGTGGAACTTTGAATTTGAACTTCTCCATGGATTTGGAAAATTTTCAAGACATTAAGTCTCGCTTATCCACCGAACTCTTTATTCGCACCATTCTAGATATCTAACCCTTTGCAATCAACCACTCACACATAGCTCCTTATCACATTCATATAAAATCATGAAGTAGTTTATCCTTCTTCATTGTCCATACTTAGAAACATAAATGTTTGATTTAAAAACCCCACGGAACACTTGAGATAGTGATTTTGTTGTTCAGTTTGGGACAAAGTTTGTTAAAGGAGTTATGGAATAAATTGACATTGTTTTCAGCATGGGTGTTTTAATTGATATCCATTATGGTTTTAGATCATTTTTGTCTTATATATGGAAATGCATGCTCATTTATGAAGATTGGTCTTAAGACAATTTTGGGGTGATTCAGGAGTAGTTTGTAGAGATTGACTTGGTTAGAGGCCTTTCACATGGATTTGGAAAGAAATTATAAGATTTTATGGAAATATTATTCAAAGGGATTTATAATGGTATATATTTTTATCTTGATGATTATTTTTATAGGTTAACTAGCTCAATTTGTGAAGAATAAGGTTTCTTATTTTCAAGGATGAGTTTCTCATGATGAAATAATGAAGTAGATGATGCATTTTTTTGATTGTTTGTAATTTGATATAAATTGGAGAGTGAATAGGGATAAATTTTTATCCTATTTAATTCCTTTGGATTTCTTCAAAGTGGCATAAATGGTGTTAACTAGTTGATTTTCTAAAATGTCTTTCTAAGGTAGCTTAGTTTGGTAAAGAGAAAATTTGGTATGGTTTGCATGTATGGATGTTTCATGAGCTCTAGTAAGAATATATTTGATCTAATGGTTATTTTCCTTCCATTTATTATCTACATGTCATATTTGATATATTTTTATATGATCTTGAGACCCATAGGTGAATACTAGTTCTGAAAATAGTTGTTTTGAGAAGGATAATAGCCTTTTTAGTTATGATATGAATAATTTGATTATTCCAAGATAAATTAGGACCATGGATGATTTTTTTATTAACATTTGACATGTTTGATGAATTTTTCAACTTGAATAATCACGGTGATGGTGTTTTTGGTATTTAGTCATCTAGGTGATGGGGTTTTGAATTATTTTTGAGATTTCTAGTGCATTTGAGCATGGCTGACCTACATGGGTCCATTGTGAATGTTTTTATGTGTATGGTGTTATATTTTTAATTTTTATTTTTCAATATCATCGTGAAGTACTAGCCTATGGTTTGTTTGAAAGAAGGGAAGCATATAAAATTAAGGCTTTGAGTTCATTTTTTAACTAGTTGATCTAGAAGAAAAAATGTAACCTAGTTGAGAGTTTGAAAGATGATCAAGGGAATGAAATAAGATAAAATGGAGTGTGAAAAAATATGAAGAAGGTTATAGAACTTTAATTCAAGATATTGAATCCAAAACAGTCATGAATATCCAAAATTGAGCAAGTTAGAAAAATGAGGGTTTAAAGAGATATTGAAGGGGTTTGAAGTTGAATTTTTATGATAATCATCATTTGAGTTTCTAAAACACACCTAAAGTGATCTTACTATAAAATATTTATGTAATGAGTCATATTCATTTGATTATCTTGTTGTGAGTAATATCAACCAGGTTTAGGGGTTGGTGCTCCTTATGGGGTTAGTACCTCACTAAATAAATATCTTGTGATGTGTAATATTCACTTGATTCTTTTTTTTTAGTAATATCAAAAAAAAATAGTGTTTTTATTCCCCTCAAGGGTTTCCACTTACATCTTGTGTTAATGTGTGTTCCTTCATGTTTATGTTCTTGTGGATGGTAGTTGTTTATTGTTGAAATTTCATTAATGCATGCTTGA
This sequence comes from Taxus wallichiana var. yunnanensis, assembly GCA_018340775.1. NCBI lineage: Eukaryota > Viridiplantae > Streptophyta > Pinopsida > Cupressales > Taxaceae > Taxus > Taxus wallichiana. The sequence continues at coordinate 226,758,171 of CM031242.1, forward strand.
ATGTTAATGGTGTATAAAAGTTAATTTGAAATTTTTAAAGGATTTTAATGGACTGATTTATGCTAACCTATCAGTCCATAGTTCTTCCAATAATCGGTATCAAATAACATAATTTTGGAGAAGTTTAATCACTTGAAAGGAGATTCTCTTGGAGTAAAATTCTGCATGATTAAAATGGGAGATGATTTCTTGCCATATGAAGGTCCTAAGTTCAATGGAACCAATTATGCCCTATGGAGAATCAAAATTAAGGTATATATAGGTTCTCTTGGTTATGAAGTTTGTTTAGGAGATATTGATTTTTAAATCTAATAGAAGAAATAGCCAAGGATATCATCTTTGGTTTTTGGAAGAATGTGTGAGCACGAAGGTTGTTTACTATGATTCGAGATAAGGAATTATGGAAAAAATTGGAGTATTTTTATGAAGATATAAATCTCTCCATTAATAGTGAAACTAATAGTAAAAAAGGCATGGATCAATGACTGGATGCAATCCTTAAGGAGCTTGAAGATAAAGAGGAGTGTACTCAATTCAAAACACATATTACATTACTTCTTTGTTAGTTTCAAGACTAAATAGGACGAGTTCATAAAGTTTTAAATTTACATGAATTATTTACAATAATAACATGACCAGGCTTTAAGAAAACTGAAAAATGTTTCAAAATTTTGAAAAGAGTACAAGTAACTTAGATGATTTGTTGAGAAGCCAAAGAAATTCAAGTGATAAGTTAGGTTTGGGCTTCAAAAATGAATCAAAGAAGGATGATAACATCTATGAATCAAGTCAAGAATATGCCAAAGAAAATAATAGTTTCAAAGGTAAGGAGGTTACTAACAATGTTGATGTTTCTATCAAGAATCATGTTAGTTAAAATGATGATCGGATTAAGAACAATGTGAAGACAAAATCTATTAAGAAAGCTAATTTTGTAAGATATGAAAGGTCATTTAGTGGTTATTGTTTCACTTGTAATGGTTTTGGGCATAGGGATAAGGAATGAAAAAGGTTTATCAAGGATAAAAATCCATGGAGTGATGGTAGGAGTGAAAAATAAAATAATGTGACATGCTACAACTACCATGAGATAGCTCACATTGCAAGGTATTTTCTATATGAACCTTTAAATCAGATTTTTGAAAATAAAGTTGCTAGAGATAAGGGTAAAGTTGTATGTTTCAATTGCAATAAATTTGGTTACATAGATAGATATTGTCTACATGGATCACCAATGAAGAGATAGAATAATAAAGGTATGAATGAGGTTATGTGTTTTATATGCAATCAAGTTAGCCATATTTCTAGGATCTACAATTAGGACACTCTTAGAAAAAATTGATGGATGGAGTTTCTCAAAGTAATATTCCCATCACTTGATTTAAATCCAACAAGGTTTTTCATATTTTAAGATACTACATATGGAGGGAAAATATATATAAGAGGAAGGAATAAATCAAGGATAGTCATGATGAGAAGTATAATATTACTAGTAAGAAAAATGCTCAAAAGGGACTACTTACTGATAAGGAATCAAATATCAGAAACTCAAGAAATTAGTTCAAGATCTTGGTGTCCTCTTATGAGGACTTGATCTCCCTATTATGTTAGAATATTCTAGGTGCTTTGATGCCTCCATTTGGTTTCATGGAGTCATCATTTTATATGTTTGAAACATGTGAAGGTATGTAAAATTTCCTATTTGTTTATGGTATTAGTCATAAGCTCCTAGTCCATGTTAAAATAATTATTTGAGTTAATTTTGTGTTCCATGGTAAGTCATGTCAATGTATAGTCATAAATTCTTGTCAAGGATTCCCATGCTCTATGTTTAGTATCTTAAGGACAAAATATTAATCATCTCAGGGGGGGTATGTAGCTATACTTATATTGAGGTCTATGTAATTGTCAAGGTCTCTTGTAGTCTATGAATCTAGTATGTGGTGCCTCAATTTGAGTAATTGTCAAGCCATGTATCAGAAATCATCAAAAAAATTATCATGTTTGTCCTTTGTCTAAACATGTTCTTGTTATATCAAAGAATATATATATATATATATATATATATATATATATATATATATATATATATATATATATATATATATCATGATATCAAGATGACTAGTGTGTCAAAAGGAATATTGAATTCATCTATTTGTATAGGTTTGTTAAGTCATGTATTATAGTCCTATGTTGATTGTTAATATCTTATCAAACAATGAAAGTATGTGTTATTGGTCAAGGAGTCATTCTAAGGGTATAATTTCATGGTTTTGGCTCAAAATATTTCATGTTATAGAGTTAAGTTAATGTTTTATATGAAAGAATATGGATTAATGTGTAAGATTTTTGTCTTAATCAGTATGTATCAAGAAATTTTGTCGTACATTGATCTAAGTTTGAGGTCATGATTAGTAATTTAAGAGGTCTCTCTCATTTCATCTTGTGCATTGGTCATGTTCCAAATAGGCTCAAAAGTTTTTCTTGATTTTCTAGTTATGTTTATTATAGGTCCAAGTTTTCATTAAGTGTGAACTCACACTTTGATGGAAATTATGGGAGATATGGATTCATATGGTATAAACATTGTTTCTTTGATATTAAAGGCATTCAAGAAAGATAAAGAGTAAGTTTGATGTTAGTATCATTACAAGAGAGAAGGGTTCATGAAAGAGAAACCATAGATCTTGACTATTTCATTCATGAAAAAGTAATACATTACAACTCAGATGAATCACTATGTTTGATGTTCCTACAACAAGATTTTTTATCTCTTGGTTCATGCTCGGAGTAGTTTAAAGAGTGTAGTTACTTCAAAAGTTGGTGTAAGCATACTAGAAGGATAGAAAAAGTGTACAGTGTATGTCATAGATATGATTTTTAATGCACTATGTTTAAGATATTGTAACAAATATTCCCAACCCTTGAATATTGTAACAAGGTCTCAAATAAAGGTACATGTGATCAATATGGTATATAAGGTATAAAATGAAGGATCAAACTTATTTAAGGTCTGTTGAAATACTATAAGTGAATCATGAGTAAAGGATGCCGTTTATACAATTTATAGAGGGATGAGTATAATATTACATGACTTTTATTTTATATAAAGGTTTAGGACGATGACTCAAGTTGAGGGGGAGATACTCTAGGACTTAAAGAAAGTTTTTAGAGGAAATGAAGATATTGATAAAATTCATTAAATACCAAGGTATGTGTCTTATTATTTAATGTATGTGTCTTAGTTATATCGCTTGAAGAGGTTACCGTACTGAGATGAAAATTGACATGTGACCTTCAACTACACTTGAATCCCCGAGGTCATCTTTGAGGCAGCCAATTTGGAAATATGGATGGTTAGATAGTAGAAGCAGACAAAAGTATGCGTAAGTGGTATGGATAGGTTGTTAAGGAAATACAATGTCTTCAACTCGCAATAATGAAATATTCTCGTCAAGTGCAATGAAAGCCAATCTAACCTAGATGGGTTAGATAGATGGATCAAAAAGGATGATAATGTAGATACTCTAGTAAATATCAAGCTCTACGGATATCCTTTCTACCAGTTATAGAATTTGTGGGAAACTAATGGGAGCCTCATAAATATGTCCAGACAGGGTCATGGAACAAGCAAAAGAGGCGTGGCTTTATGAAATCAGATCTGGTTGAAGTAGAGTGTTCCAAAATGTGAGGGCTTGTTGATCTTCCTTGTTTAGAGTGTTCAATTGTGATATGATATATAGTGGTAATGGTGATGTATAGAAAACTAGTGTGCATAGACTTGTGTCAATATCAATGATTATTTTTGCATGTTTGGTTTTGGGACTCTAGGATCACTACTATATGTTCGGGTTGTTGCGGTCCTTATATGGTCATCGAATGGTCAAATTCTATTACCATGGGTAGTCCTGAACATGTAGGCCCTATTGGCTGCAATATTTAGCACGTTAAGTTGTATTTTTATAGCGTATCAAGTCGGTGTTCTAAGGATAATAAGAAGGAGTCCCGTATCTATGTTTGTGATTAATTTGGAACCATTTGATTATGGCACCGGTGAATCACTTCCATAAGTTTTTTCTTTTTGATATCCTTGATGGTCATGAATTGAAAATATATAATCTAATTAAAAAAGTATAGGTAATCTAATTGAATTGAAACTACTTCTATGTTTTTGTATTTTCAAGAACATTAATGATATGAACAAATAAAACCACTAATCTAACAAATAAAATATATATTTTTATTTTCTATTTAGATGAATAAATAACATTAAAGCTTCTAACTAATTAAATCATGAAACAAATAAAACTATCTGATGTGGTTGTTTATTTTGTAGAGAGGAAACCTATTTTATTTTAAATGAAATCTTTTCTAACTATGAATGTAAATCTAACCTCAATTTGGTCTCGAAGAAGAAGAAATCAAATCTTCTGGAATATTTTCTTCTCTACAACTGCCCCAAAATAATAGCAGAGGACTTTCTATATAAATTGATGCTTATGTTTAATTTTAAAAGCCACGAAGCTTTCTTCCAGATTTACATCCTTAAAAACCTATAGAGATAGGAAAGAGAAGAAATCTTTCCTAAGAAATCCTTAGGTTTGAAACAATTAATCTACTACAAATTTGAATGATTTTAACCATGGAAATGATTCTCTACTCTATTTGATAATGTTCATAGAATTTAGAAGTAATTTTTTTGAAGAAATTAAGGAAAACAAATATCAACTCCAACCTGGAATACAAAATAGTGGAAATCCGATTATGTGGTACTTACTCCCCTCAGTTTATATTTTCGGTCTCTCATATCGACATGAGTCCAGAGGTTGGGAATGTAGTGAAAATAATAGAGGGAAAGTGTTGGAGCAATGACATCTTGAATTAAAAATCCATAAACAATTCAAGTCTAAGAAAGATAGCACAATGGAATTGAGATTGGCTATGTAATTTCCAAAGAAGAAAGAGGCGACTTAGCAATTGTAAGAATACTAAAAAAATCTCTAGCCTTTTTTTTAAAAAACAAGCAATTAATTTATATAATGTTTGCTGGGAAATGGTTCAATCCATTTGGCATTCATGGGGTGACATATCAACAATGAAGAGGGTTTTGAACTATCAATCATAATAAATCACAAATTAGAAGTGAAGAAGAGAATGCCACAAGGTTGTCAGGATTTAAATCAGCCAAAATGGGTAAGAAACATGTGTGCAAAGGAAAGTGAAGTGAAACAAAAACGTTTAAACTCATGTTGGAACATTATTTAAAATGCACATAGGATCACCGCCCAGCATAAAGTAGTGATTATAGGACCGAAGCCCTTCCTGGGAAGTGGTTACAAAACTTCCACCCAGGCAGGGCAACAATTTTGACACTAAAGGTCAAAACAGGGATAAAAAGTAAGAAGGAAGCTAAGAAAATCATGCAAAGGATAACTAAGGCATACTATGCTATAAATATAAGCTATAAGTAGGTTTAAGGGCTTGAACACCTTCAGAAAAGATATGAATCATCATTGGGGACCTTTTATAACCATTTTCTAACAATGTAGCATGTGCAAATTTGGGTGCATACATATTTCCCCCTTGGAGAATTGTTTTAGCCATGAAGAGGCGTAAAACGTAGAGTCGAGTATGGCATTCCCGAAATGGGGAGTTAGAAGCTATACGACATGTCGTGTGCCGAAACATCATCATCCAAGTTCACACTACCTAGAATATGAAAGGAAAAATCAAGTGAAGATAGATAAAAATATCAAAAAATAAATACTAAATCACAACGACAAGAGGACTTACCATTTGCACGGGGTAGGATTATACATGTGCCAACACTCTAGCCTTGTGATCACATACACTCAAAACAAAGTTAGAACACAACATATATATACCTGAAAAACCCATTTTTGAATTCATTTTCACATATCTTATTGGTTTTTATGAGCTCTGGGCCCACGGTGACCATTTGAGACAAGAGTGTAGTCAAAATAATCGGTATGAAGAGGTGTTCATGGCTCCAGGCCGAGAAACCCGGTGACATGGAAAAGGTTATTTTTTCTTAGTTGTTTATTTTAAAACCTAAAATGTTAAATGTTAAAAATATAATCCTAGGGGGGAGAGTTTCTAAATTTCTTATTTTAAAATGGTCCTTAGGGGGGGACGCATAGGGGTTAGCCTTTTATTTCACTAAAAATGAGCCATTTTGTCTTTTTTCAAGTTTTTAGGGCTAAAGAGATGGCCCAAGGAGTTTGAACCAAACAATTGACCTGCACATAATAGTGGTTGTAGGATTACGCCCTTTCAAGGTGGTGGTAATAGAATTGCCACCCTAGAAATGTGTCGGTTACAAAATCACCGCTTTGCATAGGGTGGCAGTTTTTTCATTTGTAGGATAGAGAGTAGATATGACATGTTTAGACCATTTTTTTGGATTTTATTTCATTTTGTGACATTTTGAATGAGCTTGCCAATGTTCCTAAATCACTCTTTTTCATTTTATGAATGCGAGAGGGAGGAATATGTTCATTAGAGATGAGAGAGAGATTGTGTGATTGGGTCAAATTTCCTTGACTAGTTAAAATAGGCTAAGATAGACATATTGTCTTGAGTAGGGATATGGAGGATCATATGGGTGCCACACATTGAAACTCCTAGTTAGATGTTGTGTGACCTCTTTTCTTATTGGGATGTGGACGAGAACACTTTTCGACTTCCGGTGTAAGAGGATATTGGAACATCACACCTTCTATTAATGTCATTCAATGTCAAGACGATGAGTCTATTCTCACCTACCTTGGTGCAGAATATTTTTGTATTCACCGGTCGTTACCATCCGAGACACAAACCATGTTGAAATAATTGACTATCGAAATCAATATTAACACTTAGGATGACTGAACATTCTAAAGATAGGCAAATATTTAGATACTACCGAAGAAGAAGATTTTAATTCTTTTCTTAGGGATCATAGCAATGCTTTTTCTTGGTTCTATGTTGATATGCCCAGTATTGACCCAAACATTTTGGTCCACAATATTGTCACTATTTCTAAAGCCAAACCCGTAAAAAGGAAGTTTGAGAAAATGTATCCTCACATTTCTCTTCTTATCAAAGAATAACTCTAACGACTTATTTCAGTTTCCTTCATCCTACCCATTTATTACCCTCAATAGATCTCTAACATTTTCCCTATCACACACAGCTGATAGGAGGACTCTACCTTTGCATGGATTTCCACAACCTTAACTTATCTTTCCCCAAAGAAGACTTTCCTCTACCTAGTATTGACCAATTAGTTAATCTCACTACCCACCATGAGATGTTATCACTCATGGATGGTTTCTCAAGTTATAACCAAATATTACTTTCCCTAGAAGATCAACACCAAACTACCTTCATCGCTCCTTGGGGACCTTATGCTATCGTTTCATGCCATTTGACCTTAAAAACATTGGTGCCACATATCAGCTGGATATGACTTATATATTTCATGACATTATGCATTGCATATTGGAAGATTACGTTGATAATATTCCTACCAAATCCAAACATTGGGCTGAACACCTTACAATCTGTAAGGTCATCTTTGACCATCTCATAAAGTATTATGTTTTCCTTCAACCTAAAAAGTGTGTCTTTGTGGTTCTCTCTGAAATATCCTTGGATTTATCATTTCTTTACATGGCATAGAAGTTGACCCTACTAAATCAAGGCTATTCGTAATATTCTTCCACCTACTAACCTTCGTCAACTTTGTAGTTTGTAAGGCAAGTTGTAATCTATTCATCTCTTTATTTCACATCTTTTCGATCACTTCCACCCATTTCATCATCTCCTCAAAAAGGATGTCTCCTTCAAATGGGATGATGAATGCCACAAAGCCTTCAATACCTTGAAACAATACCTCCTCCAACCACATGTGTTCATTCCACCTAAGGATGACCAACCATTTTACCTTTACATTTCTTCCACTGATCATTCCTAGGTGTTATGCTTGCTCATGGTGAAAAGAAACATAGGGAAAAAGTGGTTTATTATATAATCCATATACTTTTAGACTACAAAACTAGATACACTCATGCTGAAAAAATCTGCTTAGCCTTAGTTTTTGTCACCACTAAAATTTTCCATTACCTACTTAACCACAAAACCTTCATTATCACCAATAATGACCCCTTACATTACATGTACACTAATCCCTACCAACATCAATGTGTTGCACATTGGCTCATGCTTCTTATAGACCTAGAACTCAAATTCATCCATCAAAAATATGTCAAGGGACAAACCATCATTGACCAACTTGCAAAAGCACCTCTAACTTCAATTTCCCGGATGAATCCATCGCTACCCTCTCTTTAGATGATATCATTTACCAGATGACCTTATTCTTTTATGGTTCCAAATGTCAACGTGGGGGTGGTTCAGGGTTATCCTCATTCCTCTTAACGGTGAGCCTATGCCATTATCTTTCAAACTAGATTTTGATTGTAATAACAATATTACCGAATATGAAGCACTTGTATTAGGCCTTCAAACCACCATTTCCTTAGACATTAAATCAATTAATATCTTTGGCGATTCCAAACTAGTTGTAAACCAAGTTAATGGTATATACCAAAGTGTCATAATGAGATACTTCAAAAGTATAAGCATCATGTTGACATAATTTTGACTACCTTTGACCATTATGAACTTCAAACCACCCCATGTTCCACTAATAAATTTTTGGATACCATGGCCTGTCTTACTTCTCAAATCCCCACTTCACCCTCTAACTCAAAAATATTTATCACAATATAAAGGCTGCAATCACCTTCCTATCTATTTCAAGATGTCAACCTTGTCGGAACCATTGAACCTGACCCACATGACCTTTGGTATAAGTAGTTTGCTGACTACCTTTCCCTTTCCATTTTACCTCTAGATCTTACTCGCAATGGACAATGAGCCTTTCTCAAAATTTTCTCTCACTATTTCATCATGGGTGGTCTTCTTTATAAATGTAGATTTGACGGTATCCTCTTACGATGCCTTATAATTTATGGAATTCCCTATATCATAAAGGAAGTTCATGATGGTTTGGGGTCACTTCAGTGGTTTAGTTGTCGCTAAATGAATTCTCCTCTTGTGTTATCACTAGCCAACCCTAAACTGTGATTTTTGTGACTATGTCAAACATTTTGTGAAATGTTAGCAACATGCTAATCTTCATCACACCCCTAGTCACGCCTTACAGGTCACATGATATATTTTGATTTTATCTCAATGGGGTATAGATCTTGTCGGAGAGATCAACTCTCATTCTCCCCAACAACATCAATGGATTATTACTGCTCATGAATACTATACTAAATCGGTAGAAGCCATGCCTCTCATTTCTTTAAAATCTAAGAAATCCGGTGAATTCATCAACCATCACATCATTTGCCACGTTGGTATTGTTGTATATATTTACCCCCCGGGTAAATATAGATAAACACAAAGGAAAATATGCCGGAGAAGTTCAAAAACCTGACATAAGGAAAATATGCCGGAGAAGTTCAAAAACCCGACATAAGGAAAATATGTCGGAGAAGTTTAAAAGCCCGACAGGAAAATATGTCGGAGAAGTTCAAAAACCCAACATAAGGAAAATATGCTGGAGAAGTTCAAAAACCCGACATAAGGAAAATATGCCAGAGAAGTTCAAAAGCCCAACAGGAAAATATGCCAGAGAAGTTCAAAATCCCGACAGGAAAATATGTCGAGAGAGGTCCAAAACCCGACACAAAGGATTTCGGGTTTCAGGTTTCGGAAAACATGAGACATGAAGCATGAGAATCGTAAGGCATGTTCCGACACTTGGGAGTTCCAAAAACCTGAAACACTACCTAGGAAAATCAGGTTTTGAAGTCGGGAAAGCATGGAGCAAAAACATGTTGAGGCACCCTCAAACCCGATGCGAGATCAAAGGAGAACCCTGAACCCGACTGGAAATGGATCCTGACTTGGGGAATATTCAAATGGCCATAACTTTTCACAGGGAGCTCAGATTCTTGCAAGGTTGGACTTTTCGGAAAGCTCTCGGCGTCCTCTACCCAACTATGACTGGATATATTTATTTGGGTGAGAAAAATTTCTTTAAAAATGTAAAATACAGTTCGCCATTTTTGGGGTTATTAGGGTCTCACCTACGGCATAATGAGATGAGTTAAAGCGGTTTGGAGGTGGTTGGAGCAGATTTCAAATTCCTCTCTTCTCCCTCTCTTTTTTATCCATATAAATTATAAGGAGGGGCTTCTTTTAAAAGGTTGGACATTTTTGTTTTGCCCCTCCCTTCTTCTCTTTGGCAGGTGAACTTGTGGAGTTAAAACCTCCCATTTGAAACTGTAATGCAACCTTGCCTCTTGGAATTTTGTAGTGTGTTGTATCAATATTTGGAGTAAATTAATACATGTTTGTGGATGATCCTCAACCCTCTCTATGTTCATTTGCATCCTACTGATCTTTCACTGTGAATCTGGCTATCTGTGCATGATCTTGCATTACATTTTAATGGTCTGTGTTTATTGGAAAGACAGGTGTTCTTCATTCCTCGGTGCATCACCTTTGTAGTTTAGGTTTTATTTTATGCATTTTCTTACCCCGTCTCCTTGGCAAGTTAGATTAGGTTATTAGTAAACCCTCTACATTTTATTTTTGCATCGAATAGAGGAATAGGAACCGGCCTTCATCTAAAGAGCTTTTCCGATTTGTGAGGTCCCACACTTGGGAAAAGCTCCATGTTATGCAATCATCTTGAGAGTCTTAACCCATCGTGTTGTAGAAATTCAGGGGTGCTGTGATTTGCCATCAATAGTTTTTGGCACGCTCGGTGGGACCAAGAGGTCATTCCATAAGATTTGAAGGAGTTTTCATGAAATTTGGCCTAAAAAATTACAGTTTTTACAATTTCAGATTTTGCATCTTCTAGGATGAACTCCAAAATAAATTTTCAAGGGCTTAACTTGCTCAAAACAAGTCAAAATTTCACCATTTGGTAGATCTGGGGGTAATATTCAAAAGGGTATCTTTAGTTTTTTGAGATTTTGACTTTCAAGTTTTCATGGTTTTTTGGGTTTCGGGTTTTCGAGGTCCGAGAACATTCAAAGAAGACACACAGTCATTTCGGGTTTTCTGGGGTGTCGAGCATGTCCCAAGTTCTGACACAGTCATTTCAGGTTTTGAGGGATGCATTGCATGGTCCTATTCCTGACAATAGTCATTTCAGGTTTTGAGGGGTGTCAAACATGTCCCAAGTTCCGACACATGGTAATTCGGGTTTTGTGAGTTGCATTGCATGACCAGAGATCCGCCTGTACCTTTCGGGGATTCGCAGCTGCACAACAAGACCCAAGTTCCGAATTGAAGTTTGTCTCCTCTAGGTCCTTCAAATTTTTTAATTCCATTTTCAAATATTGTCAAGTTTGGTGTGTAACTTGGCAAAATCCAACCTTTTAGAAGCTTGTTATCTAACACATCTGGCGACTCCGAAGGGATAGAGTTCAGCGGTGTAGCAACACAAGTTTCCCAGGAACATGAGAAGAATTCGAACCAGGTCTAATACTCGAGAAGAGGGGCTATTTTTCCACTTACAACTATCACTAGGAAGAGGGAGGAGAGGAAGAAGACCACAAAGATCACCATCTCCACCTAACAGGACTTTTTCTATGCCTCCACCTGGTAGACCTTTTCTTGCATCAACCATGGTTCTTAGGCCAATCATAATGGCACATCTACCCTTTGAATCCCTTTGTCAATTTCAAGGGCGGTAGTCCACTTGCCCTAAATTCTCATAATCAAATTCCCGATTGCTGCAGCGCTAAAGAATATCCCCTATTTCATAGGAGAAAATCATACTACTCCTATTGATCACATCTAGGATATTGCTAATGCATGTGCAATCCACGAAATAAATGAAATGGATATTGTAGTTAATTTATTGGCTTCATCTTTCAAAGGTAAGGCCTTACTGATGGTTTAGGAGCCTAGCGGTAGAGAGGGTCTATTACTTAAGTGGAACCAACTTTGTTCAGCTCTTTGCAACCAATTCGGGGAGAGGGCAGAAAATTTATCTTTATTGGAACAGTTGACAACAATCAAAAGGGCTCCTAATGAACAAATGACAGATTTTAACTTCAGATTCCAACGGACATGGGATAGGATTCCAATAGCTATTAGACCAACCACCGAAGGAGCATTCCTTTATTTCTTAAAGGCTATAAATTCAGACATAGCCATGATGATCCAATCAATGGGAGGAACAACGCTGCCAGGGGCCTATGACATAGCTATCAGAGCAGAGAACTATTTGATCCAAGCTGGTAAGCTTGCACCAAGGCCACCAATGCCTCTCTATCCAGATATGGGAAACCCTACAACCAGTCAAGCACCAGAGTTGAATCCCATTCCAACTCCTAGAAATCAAAGCAATAATGAGGCATCGACTTCTTCAAATACTTTAAAGGAATTATAGGAGGTTATGAAACAACTGCAGAACCTTGGAAATGAGCTAGTGACTATCAAAAGACAACAAGCTCAAAGTGCTAGACCGTATCAGCCTCAAGCGCAGTACCAAGCTAGGCCCTCATACCAACAAAATAGACCACCACCTCAGGATACAAATCAAAATCAAAGCCAAGGACAACCTCAAGCTGCCAGGCCATTTCAATCATATGATCCAAATGAAACGACATCCTCAAGAGCCTTGGTTCCAACGCAAAACAACATGGCACAGGAGTACGACTGGTGTTACCCTTGCAATCTACCTCACAATCAGTCAACGTGTTTCAATGGTGCACTAAATCAAGCCCTGATGGTACAAACCATTGGTGTGCCTCAAGAACCAAGCCAAGAAGGGAATCAATAGCAAGAAACACAACAAGAAGGACCTCCAACAGAAACCACGTTGGCCAATTGGCAAACGGAAGACTTCTGTGGAATTAACCAACAGTCTTTTCAAGGTGTGGCGGCAACACACGGTCAAAGAAGAGAAACATAGAAGAGGAAAACGTCTAATCCAGTTGTTTATCAGCCCACTTCCACACAACAAGGGGTCAGTAGACCAAACACAACTCCAAATGTGCAAAATCAGCCTAAGGTACCTGTTGTAGCAACACACGCACCTGTTCAAGCTCCAGAAAAGGCTGTGCCAAACAAGGGACAACAAAAGGACAATTCATCCCCTTTCAACATCATCGATCAAATGAAGAAGACACATGTGAACATTTCCATGTGGGAATCACTTACGATCCCAAGGCAATGAGATATATTACAAGTTGCAATGGCTGATTGGTCTGCCTCAAATGTATCAAATCGGGGACATGAGAAAGTTCTCACTAATGCAGTGCAACATGATGGGGGCCAGACAAGCAAGAATTTGAAGCCTCCACCATTCTATGTGTCATTGGTTGTTGGAAACCACTTGGTACACAACTGCATGATAGATTCAGGGGCAAGTAGTTCAGTGATGCCGAAGCAAATAGCGGATCAATTGGGTTTAAAGTATGAACCAGTGTTGAAAGGAGTAGTACAACTAGATGGAATGGCAGTGGGAACAGTTGGGGTCATCAAGGGGTTAAGCCTAACACTACATTCATGTCCTAATGTTACAGTTCTGTAAGATGTGTCTGTGATTGACCTTCCACCACTCTTTGTGTTGTGTCTATCAAGGGACTTCACTACAAAAATTGGTGGATATTTATCTGCAGATTGGTCACACATGATTTTTAGGACAAGGTATGGGGCCAAAGCAACAATCAGGTCAGAACCAATTGCCAATTTCCATATTGAGCCTCATGTACCAAGTCCTATCAATGTAAATTGCTCGGCTTTTGATCAGGAGGAGTGTTCAAGTGATCTAGAAGCAGGTACTAAGGTCGAGGGAATTCCTGATTTAACTTTGGATGAATGGGAAAACAAGAGTCATGAATTTGACCCATACAAGGAAATTGAAGAATCTGAATTGGGCGTGTATTGTATACATGAAGAAAATTCACCCATTCCCGACATCATTCAGCCTAAACAAAAGGATGAAAGTAAAGTTTGGAGATTATTTTTTGATGGTTCGAGAAGCAAACAAGGTGTTGGAGGTGGTGCAATGTTGATTTCACCTCAAGACATCAAATATTTTTCAGCTTTTTGTTTCCAGTTTTCCTGTTCAAACAACACGGTGAATACGAGGTGTTGATCCATGGACTTCATTGGGCGGGAAAAGGGCATAAAGAACTTGCGGTGTTCATGGATAGCGAGCTAATAATCAACCAAGTCGGGGACAACATGCTACAAAAGAACGACCCTCTTGAAGAGCTACAAGAATAGGGTATGGGACCTCATTGAAGATTTGAAGATTTAAACATTGTGTCCATACCCGGGAAGAAAAGTGAAGCTGCGAGATAGGCTCGCATGAGTTGGAGCAACGTTCGATGTGGTTGAAAACATCAAAAGGAAAAAACACAACCACATATCCATGTGATTGTGAGGCCGCCAGATTCAGATAATAACACAAGCTGACAGGTGTTTGAGAACAATCAACAAATCGTCAATTTTTTACAAGAAGAGGCTGAATTCTCAGCTAGAAATTAGGACAGACTAGAGCAGTAGTATGGGGATCAAGTAGTGCAGCTGCGGATGAACAAGCTTCCTAAGGGTTTAGTAACATTGGAGTCTATCTTCAACCCTAACGACCAGTTCCATAAGGAAAAGGATAACATTCAAGTCAAGAGAGAAGATTCAGGGCCAATTCTAGTTGGGGAAGGAAAAACACTTCAAATTGGTAAAGTGGCCACTGAGCAGGAGAAATTAGATTTCATACAGCTTTGCCAAGAATTTCCAGATGTCTTCACTTGGAGCTATGAAGACTTGAGAGGATTCAATCCGAATTTGGCACAACATACCATAGAATTGGATCCAGATGCTAAGCCCATCAGGTAGAAGCAGAGACCTGTTAACCCTCACATTGAGCCTCTAATGAAGAAAGAGTTAAACAAGCTAATAGAGGCAAGCATTATATTCCCAATCAAGCACTCAAGTTGGGTTGCAAACTTGGTTTCGGTTAGGAAGAAGAGCGGAGAAATCAGGTTATGTGTGGACTTCCGAGACCTCAATAGGGCATCTCTCAAAGATCATCACCCGCTTCCTTCAATGGAAAAAATATTGCAAGTAGTATCGGTTGAGAGAGATTCTCTCTCCTAGATGGCTACTCGGGGTATAATCAGTGATGGTGAAAGAAGATGACCGAGTTCAAGATGACTTTCACCACCAAATGGGGACCTATGCCTACAAGAAGATGCCATTTGGCTATCAAATGCTAGAGCCACCTTCAAAGGGCAATGGATATGGCATTTAAGGGGTTGATCAATAGAATAGTTACGATATATCTTGATGACATCACCTTTGTATTCTCAAAAAATGCAGCGAGATCACCTCTTACATTTGAGGCAAGTATTTCAGAGATGTAGAAGATTTGGGGTATCATTGAATCCAAAAAAATGCATATTTTTGGCTCACGAGGGAAAAATTCTAGGCCATATTGTTTTAAAGGAAGGGTTGACGATTGACCCAGAAAGAGTTGAAGCAATTCGAGCGTTGCCATTGCCAAGTCACAAGAAGGCTCTTCAAAGCTTCTTGGGAAGGATCAATTTTTACGTAGTTTTTTTCCAAACTTTGCAGCTCTCGTAAAGCCAATAACGTTGATGTTAAAAAAGAGCATGGCATTTAAGTGGACATCGAAGGCAAGGAAAGTTTTGATGCAATAAAGAGGGTATATCTCAAGCTCCCACTCGTCAATCAGATTTCTCCAAGGGCTTCATGCTTTATATGCCTTTGGTGGTGGAGACACAATTTCTACAATCTTGGTACAAAAAAACAAAGAAGGATTAGAACAAGCAGTTGCTTTCTTTAGTCAAGGCTTGGAGGAATACGAAACTAGGTACTATTTCATTGAAAAGAATGTCCTTGCAGTAATCAGGAGCTTAAAGAAATTCAAGCACCTAGTCTCAAAAAACAAGATCCAATTATTGGTCTCTCATGCGGGAGTCAAGGACTTCCTTCTAAACAAGGATCTGAATGAGAAGTGTGTAGGGTGGATCACTCGTGTCATGGAATATGACATCGAGATCAAGGTCACCAAGCTAGTACGTGGGAAAAGACTATGTGAACAACTAGCTTTGAGTCAGAAAGTTGAAGGAGGTGATGAAAAA
The DNA here is from genome assembly GCA_018340775.1 of Taxus wallichiana var. yunnanensis. Taxonomy (NCBI): domain Eukaryota; kingdom Viridiplantae; phylum Streptophyta; class Pinopsida; order Cupressales; family Taxaceae; genus Taxus; species Taxus wallichiana. The sequence continues at coordinate 226,774,388 of CM031242.1, forward strand.
GAGACTGCCTTGGTACTACAGGATGGTCAAGAACAAGAAAATGATGAGGTTCCTACTCCTTGTTGGACTCAGAAGATGATACACTTCCCTACAAGCAGGCCTATGCCCTCCAAAAATTTGCAAAGCAAAGAGGAGATACTTTAGATTACGAGCTATTCCATAGGTGCTTGTTGATGGTGTTTTGTTCAAGAAAGACATCAATGGAGTTCTATTGAGGTGCATTGGGACAAATCAAATTAAAAGGGTGTTACTGATATTTTCACGATTGAGATTACGGAGGACATTTCACCCCATGAGTAACAGCTCTCAAGATAATGAAGGTAGGGTATTATTGGCCCACAATGTTCAGTGACTGTTATACATGGATAAGAAAGTGCAAGAAATGTGCACTCTTCACGGGAAAAGAAAGATTAGCAGTGCTTCCATTGCACCCAATTTTGGTTGACCAACCATTTCTACAATGGGGATTAGACTTCATCGAGGTCATCAACCCAAACTTAAGCCAAGGCCACAAGTGGATTCTCATGGCAACGGACTATTTCACCAAGTGGACTGAAGCAGTAGCGCTCAAAGAGGCAAACGAGTCTAATATACTAGAATTTTATGAAGGAATAGTGACCAGGTTCGGTGTGCCAGCCACTATCATATCAGACAATGCATTGGCATTCATAGGTTCCAAGATTACAGAATGGGCTGTCAAGAATGGAATCTATTTGAGCACCTCTTCAAATTATTACCCACAGGGTAATGGACAGGCAGAGTCCACGAACAAAAATTTGCTAAGAATCATCAGGAGGACTCTGGATGAAAACCAAAGAACATGGCATACCAAGCTAAAATCAGCATTATGGGCTGACAGAATAACACCAAAGAGGTCTATAGGTAATTCCCCTTACAAGTTGGTCTATGGAAAAGAGGCGAGTGTGCCTATATCATTAGAACTACTGCATTGGAGTTCATGAAGCGAGTTGGAGTTGGTGAGTTCGAACCAATGGAGGCCGATGTATGCAAAGTTGATGGAATTTGAAGAAGTTAGAGAACATGCGGTTCAAACAATTGAGAAAGATCGAGGCCTTAGTAAAAATATGGTTTGATAAGAAAGCAAGAGAAATGACCTTCCAAGAAGGGGACCTAGTTCTAAAATGGGATGCAGATCGAGCAAAACCGGGAAGGCATTCCAAGTTTTATGCCATTTAGAGTGGCCCCTATATGGTCACGGGATGTAAGGATAGTAATGCCTTCCAATTGTCTACATTGGATGGAGAAGAACTCTCGATTCTGGTCAACGGAACCTATCTTAAACATTACTACTGAAAATAAAAGGTTTACCCTTGTAAATATTAGCCTAGATTTCAATTCCTCTAAGTGCGTATGCACATTGTCTTGTTGTAGTTAGTTTTCAGTTTCCCTAAGTGCTTTGGCACAAGGTTTTGTTGCTCCTAGGTTGGATTTCTATAGTTCAGCATGCTCTTTGAGAAGGAGTTGTGGTATCAGGCTTGGGACCAGATATCAAGTTGGTTTCAGGTTATTGCTTATGAATCCATGCCCAATGGATCGCTAAAAGGCCACTGATCTTCTACCTAGCGGGCGGAGTAATCCCGTTGAGTCACCAAATTGTTGTATATATTTACCCCCCGGGTAAATATAGATAAACACAAAGGAAAATATGCCAGAGAAGTTCAAAAACCTGACATAAGGAAAATATGCCAGAGAAGTTCAAAAACTCGACATAAGGAAAATATGCCGGAGAAGTTCAAAAGCCCGACAGGAAAATATGCCGGAGAAGTTCAAAAACCCGACATAAGGAAAATATGTCGGAGAAGTTCAAAAGCCCGACATAAGGAAAATATGCCGGAGAAGTTCAAAATCCCGACAGGAAAATATTCCAGAGAAGTTCAAAAGCCCGATAGGAAAATATGTCGGAGAGGTCCAAAAACCCGACACAAAGGATTTCGGGTTTCGGGTTTCGGGAAACATGAGACATGAAGCATGAGAATCGCAAGGCATGTTCCGACGCTTGGGAGTTCGAAAACCTAAAACACTACCTAGGAAAATCAGGTTTTGGAGTCGGGAAAGCATGGAGTAAAAACATGTTGAGGTACCCTCAAACGATGCGAGATGCAAAGGAGAAACCCGAACCCAGTGGAAACGGACCACGACTTGGGAATATTCAAATGGCCATAACTTTTCATAGGGAGCTCAGATTCTCACAAGGTTGGAATTTTCAGAAAGCTCTCGGCATCCTCTACCCAACTACTATTTGGATATATTTATTTGGGTGAGAAAAATTTCTTCAAAAATGTAAAATACGAGTTCGCCATTTTTGGGGTTGTTAGGGGTCTCACCTCTTTGGGATAATGAGATGAGTTAAGGCGATCTGGAGGTGGTTGGAGCAGATTTTGAATTCCTCTTTTCCCTCTCTTTTTCTCCATATAAATTATAAGGAGGGGCTTCTTTTAAAAGGTTGGACATTTTTGTTTTCCCCTCCCTTCTTCTCTTTGGCGAGTGAACTTGTGGAGTTAAAACCTCCCATTTGAAACTGTAATACAACCTTGCCTCTTGGCATTTTGCAGTGTGTTGTATCAATCTTTGGAGTAAATTAATACATGTCTGTGGATGATCCTCAACCCTCTCTGTGTTCATTTGCATCCTCACGATCTTTCACTTTGTGAATCGGCTATCATGCATGATCTTGCATTGCATTTTAATGGTATGTGTTTATTGGCAAGACGGGTGTTCTTCATTCCTCGATGCATCACCTTTGTAGTTTAGGTTTTATTTTATGCATTTTCTTACCCCGTCTCCTTGGCAAGTTAGATTAGGTTTTTAGTAAATCCTCTGCATTTTATTTGTGCATCCGAATAGAGAAATAGGAACCGGCCTTCATCGGAGAGCTTTTCCGATTTCACTGAGGTCCCACACTTGGGAAAAGCTCCATGTTATGCAATCATCTTGAGAGTCTTAACCCATCATGTTGCGAGACATTTAGGGGTGCTACGATTCACCATTACAGTGTTCCTCACTACCTCATCTTGATAATAAAAAATAATTAAAAAACAAAACTTTATGGAAACTCTACAATGCCTTCAACATTCAACTCATTTTTTCCTCACCTTACTACCCTCAAACCAATGGCCAAGCAGAATCAACCAACAAAACCTTAAACAAAATTCTTATGAAATTAGTTGACAATATTGGAAAGGATTGGCATATGCACATTCCTTTTTCCTTATGGGATTATCACACTAGTAGTTTTACCTCAACTTCTACCACACATTTCTCTTTAGTCTATGGTACAAAGGTTGTCCTTCCTCTCGAAGTATAAATTCCATCTCTATGTATCTCACTCAAAGATAGACTCAATGATGATGATTTTTGCAAGGACCATTTAACACAACTCGAGTTATTAGATGAACATATTTCCAATGCTCTTGATCACCTACAAATATACAAAAATGTATCAAACACTCCTACTGATAAACATGTCCATGAAAGACACTTAGGGTCGGTGATCTCATCCTCAAGGAAAATCAACATGTAACAAAAGAGGAGAAAAGTAAATGAGGAAAATTTTCTCCTAATTGGCCCAGACCCTATAACATTACTCATACCTATGGATCAAATGCTTATTATTTGTCTTCACTAAAAGTTAAACCCAAACCTGAGCCCCTTAATGCCTTGCATCTTTGACCATTCTATTTTTGAATCAAGTCCTATATCATATTATGTTTATTTAAGCACTCATCCCTTGAGCTCCATTCACCTTCATTTACCTATTTTAAGGATCAATGACTAAACAAGAATTTCATGATTAACCATCACTTTTTATCCTTACCTTAACTATGAGTACCACAACTCTACTCATGGCATGATTCTCATTGATATTTTTCATCTATCCTAAGATGGAATCTCATGGTCATTCATCACTTAAAAACTCATCTTTCATAGCTAACTTTTGTGTACTATATATTTGTCTTCATAACATGAGCCTATCCTTCTCTATAGTCTTGTCCATGACCTAAAATTCCAAAAAATAATTCTAAAAGAAATGTATGGGATATTCAAATTCAAAAGTCCTTTAGTCATACTTCTTGTAAACAAATATTACTCCCTCAAAAAGGACATCTAATTTTCTCTACCGTGCTTCCATAAATAGAATTATCCCTCAAAGGACAACTATACAAAGCTAGCCATATTGTGCATAGTCTCTCACATAAAGAAGACTATTCTTACAATAATAAAATAAAAATATTTTGAAGCTTCCCACATTGATCGAGTCTATTAAAAAAAAAGCTAAAATAAAAATATAACCTTTTCATCATGCACTTGCCTATTTTGATCTTGGGTATCTTACTAAGTAGGCATGTTATCTCAAACTAGGTTACGCTAAACCATCCTCTTTTACCTCAACGCCTTCACTCTCTAATATTCTACATTCTCAAGGGGCTTGCCACAAATGCAAAATTTTGTGATCATGTGAATTTCTTCAACCTTATAATAGTCAATTATGCAATTCCTTTAGGGTACTACATTCATAAGCCAATCTTTGGTATCCTAGACTTGTCAGGGTTCTTATCAATTAGGCGACACTTTCATCTCCTTTTACCATTCACCTATTTTTACTTGTTGATCCTCCTATACAAGACTAGACCATCGACACCTACAGTCTAGAAATTCATCTTTCACAAAAATCAACCATGCCTAACTGACCTAGACTCTACCATGCATAAATAACCTAAACTCATACATGCCTAAATGACCTAAACTCAACCATGCCTAAACAACCTAAACCCAACCATGTCGATTGACCTAGATTCAATCATGCCTAAATGTCAACCAACCCATCCTTCTACCTCATCATATTATTCCCTATCTTATGGGATAACTACATTGGCACGAGGCCCCTTTTTGTCGAGGCTATGTAGGAAGCAAATTGAGGACATGGGGCCCTTGGAGGTTATCTCAGCCACTCTTTACCCTAAACAATTTTCCCTCTTTTTTATTCACATTCTACCTTAGTTTCCATTTTACACAAACCTTGGAAATTACAAAATCATAAACATATACATATTTACCATTTTAAAACATCACTCATTTCATATTTCCATGCTATCAAACATTTGTAAATTTACACCACAACATACATATACATCATCATTTATTTTCTATAATACTAATAATTTTGAAATTAAATCAAATGCAAAACATGACTTTACCATGCCTAACTCACCTAAACTCAACCATGCCTATACCTGACTCTACCATGCCTAACTCACCTAAAATCAACCATGTCTATACTAGACTATACCATGATCAAGGGATCATTTTTGAAAGTTCCTAAAACATCCCTAAATGGTTTCAGTACAGAAGATCATGTCGAGGTATTTCCATTGACTATGAGAATGTGAAAAATGGACATCGGGAGCTCTAGATATGTCTAGTCAAGTCTCAATAAACTAGAAAGTCAACTCTAGTCAACTGGTCAATTTTGGACCAATGGCACTGTGACACATGGAGAAAAGGAAAAGGGATTCGTTTATTGTTTTTCGATCTCTAGTATTTGTGATCGTAAAAAATAGCTCATTGGAACAAAAGGATCAACTTTTTTTACGAAGGGGATCCTGCCACATCCTTTGTGTGGACTATGGTATTGTCACCAACATGGTGGGTCCACAAGCCACCACATGGCTTGCCACCATGAGTTTGATTTTCCAATCGTGGGTCGACAGGTGGTATTTTTCATCATATTCCATTTGGGTTGAATTTCATATTACTTTGTAAGTATTTGCCATGTATTATTCCCAAATACCACGCAATATGCCACATACCATGCATATATATGTCAAACCTCCACATATTAATGTTAAACATTAGTATTAAATCCCACATAATTGCAAATCCCATATCTTTGAAAAATTCCACATGTTAAAGGAGGTGAAGTGGTTGTAAGGGGGTTGTAAATGCTATGTGTGGAAATCCACATGGAGAGGAGAAGTAAATGGGGTGGTTAAGCTCACATGGTCTTTTGACCACTTCATACATGCATGGAGAGGCTTAATAAAGCCTAAGCTATTATCCAAACCGACCAAATGTGGGATATAGCCCACATATAAAACCGCCAACA